>JARHVA010001795.1:2690000-3091413 GCA_037957365.1 Torreya grandis
TGGGTCAATTTGGATTCTAGGAGAGTCCCATAATTCTCTTTTTGTTTGCAAACACACTAACACTTTCTAAGAGGCATGTTTATTACTTGAGGAGCATTTTCAAATGCTCACAACTATCTAGAAACTCTTTATGGGATGTCAATCACTTCATGAGAGGTAGAGGGGTCTATCTACTTATATTTAGCATAGTTTCTTTAGAGATATAGCTCTAATCTCTATGAACCATCACTAAGAGTCCTAGGCACTATTAAACCCCTCTAAAACCCTAATAAAGACTTGACAAGAAATATTTGGTGAGAGATGCATATGAAAAAGTAGGAACCAATTAACTAACCCTTGAACATGTTGTCAACTTAGAGGGGGCCATATCCATCATAATTGAATGTATGGAGGTTATACAGACACCTTTAGAAAATGTAAATTTATAGGGTTTTAAGTCTAAAATGGGTTAAAAAACCTAATAAATAATTAAAAACCATAGGAGGTGTGATTTTGGGATTTTTTATACTCCAAGGTTGGAAGTGTTCATATATCTACCTATAGATATCTCTGCTAACTTCTCCTAATCAAATAGTCTAAGTGGCCTAATTATGAAAGGTAGATGAGTTTCAGATGAAGGATAATTAAAAGTTCTAAGTGTTGATATAGAGGGTTAATTAAGTAATTATTTCAAGCCTTTTCAAATGGTTTGAAAGTCTGATTCATCTTTTCTAGTCATCTAAATAGTGGATATGAAGAAAGATGAGGAAATTCTAGGTGAGACCTATTTGATCAATAAGTAAAAAGTCCTAGTGGGCATAGAATGACACTATGAGGTTAATGAGCCACTATTTGCACTTTTTAACTATTTATTGAGGTAATCAAAGTTCATGTTGAAGACCACTATCAAGGAATGGAGATAGTTTCAAATCTAAATCAACATGCACATTGAATAAGAGACTACTCAACACCTCTTAAGGCCTATTCACACCCCATGTGCACTTTGTAATTATCATTATAGAATTAATGGGATATTTTGGGCATGGTCATGCTCTACATAAATTCAAATAAGAAAGTTACAACCTCCACATCTCACCTTAATGATAAAATAAAGTCATTAGATAAGTGTCAATGCATAGGAGTGATTATGACTATTGTAACTACCATCTAGCCACCTTGGTCTCATTAATGACCTATCCTACACCTGAATTCTTATATCCTCTCTCATGAAAATTATATATAAGGAGGCATTGAGCTCTTTTTCTCATCCGTCAATTGGGTATAGTAAAGCTCTACCAAAATTGTACCTTGTGCCTTTAAATCAATAGAAGAATAGTTGTAGACTTTTTAGTTGAATGCTAGTGTGCATTATGATAGTTTATTTGTGGAATGTATGAGTTCTATTATCTTTTGAAGGTCCTTTCATGCACATAATTCCCTATTGTTAGTATATACAAGTTGTCTAAAGTGTTGATAGGTAGAGGTGTTCTTGAAGTGTTAATGAGCTAATAGTGTCTTATGTAGGTCCAAGTTCTTATCCTTCAAGTTGCATAGCTTCCACTTAACCTTCACATGAACATTCATGCCTAGAACTTTGTTGAGAGATTTGATTAGTTGTTAGTTTCATCATATTCATAAGTGTGTCTAAGGGACAAAGTAAGAGAAGATAGTCAAATATTGGTGCTTCACCATAGTTAGTTTAGGTTTATTTCTAATTTTCATCTTTATCCCTTTTCATCCCAATAGAATTATGTCTTAGAAAGAGATAATTCAAGTGACAAATTATGCAAGATAGCCCTATAAAGTTAGAAGTTTGACCTAGACTAAAGTTAGCTCAAAAGCCATAGGCCAATCCCACGTTAGTCCAAGCTTGAGGAGGGTTTGAATAGTCTTATTCAAGAGGGTATAACTTGGGTAGCTAACATTGATAATGGAAGATCATTCAAAAATAAATATGCAAAAGCATTTTTTTCTCAATACCACATCAAACAACATTTTTTAATTACTTCCTATCCATAAGGCAATGGCCAAATTAAGGCTTGTAATAAAACCATTGTCAATATTTGGAAGAATATTTTCAATTAATTTGGTTGTAATTGGCACTTACAATTATTTAATTTCTTCTGGGCATATTGTACCACATTCCATATTCCAAACACTCCCTATTCACTTATTTATGGAATTGAGGCCATTCTTCCTATTAAGGTCAAGTTGCCTTCTCTCTAAATTTTATTGTATTACATTATCAATGATAAAGACTAAAAAGTGGCTCACTTTTAGGAGCTAGACCTACATGATGGTAAATTCTTGGCCCCCTGAATAATCTTTAGGCTTATCAAAATTGATTAAAATTCCAATATAATAAGCATGTTAAGCATTGTGAATTCAATTTTGGTAACCTTGTACTAAAAGAGAATCATAAAAATGTCAATGTTGAAACCAATAAAAAATGAAAGTTCCAATCAAACTAGTTATGACCCTATGTAGTTGTTTCCAACTACAATTCTAGAGCATACAGGGTTGTTACACCAGAGGGAGATGAAATTGATGAATTAATGAACATAATTCACTTCAAATGTTTCTACACTTGAGGGATTTAGATTATTATCTACAATGATCATCTAATTTATGCCACACTATACCTATTCTTTATACTATACCCATTTCTATTCTACCATACCCTTAACCCTTTACCAACTAGTTCTTTCTACCTAAACCCATATATCACGTTTGGCCTTAGTTTTGATTCATTTGTATTTTAGGCACATTTAGGGGTTAAAGTTCTAGTATTTTTTTTAGAATTACACTTTCAAATGGAAATATATGAAAGTAGTATGAAAATGGTCCTATCAATTGCATCCTGCATTCATTATTACATTCTCACCTTGTGCTACTAATTATAACCATTTATGGGAAAATTCGTACCACTAACCCTTTGCCATTATTTTCTAATTATAATTTCCTATGTGAAAATTAGGAATAACACCTTTACCATATATTATTGCATTACTTTGACATTATTATTATCATTTACCTTTACTTGATCTTGTTGGTACTTAAGTGGATGCCTTTTATATAGGTGAAACTATAGTGACTTGAGGTCTTGCAGAACCATGTAGACAATGCTTGATTTATATTAAGGTCAGCTCAATCACCTATAAGCCACGCTTTCACCATTTTATGAGCATTTTAAGTTTGAAAACTCTTGTAATTTTATGAACAACCTATGCCATACTCTCATCATTTAGTGAGTTGGACCATTCTATGTCCTCTAATTATCAATTGAGTTGAGATGCCTAGAAAATTCTAAAAACATTTGTAATAATTTAAAACCCCTAAACATTTTTAAATATCTTAAAATCCTAAAAATCATAAAATCACAAAAATTATCTTAGAATTTACATTTAAGATATAAAACTATAAAAAAAAATTAGGATGGGCCACCTTATCTATTTAATTTCATTTATAGACCACCTTGGTCTTTTTCCTCCCATTTCTAGGAGAACTACATTGGTTTGAGGTCTATAGAGACTATGTAGGTAGCACTTATATATAGGGGTATCCCAGGTTAGCACATTTTCACCTTCTTTTATTTTTCAACCACTTCTTTGCCTTAAGGATCTTGGGACCCCTAACTAATTCATGAGTAACCACTTATCATTTAGTTTCACCATCTTCATTGGCCTTAATCAGTACACTCTCACCATTTTGAGAGCACCTTCATCTTATGCTCTTGTTATTTTATGAGCTCATTCTCATTTTAAACCTTATATGTAGTACACACTATGAATTACCAATTCAATTCATTTGTGGATACTCATATCTTGACTTTTAGTGTGGTTTTAGCTTAAACTATACTCTCACACTTGCATAATTTGTTTATGTTGATGTTTTCATGATTTTGAAATGTCATCTCCTATTTTCTCATGCACTCACTATTTTTCAAGACCATTCATATTTTCCCTAGAAATCAATCATGTTTTCCTATCATCTATTTTCTTTTATCCCATATCCTGGGAGAACTACATTTGGCCTAAAGTTCATGTTAGATCTTGTGTCCATAGAACTATGTAGACAACATCCACTTGCCTAATGCATCTAGAGTTAGCTCAGATATCCCTTACTTTTATTCTATCCCCCCCATTTTATTTGTCATCTTTTTTTTGTTACTGTCTCCCTATAACATAGGGGAAACTATTAGTCTTTTATTCTTGTGTTGTTTTACTTGTGTTGTTGTTACCTAGCTTAGGGTTCACCCTATTTCCAAGAGTAAAAACTTTATTACACATACATGAATAATTTGCTTTTTGTTTGCACTAATATTATGATTAAACATTATTTTTGTATTATTATTTGTTTAGCTTAATTTATTTATTTTTGTGTGTTTAGAGTAGTTTGTTTACTACATTTTTATTTTATTTGGATTATGTAGTTATTTTTTATTGTTTTGTTCACTTTGTTTGTTTGTGTGTTTTATTTGTTTTGGTTTATTGGTGTTCTATTATTTGTTTTTATTGGTGTTTTTTTGTGTTTTATTTATTTTTATTTTTTATTATAGTTTGTTTTTTAATTTGTTTTTATCTTTTTATTTATTTGTTTTATTTTTGGCCTTTCTATTCCTCAATTGTTGTAAGATTATTACATTTTATTTACACTTAAGTCTTGATTATCCATCTCATGTAATTTGGTTGTAAATGTTTGTATTTATTATTACACTTGATTTATTTTTTATATTTACACTTGGGATTTGATTATTCATATCTTATTCCTAAGTTGTTTCTATTTACATGTAAATTACATTTTTCATGCTTAGGGTATATATTGTCATTTTAGTTATCTAAAACTATCATACATAATATCATAATCTAAAGAAAAACCATGGTCACATGGAGTCTATTCTAGTAATTTAATGGCATCTCTCTGATATATCAAAAATAGCCAAATACCCTAACACATACCTGAATCCATGAGTAATAAATAAGAGCAACAAATGATTTATTATGTGTTTATATATGTGAGCATCTCTAAATAAGCATACCTATGAGTCATACATCATACTCAAATAATAACCAATAAGACATCTCATAAACTAAACCATCTTTCTTGGCCTCCCTTAAGGTCTATTTAACAACACCATTTTTCAACCTCTATCCTGTATTTGTTCAAACATGTATCTTTAAACTCATATTTAGGATATGTGTTGTTATCCTTTTCCAGCTCATCATAAATATTTTTTATAAATTTTTTGCATAAGCTACCCTTGCCAATTTTCCCTATTGTGGGAAATTCTATTTTTGGCCCAATCTAATGATTATAGCCACCTTTAGGAAAATCATTACTTTTTTAACCACTCCACCCACCCTTTTGGGGCAAATTATTATATTCCTAATTATAATCACCTTTGTTCAAATAATTTTTTCTCATTTTTTAGTCCTAATTATAACCACCTTTGGGCAAATCAATGTTTCTCATTTTTCTATCCTTGATTATAGCTACCTTTGGACATATCATTTTTTCCCATTTTTCTATTCCTAATTCTAATTACCTTTAAGACAAATAGCATTTCCCATTTGGTTACCAATTATAACTACATTTGGGCAAATCAGTATCCATCCCACCACCCTATTGAGGCATCTATCCATTCTACTACTTATAAATACCTTTGGGAAAACTAGTGGCACACCCATCATTACTAATTATAATCACCTTTGGGAAAATCAATGACTATGCCACTATTATTGTTTATAAATACCTTTGAAAAATTTAATAATACCACCCCCATTACCATCTAGATCATGTTATTTTTTCATTTTGAGGGAATGTTTGATAATTCTATTTAATTTCCCACTCCCTCAAGGGGGTATCAAGGGCTTATCGATCACCCTTTAGGGCATGAACTATTTGGCTTAATGAATTTTTCATTATTTGAAAATATGTTATTATACATGTGTCTCACAATGACTTCTCAAATAAGGGAAAACTATAGACACTTAGTTTTGGCCACTTTTGTGCTTAAACTAGCATTCAATTCAATTTTTAACAAATGACATGTTGTAAGCCTCGAAATCACTTGAATTGCCTAAATTTTTCCATGTAAGGGATTTAATTACCTAGAAACATGATGAGGCTAGCTTATTTTTTTTATTAGCCTATATGCATCACTAACTTAGTTCAGTTCTAACCATAGTAAAATTATGACTTAGTAATTTGTAAATTTTGGCATGTCAAGCTATTAATTCATAACATTTAAAATAATTTCCACAAGATACAAATCACTAAGTAAGACTAATTACATTAAAAATCCTAATTAACTTGCTTAAATAAAAATTCCAAATCATATTAGTGAATTTCATTTACCAAAAAAGGAATTTTTATCCAAAAATGAAGTCAAAAGGTCAAAGGAGCTAATAAAGTGATTTATTATCTCCTAAATATTTAAAAATATGAGTCATAAGTCATAAATATCTAACGTGAGTTGTCATGCCTCACAAATATCTAAAATGGAGGTGTCAAGATTTCATGAGTGCCTTGACCTAACCCAGAGTTAGACTGACTCAACCTAAGTTAGTTTAGACTCAACCCAAGTTAGAATTCAACCTAACCTCCCTAGGGTTAGAGTTTTATTCTTTGAGCTATAAATACAAGTGCCCACACCATATGCCAACAAACTTTTCTTTGTAAGGCTATTCTATTAGAATACCTTCTTGAAGCCTTTGAGAGTAGTGTTATAATGATCAATTCATGCCAAGCTTCATACCAAGCCACAAGTGACCATTAGAGAGATGATACCACCATGGAAGATCATTTCTATAAGACTCAATTCATCATAGATTGAGCATGAACATCCTCATTCTAATAAATAAACATCAAATTTGAAAAAAGAGGTAAGAAATTTGTATTGTATTCATCTTTATTTGTTGATCTTGCTTTTTTTTTTATGCTCTCCCTAATTCTTAGGTAAGAGTGTTTATTCCTAGTGTATTGTTATGCTTGGTGTTTTGTCATTTTCACTAAAAAGGGAGTAATCTAAATATTATTTACTCTTAAAACACCTAAGATACACTTTTTACTTTGATTATATTCATTGATTATACACTATAACATGTTCTTAGCTATAAGTCAATCCCCATCAAAGCACTCAAATCCATCTCTATCAAAGCACTCAAATTCAACTCAAGCAAAGACTAGGTGTGTATACACACCCATATACTTATTCCTTTTCTTTAAACTAGAAATTTCATTATTATATTAAAGAGGGGGAAACTATAGATGATTTTTTTTATTATGCATCACCTTAGTCTTGTATAATTGGAAAACTTAGTACCCTAGTTGTTCTTCTTAGTTATATACATGTCTTGCTTTTACAAGCCTCAAATCTACTCTATCTTATGCCATTTAGCCTATCTCTTAGTTTGACTAGCTTGATATTGATGACATAGACATCCCATATTACTCATAATGCTTAAAATTTACTTATCATACACCTCTATAAGTTCTAAAATTGGCCTACTCTCATTTTTTCTATAAATTAATGTCTAGGTCAAATAGTAGCATCCATGTTATTATCCTATCCTAATGCAAATGTCCAATGCCCTAAAAGTCATCTAATTTACAAATGAAACATATTACAATGGTTGGCCTAAGTGATTTAATGTGATTTATCTCTCAATAATATTAATATAAATATAATATCAACCCTAATTAACACCTCACCTAATAATCAGATCAAAAGATCACTCGAGAAGCACTCAAATTACCAAAAGCTTTCTTGTTCTACCTTATTATGATATCAATCAAAGCATATCCCAGCTATAGGTTTTAATTACTAAAGGAGTTGTCATAAGGTCATTTTTTCTAAGTTACAAGTTATCTCATTATTGTAATTACTTTAAACACATTACATGATTCACACACAAGCTAACACATAGGGGAGAATCACATGAATCTAAAGCCCTCTTCTAAAGTATGCTAGATATACAGTTACATGCCTTCTATGTAGGTAGTACCATTTGATAGAGAGGAAATTATAGGTCATCTCGACATTATGTTCCCACTAAACCATTTTTTCCCAAGGTCGTATTGAAGATGCAAAGCTAAGTTTTTTCATTTCATAAGGAGTGATAGTCCATGACCTAGATCTGAATGCACCAAAGTGAAATCAAAGCCAAACCTAAAAGCATCTAGGTGGTCACATATTATTTTATTATATATTTTATATAATACACTAGAATTGATATTAGACACTAGGATCAACATAACTATCTAAGGTTGATGCAAGTGTCTAGAGAGTCAAAGGCACCAAACCCACAATCTAGCAACTGTTCCAAAAATATCTTCCTACTTGATTCCTACCTATACCAGATCCATTAGTGTATTAGTATCAAAAATATTTAAGTACTTTATTTTATATCATTCATATATCTATCATATTTATATTTTACATTAATACCCTATCTCAACTTTATAAATTTCACATATGGTACATCTACATTTAGCATATTAATTGGCCTATTGTAGATTTGACATTCACCCTTGTGCCCTATAATTTATATATCCTTAAACCTAAACACTAAATAATATCCACATCTAAATTATAATTAAACAAGAACATGTTGATTTTTTTTGGTATTTTTGAATTATTTTAATGTTTTTTGGTATTTTGGAATATTTGATTTTTTTGAATTTTTTGGTATATTTGAAAAGGTAAATTCTAGTCAATTATCCCATCTAAGGGATTATAATCTATAAGTGATTTGAACATTAGATATGGTATATCAAATTGATGGAACTATCAAGGAGAATTTATAAGTGTAATATCTACCATTATAGGCTTTGTAATACTCTATGTATGTGTCTTAGGACTTTGTGGTCTCAAAAAGGTAATAGAAGGAGTAGAAGTTCATGGAACCCATTATTTTATGCTTTTAATTATATCTAAAGTAATAATAATATGAACATGTTTAATTTCTATGGATAAATAAGTACATTACATAGTAGTATATGAGGATCCCGTGGAATCCACTATATATCCCTGGTTGAATGGTCTCTTGAGAATGGGCCACCTAGGAAAGGGGATTACCTATTACTTAACCTTTTGTGGATGATTAACCTTATTAGGTTTTATAATTAATTATCTTGGAATAATAATAATTTTTTTTCAAGTGGATGTTCATATGAAATTCTAGAAATGGTGACTATTATGTTGGTATGAATGTATTTAATACACCCATGTACTATGGAAGGTACTATGTAAAGTTTATGTATCCAAGGTTATCCTAATAACATATCAAAGACTCTCATGTATGGTATAACTAAGAATGTATTAACCAAATATGCTAGGCAAAACTATAAATGTAAGTTAATATCAACAAGAACCTACTATGAGGTCCCATCGAATTTTTTGACCATTTTGGTCAAAGGGTGTAAATCATCATGTGTAATCCCAAATGTGTAAGTAATTTCATGGTGATCTTGGTGCATTATATAAGACAAATCCATTAAGTTTTTGTGATACTTTATTAACATTTTTATTTATATTTTTTAGGTTTTGTAAGTTTGACCTTATAGCTTAGTTTGATATGAAACTTGGTATTAGATGTAGTCAGTCTGTTGGCTTTATACTTAAACTTGTTCAACGAGATAAGTTTCATTTCATGATCTCTCACAATATGGCATAAGTCATTAAAAATATTTGACCTATTTTAAAACAATAGACTCATGTAATGGGGCAAGTAAACTTTGATTAAAGATGTCTTGAATCTATTTATCTACCATTTGGTTTGTCATTTTGGGCAATACTATCTTGTATCTCAAGACATGTTCATTGTTCCTTGTTTTATTTTTTCAATTTGACCATAGGATACCTTTTCAATAATGTTGATAGATAAGTGTGCCAGAAACTAATTTTCAAGAGGCTTGAATGATCTTTTGGATTGGATTGGTAAATCATAGAACCTCCTTAGAGCATAGTTCTTGAGGCTCCTTGGAAATAGTTTAGTCAAAATTTTATCATTGGAGGCATAATCAAGGCATGTTGTATAGAAATATTGAATATAATTCTTATAATCACCCTTTCTATAATAACATGTGAACTTAAGTGTAATAAAACTAGTTGAAAAAGGGTTCAAATATATTTTAGGAGTAAGAGGGTTATGCAACACCTCTTATGAATCAACAGCACAGGTGACTTCATAGATTTATGCTCAATATTTATAGCCTTAGATTACAAAAAAATTATAATTTGGAAAATATCTTACACATTTTGATCAGTATGGCTTAAATTTTGAGAAGTCACCAAAGGAGGTGTACCCATAATTTTATTTGATATAAGTATTGAAACCTATAACTGGTTTGATGTGCCAATATTTCTCATGGAGGATGTAGTAATAATAGGATTTGTTTTAGGAAATAATGGTTTAAAAACATAAACCATGACCTAATTAAAAGTATGAAGTGATGATTTGCTCAAGGGAAAAGTGTTTGATATAAAACTAGTTGTAGTACCACATAATGATTCACCATCACTAAGGGAGGATGCCTTAGCCTTGGCATAGTTTACTAATTTCATCTCTTTTAACATAAAAATGCATCCATTAACTCTTTGTTGTTATTTATATAAGATTCTAATGCTTCTTTATATTCCATTTGAAAAAAAACTACTAACATTTTTGATTGCTTATAAATGAAAAATTTAGAACTTGAAAAATAAATTTATAGAAATTAGAAAATCAAAACATAAAACCCTAGGATGATCTAGGATTTGGATATTGAAGGTTAGGATCCCAAAATGTTTAAATCTAAATTTAGATATGTGGATATACATAAGGATGGTGAACTAACCTAATGAGTAGGCCAATTAATAGAAACTCAGATAAATAATATTTTTAAGTTACACAACTAGGATTGCTAAAAATAGTAAAGTATAACTATTAATAGATATTGCAATTAATAGGGAACAAATAATACTTAGTTGGTTTATTGTTTTCATGTAGGTCTAGTCTGGAATAGGCTAGAAGTGGACTAGAAGATGATCCTAGAATAATTTTTAGATTTTGGAAATATTCTTTATGTGGCCTCAAATGCTTGCATTAGATCTAGATAATTGCATCAATGTAGGTGTTTCACTTTATTGTAGGTGTCTTGTATAGATTACTGATTAGATATGGATGTGACCAACTTAAGACTTCTAGGTTTTCTATCTCTTTTATTCTGATGCCTTCAGATAAAACTTATAATTTTTTTCTCTTTATCAAATGATCAAACCCTTACTTTCTCACCTTTGGAATTACTATAGGAAGATTCTCAAATAACCCCTATGCCAATGGGTGTTGCCTACATATCCAATACTTTGAAAAGGGCCTCAGACTTATGTAGTTATCCCCTACATGTTGTCTTTTGTATGCACAAGGATGTAATGTGTGATAAGAAATGACATGTACTGACCTATCTTTTAAATTGGAAAATATGGATCATGAACTACTATTTAAATGATTTAGACTTATGGGAATACTAGTAATATCATTGATATAGAAATAAGAATGAATAGGGCAATTTTACTCACTTAAATGCTTGATTGAGTGATTCTTGGTAAGTTACCTTGTGAGTTCCTAATAATTTTAGAAGAGGAATGAATGAGAGTTTATATTTTATATAAACCAATCCCTTTTTTAAATATATCACAATAAATAACTTATTCCAACCTTTAGAATATGTTTCATTTGTAGATTGGATGAATTTTAGGCACTAGACACTTTGTAGGAAAAGTGAACACTTGTGTCGATGCAAGTGTTTATCTATGATGTAAGTGTCCAAGAAGATAGAAAATAAGTATAGGTCTAAAAATGGAAATGAAGGATAGTGACTAGGTTTAGATATTTTTTCATAGTTTAGAATTCCTAGTCATCAAAATAATAATGGTTAGACTAAGATATAAGTAATTTGTGTACAAAGAGATAGTGAACATGAGCCTTTCATAGTGAGCATGTCTATAACTAAAAGGTATAGCCATGATGGATATTTTAAAAGTGTACAAGACTAGAGTACTACATAAATCATATTTTATTATCTAAAATTACTATATTAAAGGAAATTCAAACCTAAGTGTGTATACACACATTGTCTTTATCATGGAGATGTACATGTCCCCTTATTGAGGCATGTGAAAATGTGTTGAACATGTGGTGAATTAAGAGTGATTAAATTTAAATTTGAAAAATTAGTGAAGATAATTGAGTTGGAAAGATTATTGTTTTAACCCTCATATAGTACTTTGTAATGCTGGAGGATATGGGAACCAACAAAGGGGTTTGTTAAAGTACAACCAAGATGTAGAGCATCAAAGCTCAAATTTGGCTCATTTGTTGAACTAAAAACAAGATATGGAGTGTCACTAAGATTAAAAATGGTCCACTTATAAAACATGAATCATATTGTTATAGACATATCTATATTGGAACTATAAAATCTTGAAACTTTGAACTTTGGAAAAGAGAATTTTGATTTTTTCAAAGTAGTATCTTGGACATTAATGCATATAATGTCCCTTGTACTATTATATTGATAATTTTTATCCTTTTCAAACTATTTGAAATATTTTAACTATCTTTGCATAAGTGTTTTTTTGCTCAAGTAGTTGTAAGAGTGGAGTGCATAAACAAGCCAAATGCCCCTTAATCTAAAAAATCTAATTTTTGCATATTGTAAATAGTCGAATCTAAAATGTGTTGCTTATGAAATATTGGAGATAAGCCCATTATGATGGCCCCATTTTGAGATGAGGGAAGTTTCCTATAAATAACTTGTCTCAAAATAAAAAGTGAGAACATTTATGAAAGATGCAATCATGTAATAGCATGTTGCATAGTTAAAATGTATTAGAGTCCTAAAAATGAAAAATTGAAGCATGTGAAAAGATTATTTATTGAATTACATCCTATAATTTGAATATCACATTGAATTAGTCTATGAAGTATGTAAATAACTTTTAAGGGTTGAATATGTATTTTAAACATGGTATTTTTGAAAAAAATTGAAGTTTTGAAGCATATAAGTATTATGTGCATGATATGTATCATAACACCATAGATATATGTAATAGATAAATAATAGTGCATCATAAGAATCATGGAACCATAGTGGGTAATAATGAACATGTAAACAAATTCACACAATGTCATGCAAGAAGGCATAAATGTCACATACAATGGACATATAAGGTATTTCATAGGGTTAGAAAGTTTGTGTTAATGTAACACATAAGACCCTAAGGCTGAATACAAGGGACATTTAAATGTCATACAATCATAGAGGTCCAAGTGCCACATACACTTAGTATGATGATGTAATACAATCAAGAGGGTGTATGTTAAACATACACAAGGCCAAGGTCCATAAATGGTAAGCAAGCAAATTAAAACACTTTATGTAATAAAGTAAATATATGAAAGAAGCATAGAGAAATAGAAACTAACATATTTTGATCTTGTGTATCTATGTTCATGCTAGTGTAGATGATATTTATGAATTATATAACACCTTAGTCATGTACATTTGTAAAATATAGACTTTCACTATTTATCTTAGTTTTAGACCTTTTTTACTTTTGTAAGTCTTGCATCTACTATCTATCTATGTTCATTGTCTATCTCCTAATTTGACCAGTATCATTCTAATGACCTAGGCCTTATATCTTTCCTAAAATGTTGTAAACATTCATATCTTCAACCTCTATAAGTTGTGGGCATGCACCTATTTTATAACTACCTAGATAATTACATCATAGTCACACACCTACATCGATGCAAGTGGCCTACCCCAGTGTAAGTGTTTAGTATCCTAAATTCATTCAATTTAAAAATGAAATGTATCCTAAAGGTTGGATAAGTGATTTAATGTGAGATATTCTCTTGATAGGATTGGTATATTTTCAATATCAATCTTCATTCTAAACTCATCTAACCTACTCACAAGGTAACTTACCAAAAACACACTATCAAAAACTCAAGTGAGAAAAGCTTGCCTATTTCCCCCTATTTCCATATTAATCATAGAGACAACATATATACATGTCTGAATTACTGAAAGAGAATTCAAAGAGTCTTATTTACCAAGTTACAAGCTAGGTTATTATTTTATTTACTTTCCACATATTTCACCCTTGTGCCCACACAAGCCAACACATTAAGAGAGAACTATATCACTTTGAGGCCCTCATAGGAGTAGTGGATATATAGAAAACACTCATTGAGAGAGGGATCTTTGGGGTTAGATTGACATCATGAGCCCACCAATCCATTTCTCACAAGGTCACTATAAAGATGAAGAGCTATGGGTTTATATTTGATGAGTGATAGTTTATGACCCAGATCTAAATGCACTAGAGTGAAGGTGACACAAAACATAAAAGCATCCAGGTGGTCACATCTAATTTTACTAGGTATTTTATATTGGACACTTTCATCTGATCTAGATAGTAGCATCGATATAGCTATCCCAAGTTTATGCATGTGTCTAAGGCCACAGAGGAACTTAAACTAAAATTTCATGACTATTCTAGAATATTATTAAAGTTTGTTCCTTATATGTTCTAGATCCAGATCTATATTATCATTATAACTAGATAAGTATATAATTTTAATTATCATTACAATATCTAACATAGTTATGTTTCCCTATTTTTAGCATATCTTAGCTTTATAAATTTAATGTATGTTTTATCTAAGTTTTATATTTAATTTGCCTAATATATATCTTTTTACCACCCTTGTGCTTATTCATTTCTATATTCTTGACCCTATCTATCCCATTAGATCCATATCCAAATTAGGGTTAGACATTTGGTGGACCCGATTTGTGTGAATGCAAATTTTTTTGATTCTTAGGGTTTTCAATCAACTATAGTTATAGGTTATTGTACTTTATTGTAAATTTTTATTTTTTTATTTATAAAAGTAGTGAAAAATGTTAATCAAAAGACCTAATTTCAAATGGAGGATAAATAAGCATCAGTAGCTCATCTAAATAATAACAAAGGCTTAATGGATGCATTTTTGTATGTTACAAGAGATGAAATCAACAAACATAATAAGGCTAATGCTTCCTCACCTAGTGATGGTTATTTTTTATAAGGTACTAAAACTAAATCCATACTTATCAATCTACCAACATCTAATGGAGGCATGGGATATGTCTTTCAACCTTTATTTTGTGAAATTACTATTGCTACATCTATAGACTAGGAATTTGACTCAAGAGAGGATGGTTAGTATTGTGTTAATTCCAACATGAAAACAAAATGACAAAAACACACTAACTATCATAACATCTCTAGGCCTAGTCACTAGGGGGAGTTTACTGAGGAAAAACCATTTAAAAACACAGCTAGAAATGGAAAAAATGAGAAATATGAACACAAAACACTAATTTCTTAATAAATCCTTGATTGCTCCAAAAGAATCCTTCTTTGGCTTGCTTAGCTTGTGCTTCAAGAGATATTAATCAATGAAGTGTGGCTACCTTCATCTTCTCTTGGAACCTTTGGCATGTGATGGCTTTGGCTCAATATTTGGGCTTAATAACACTACATCAAGGTATGGTTTGAAGCTATTTGGGCATGGTAAATTTGGCTTAAAAGAGATTTTGGACTCATTTGTTCATGATAATTTTATACCAAAAGAGATTTTTATGTCATTTGGGCATGATAACTTTTCACCAAGATAGCTTAAAAATCAATAGGTAAGGCCTTTTATTTTTAGATTTTACAAAATAATCAGAATGAACCTGAACCCTCCATCTCAAGATGAATATGTATGGTTAAGGATCCATTGAATTTTGGAGGCCAACTTCAATAAATGACCTCATAAATATTTGGGATAAAGAGTCATTAAATAGGCATGTAAGACATTAATGAGGTATGGGAGGGCTTAATAAGATATTTTATGCATTTATGGCCTAGGGATGTCTTTTCAAGTAATGATGTCATTTGATGATACAATTATTTAATATAAATTTCCAAAAATAAATATTCAACAAGTTACATGGAATTTTTAATTAGGATTTTGATTTTATATTTAAACATTATTTATCACTTTTTATGCAAATCTTGGCAATTAGTGCATAAATTAATCAAATTGGTTGAAATGTTGTATTATTGGATCAAAATTTGACTAGATTAGAATTAGGATGTGATGTTATATGAATTTGAACTGTTATCCCATTTAGGATGTTTCAAACACAAAATAACAAAGGCATGTGTCTCATGTAATAAATTTGGTAAAAAAGAGTAATCTAGAGCACCCAAGTGCAAAAATGTCATTTTGACTTGAAATGATCTAATCAAAGTTAGATGTATCATAAATTGCATTGCCCCATTTAGTGATACCATAGCCAAAATTGGAACTTGTATATAAAAATTTAAACTCATTTAATATGTTTTAGTGTTTTTAGCCTAAATTTTGATGCTTTCTAGAAATTGGTCAAGAACCTAGTTGAAGGTCATTGGTGGCAACTTTTAGGTGTCTACAGTTTTCCCTTATTTGGTAATATGTTACAAACTATAGGCACAACAATATATTCTAAAATAATGAGTAAAGGATTGTATGCCAAAAATAAGATGATGATTGGAGAAAAAGCTTCAAATGGTGTTTGGGAAGTGTAAGATGATGCCCCCTCGAGGGAATGGCCATCATATATGTGGATGGACAGTCTTTCTAAAAGAAGAAAGAATAAAGGTGGGATTAACATTTAGTTGAGAGTAATCTAAATTATAAAATACTTGCATACATTAATTTAGAAAGGATATTTATTTCCTTAAAGGCAGTTATAATCAAGAACAAAAGTCAAAATAATGATTTGCCCATAGGCAGTTACAATCATTAAGATGACCTAGATTATTTAGTAAAGATGATTGATATGGTTGCACCTTAGTTAGGGATGATTAGTAAGCATAACTCAAGGGTATAACCTAGAATACAAATTAAATATGAGTGGGTGAAAATGTAGATGTGATGGTCTAATGACTAAAGAATCTATAAACAACTAAGCATATGAGGATGCACAAGGTGATGAAAGTGATGAATAGAAGAATAAAGATTGATCAATAAAAATGATTCAGTTATAGCTACCAATGAGGAGATTCTCATATTTATTAGAATTGATACAAATAGAATGGTCAATGGGTTGATTTGATCATGATGGGATGGGAGGATTTTATAAGGTACCAAGGAGAAAATTCTATGGCTCCATTGATTGTAGACCTAATTGAAGCCATTTTTTATTATAGCATGTCACAGTAAGCATCATGATAGAACACCATGAGGACTTAGCCAAAATATACATAAGGACTGACTTCTGATCCAATAATCACTTGAAAAATATGCACCAATGATAAAAACCATGATGATAATGTAGATGTATGAATATGGATAGACTCAAGAATAATGTGCTCAAAACATCACCCAACGAACACATATAGATTGAGTTGAGGTAACAGTTTTGAAAGAAAACAAACATGTAAGAAGACAAACAAAGAAACACATAGAAAACACACAAATAAAAAAACAAATTGAGAGAAACAAACAAACAAAAATCCTAAAAATAAAAGTAAAATAAAGCATCCTAATTGATCCAAAACTTAAAAGCTTTGGTTGAATGATAATTCAAGAAACAAGAACAACATAATAACAATAATGCTATCTCTGAGAAGAGATGGTTTATTCATCAAATTTGCAAACCCAAACATATGCCTATCTCTAAGAAGATATGTCTACTTTCCATTTTAGGTTACATCTTCATTTATACATGTTTTTAATGTAGGAGGAGGAAGTGGAAGGTCACCAATCTCAAGGGATATTAAGTGGTTCAAATTCCATGATTTATAACAATATAGAAATCAAGGAATTACTATTTTTAGAAACTTACTATTTTTAGACTACACTACTAAAAGTGAAATTTGTATCACTTATATTTGTTTTTCAAGGGTAAAAACCCATTTATAAAATCTCAGTGACATCTCATGATGTTCACCTCTTTCTTATATTTCCAATGATTCAAACGGGGAGTCAAACGGAGCTATGGTGCAACAGTTATGGCTCCCAAAAGTTTTGCCACCAATTAGGGTAGAACCATCACCTAAATTGTCACTTAAAATGTGGCTCAAATCATTCCTCCCTCCTTGAGAAGCAATGGTCCCCATTACATTAATATTTTTCATCAAGTGTGGCAATTGTGTTTTGATTTGATTCATGATGCATACTTGGAATGGACTGTGTTTTGTGGAGCTATGTAGGGCCCGATTCTTCACCATTTCTATCTGACCATTAATCTATGGATGGAAGTATGTGAACATCTATTGGATTCTATTATTGTGTTTTTTGTGTAGTTAAGGCTAAAACATCAGCCTTTTTGGATTCATGTGGCTTGACCACCATGAGAATAATTTTTTTGGCACTAATCAGGGAGATAGATGTAGAAGGTGGTACCTCTAGTACCCTATAATGTCATGCTCCAAGAGTGAGAGTGATCCTTTGAGTTCTTGATTCATATATTCCATGTCGATCATACATGAATGGTTAATCAAAGAGTACATCACAAATATCTAGATTGACCACATCACACAAGACCTCATCTGGGAAAGGTTTTATTGCATATGAGAGAAGACATTGGTGGGTAACATGGAGGTTTCTCCCTAGACTCAACCATCTAATATTTTATGTATTTGGGTGAGGCTTCATTGACAAGTTTAGGATTTTAAAAACATTAGTAGAGATTAAATTCTTTGGACTTCCACTATCAAGAATGAAATGTAGAGGCTTACCTTTCACCCATAACTTAGAATGAAACAACCTTTCCTTGTGATTTGGCCTCTCCTTTTGGATTTGTCATGAAGAAATGATGGCATTAAGCTCAGCATCTACAATCTCTTCTTCATCCTCTTCAATTGTAGGCTATGTATGAGGTAGAGTAATATATGTTGAGGATTGTGACTCAGAAAATAGGGACTTGATGGCTCAACATTCTTCTTTGGAGTGAGTTTTATATTTATGATAATCACACCACTTCCCAGTGTTTCCTTCCTTTTACTTCCAATTTTGACCTCATGTTTGACCTTATTTGTCACTTTTTAATTTTGAAAGCTAACTCTTCATATTCATTCTTCCATGCTTCTACTTAATCTTCACTATGAACTTGTACACCTCATTGAGGGTTTCTAAATTGAAGAGCTCCATTTCTCCCTGTATGTACCATTGTAGTTTTCCATGATATTTGAGAACCTTATATTTTTCACTTTCTTAGATGCCTAATCTCATAGATAGAGAATGAAAAATGTCAGTGTAATCTTGAATAGACTATTCCTTACCTTGGTGAAGTTGTTGTCACTCTATATGCAGATCATCATATGCTCTAATGGGGTAGTATTCTTCCTTTACAATTATATGAAATCATCCTAGGTAGGTTTTGCCTCAAGGCCAATACCATCCATACCAAATCTCTTTTTGTACACTTCCCACCAATTTTTGATAGGCAACGATTCTTTCAAAAGATCGAAAGTGATCTTCTCTTTATCAGTGAATTTATTTACAAAAAAATAAGATGACAATTGATCCAACCAATTTTATACTACATCATCATTTATTTTACCTTCAAATGTAGGGATATAAAAGTTCACCTAAACTTTGAAGGGTGTTGGGGCACTAAAAATATGTGGGGTTATAGATGAGGAGCTAGAATTTTCCATTAGAATTTGTTGAAAATTTTTGGCAAATTTTTGTAGCATCTGTGCTTGTTATTGCTAGAGGGCTTCATTCACCATTTCCTTAAAAGGATCAGATGTCTTAGTGTTGTCCACCATTTGAATTAATTTAGATCAAATAGGTAGATAGTCTATTAGTTCTATTTTCCACCCAAGCTTCTTGTAATCTAACCTTGTCCTCAGGATCATACACTCTAAAGACAAACTACTCTAATACCACTAATCCAAAACTTAAAAGCTTTAGTTGAAGGATAATTCAAGAAACAAGAACAACATAATAACAATAATGTTATCTCTAAGAAGAGATGTTTTATTCATCAAATTTGTAGACCCAAACATATGCCTATCTTTGAGAAGAGATGTTTGCTTTCCATTTTAGGTTACATCTTCATTTATACATGTTTTGAAGGTAGGAGGAGGATGTAAAAGGTCACCAATCTTGAGGTAGATTAAGTGGTTTGAATTCCACAATTTATAACAATACATAATTCAAAGAATTACTATTTTTAGAAACTTACTATTTTTAGACTACACTACTAAAAGTGAAATTTGGGGCACTTCTATTTGTTTTTCGAGGGTCAAAAGCCACTGAGTGGAGCTCAATTCCATCTCATGACATTATGGCTCTTGGAAGTTTTACCACCAATTGGGGTATAACCATCACCCAAATTGTCACCTGAAATGTTGCTCGAATCACTAACAATGAATTTACCCTAGTAGGATGGATCAAGGACAACTAACTAGGATTAGATGGGATAAATGTTTATGGATTTTGAAATATTTAAATGTTTTATAATTTTGAGGTATCTCAACTCATTAGAGAATGATAAAATACCTCCTCATAAAATGGTGAGAGCATTGACTTAAGTTGATCATAAAATGATGAGAGCATGGCTGAAAGGGTTATTAAATTGACCTTAACAAGTATCAATCACTACTTACATAGTCCTAGGATAAGACTACAAGTCACTGTAGTTTTGGCTTATAGAAGAAAAATCTAACTAGTGTAGAAGTCAATTTAAATAAAACAAGCATATTTGGTATAAAGGCATAGTACAACATAGGAAATGGCTAGTTGGTATGTCAAGGTATGATAAACAAATTTTGCCCTTAGTTTTCCCATAGGTGGTTATAACTTAAAAAATAATGGCATAGGTCAATGATACTAATTTTCCCATAGGCAGTTATAATTAGTAGCAAGATTGGTAAGACACTAATTTTACCATAGGCATTTATAATCAGGCACACCTAGTAGAGATAATGGAACAAGAAGTGAAAGATGCAACTGCCAAACTATTGTCTTATTTTTCCAAAATACTACCTCTATCTAGAATGCTTAAAAGTGTCATCTAGGATTTTAACTCAAAAGAGGAGGTTAGTATAGAGTTAGTCTCAAAAACAATGAAAAATGAACTCACTAACAATCTCACATCCTTTAGGCCTAATCATGGAGGGAGCATAATGAATAAACCAAATGAAAACTCAAAAAAACATGGAAGTAAATGAGAAATATAAACATAAAAACACAAATTCATTATAAAATATTTGATAGCTCCAAATAGTAATTTAGTTGGCTTGCTTGGTTTATGCATAAAAAGTATTCATCAATGACATATGGCTAACATCATCTCCTCTATGCACCATTGTTGAATTCTTGGCTTGATTGATGGCTTGATGGCTTGATTGATTCAATGGCTTGATGGCTTTGGCTCAATTTTGGCATTATATCACTAGGCTTTTAGCTTCATGAATCTATTCTTGAATTATAACTCTACTTTGATTGAGATCTCTAAATGAATATCTATAGACATGCTTTTATAGGTTTTAAAATCCCTCGAAATAGGTTAAATCTAACCATAATTGAGTTTATTAGCTTTGGTTGAGTTTGGCATATTCTTAGGATATTCTTTTAGATATTTTTCAAAAGTGATAACTCACAAAGGTAATGAGTGTGTTTTAGGATATTCTAAGATGCTCTTGAATTTATTTTTTAGTAATTGATTTAATTGATTTATTAGCTCATGGATGAACTCAATTAGGATTTGAAATTGACTTAACTTACTAATTGATTTTGATTAGGATATGCAAGTCAATTAATTATTTTTAGGCATTTGGTCATTTGTTTGATTTTGATTAAATTAATGTGTGTATTTGCCTTATTTAATTGATTAAATAGGCCAAATTGATTTAATGCAAGGTTATAAAGCTAAATTTGAGACTAATATAAATTCTTAGGTTAAGTGTTCGATAATTGGTAAGAATTATCTAATAGTCTAATGCAAAGCCATTGGTGGCCAAATTTACATGTCTATAATTTGCTCCTATTTGGGAAGATGTTGTAAGCTATAAGCATAATAACATCTTTTCAAAGAATAAAATGGTTCTTTATGATTATGACTACAATGGTAATGATTGAATTTTAGCTACCCCCTTGAGGGAGTGGTTGGCAAGTGGGTCAGAAAAAGGTCCCTTGAAAGAAAGAAGTTAAATGAGGGGACTAAACAAATAAAGATGATGGGGTGATAACATAATGATTCACTCAAAGTTGGGTAAAATCATTAAGAAATGAAAGTGGAATGGTGTACAATAGTTTTTCCAAATGTGGTTATAAGCATTGTACTTTGATAGTGGTAATGTGGTATGATAACACAATGATTTGCTCTAGTAGGTGATATAATCATTAAGAAGATGAAGTTGCCTCAATTGTGATAGAAAAACAAGAAAGTAAATTAGTGATAACACAATTATTTACCCCAGTAGGCAATATAATCATTGAGAATGCATGTGAGACCATGTACAATGTTGATACAATATACCCTGGCTATGAAAAACATGATTGATGGTTAATGATTAATAACTTTATACTAAGGATAAAGATGAATTGGGACAACCTGCTAGTAGAGAGATGATCATCCAAACTAACAAAGGTTGAAATTTTTTCATTAATTTATTACTTTATTGAGGATATCATTGGGATTATATTGGGATTTGTGTTGATGTCAGTGTCAAGGAGATGGTGATGATGCATTGATGTTATAACCCTTTCAAAGCTAATTTTTATTGTAGCATTGATGCTAGGCCTCATGATAGAACACCATGGGGGCTTGGCCAAAATATGCATAAGAACTAACTCTTGATATTTGATACTCAATGAAAACTAATCACCTAATGAACACACATATACTAAATCAAGGTCACAATGCTAAAAGAAAAAAAAACACATAAATAAACAAAATAGACAAACAAAGAAACAAGTAATATAAACAAAGAAACAAATAAGCGTTAATCCCTATGTTAGTATAAACAACATGATGAACATTACCTCTATTAACTAGGCAACAACTAAATAAACAAACAAGATAGGAGAATAGAATAAAAGGAAGGGGATGGTCGAGTTATCTCCATATGTGCTAGACAAGTGGATGGTGCCTACATATCTCTATAAATATGATGATCCAACAAAAATTCAGGCCAAATGTAGTTTTCCTAGGAAATGGGAAGAAAATGATGATTAATAGAAGACATGATGGATGTGATAGAAGAATAGGGATAAACTCTTTAAATGGTGATAGCATAGGATAAAAGGCCAAAAAGGATGGGGAAACTAAGGAATAAGTGAGTTGTTTGTGACTTAGTGAGGGTTCCTAAAATCTTGAAGGCAAAGAAGTGGTCAATGTTTTTTTGGTTTTTCTAAACTATTTTCAAATGTTTTTGGAATTTTCTAAGCATCTCAACTCAATCAAGAATGATGAGACACTAAAATAGTTCAAGCTCACAAAATGATGAGAGCATTTATAACTTAAAATTATGCTCATAAAATGGTGAGAGTGTGGCTAAAGGGGTACTAAGATAACCATAACATGAATTAAACACAGTCTACATAGTCCCAAAATGACCTCAAGTCACAGTAATTCCATCAACACAAAAGGCAGGGAAAAACCAACTAGGTCCCAACAAGTTCTCATATATAGTAAATGGCCATTCAAATGAAAATAACAATGGTAAGGTGATGCGGTAATGCATGATAAACAAATGTTTCCCCTAGTTTACCTATTGGTGGTTATAACTAGGATACAATAAATTAGATCAATGATACTAATTTGCTCATAGGCAATTATAATTAGTATTAAGATCGATGAAAATTGATTTACCCTAATAGGCAATATAATCAAACTCACATAAATAAACTTGATATAGGATGGAAAATGAAAGATATCTTTCCAGATCAACTATCACACTAATTTCATAGACTAACATTGTAAACATGAATTTGATTGATTATTTAAACTTGATCAGAATCCCCTCAAAAAAAGTGTAGAAAGAACCAAAGTAACCAAGATCAAAATAGGATTGGCTAAGATGACTAAAAATAGGCCTTAGTCTAGATAGGAATGATATGATAGAATAGGATATGATAGAATAATGATTGATTAGGATAATGATGGTTTTATAGATTAGATAATATGGTAAGAAGTTTGTTCTCAAGTGAGAAGGAGATTGGCTAGGATATGCGATAATGATAAAAAGATTGATAACTAGATATGATATGGTACATGTTTAGTTCTATCTTGGGTATGATAAATGATTCTATTGTTCTTGTTAAATTTGAAATGCACATCTTGATCAACAAATGATAAAACTAGAATAGTTGATAATGTAAATTTCTAGCCTACACTTCATCTAAAAGTTGTTCTATCAAGAACTAGCAATAGATTTGGATTCAAATGATATTATTGTGATCTTCATTGGTCATTGATTTTATTCCCTTCAAATTCTAATACAAGGTATCTTTATAGCCTTTGTAAAGGAAAGTGTGACCATAGATGGTAAAGATGGATAAATATTATTTTATAGGTTTGATTAGGAAATGGAATGGTGGATGATAATGGAATGAATAATTATGGGGAACAAATGAAGATTGGGATTGATAGACACACATAATGTTACTAATTTTGGATTGAACATAAATTTTGATGTGGCAGGGCTGAAGAATTTTGAATATGCTCTTGATAGGACCACCAAATTCTTCTATTTTTTAGGCCTAAGAGTAGCATCCATCTGATTAGGCTATAGATTGAAAGTTATTTTTATTTGATTTTTGATAATGTCTTCATCAAGTAGTGAAGGAATTTTATACTTAACTATTATCACCTCAAAGATGTTTCTACCAATGAATTTATCTTGATTGTCCCATAGTTCCTCTGAGAAGGTTTCACTAAGGAATGTTGAATTTTAACTTTGTTGTCCCCTAGTGCCTCTAAAAAGGTTTCACTAGAAGATGCTAAGTTTTGACTCTAATTTCCCCCTATCACCTTTGAAAAGGTTTCACTAAGAGAGTGTTGTTTTGTTATATGATTTTGGTCTTAGCCTCATTGATTTTATTCATTTTATATGTCTCCATGGATGTAGTTTAACAAGGTGTGATTCTGTCAGTCCCAATCGATACTTATGGGAGGTAGAATGTCAATGATATGGCTATGGTGGTTGATGGTAATGACATGTGGAATGGTAATGGGATGAGGGAAGGTTGCACAATCCTCATAGAAGATACTAGGAGAAATTATGTCAATGCTAAACTAATCATCCTCAAAAACCATAAAAGGATCATAAATGTATTCAAACTTATTTGATAGGCATACATAACCAATATTATAACACTCACAAACATATTCTTATTGTAAATATGATTCTAACTCAAGGGACTCTAGATCTAATGTTGATACTGATGTCAATTTTAATTTTGATGCTAAATCAAATGTTGGTTTAAGAATAAAACCTAAATTTAATTCTAATTATTCATCTGATGGATACTCAATTATAATGATGTCTTATTGAACTCTTGGTATTAGACAAGTAATAGCTTGTGATGGCATAATGGGTTTCACAGAGACTAGTTTATCAAAGTGAGACTCCATAATAATGGGAAAAAGGTCAAGAGGTAGCTCCTTAAAGACTAGATTGTCAAAGGGAAGGTATTAAAAAATAAGCATATGGTTGAGGTAATGATTTTCCCAAAGGTGATTATAATCATTGAGAAGTGACTCAGTAAAGACTGGTTCATTAGAGTGAGACTCCTCGATAATAGGAATAGGATCAAGAGGTGATTCATCATAGTTTGATGCATCACAAATTATTGATTCAACAAAAATATCACTTCTTGGTTGGTTCTCTTGGCCTTTGTTTATAATCAATTATAAAATACTAGTTTTGAACACAACTTGGTTTTTGAACGATTGGCTTGATTGGAAAGGTAATGATTATATTGGTTGAGGTGTGGATAGAATTGGTACTAGATAAGGAATGGCTTGTGGTTAGATAATGGGTGGGAATTGTGTAACTTGATTGCTTGTACAAACTAAAGGATAAGTTATTGGAATATAAATGGTAGGGCATCATGGAGCTTGATTACTCAGACAAGCCAAAGGGCATAGTCCTAGAATAGAAATGCAAGGGCATCTTAGGGCCTGAATTCTTGCATAAGCCAAAGCATCAAAGTCCTCCTCATAAACCATATCATCCCAGTTAGGGTCTTGAGTTGGATTTTAAATTGTTCCTTGCCTTTTTTCCTTATATTAATTATTATAAGGAGGGTATGGATCCATTTCCCAAACAACATTATCATTGTAGAGGTTTGTACCCAATTCTACCTCACCAACCATATCCTAGTTTAGATCTTGACTTTGGTCCTCAATTTGATTTGTGTAAGGTGGATAAAATTACATCTCATAAACCATATTATCATCAAAGGGGTCTTGAATAAAGACATAAAAATCAAAGCCATTTTTTGCATCCATTCTTTCATGGTTTGGATTATACGTGACTCCATCATAAGTGTATCTACACATATCCACATCAATAAAGAAATATCCAAAACTAAAAAGGCTTAAAGTTATTCAAACTCTTAAAAACTATGTCTAAAGGACAAAGGGTTTAAATATGATCTATCTTGGTAAAAAGTGGAGTTGTATCTCCAACATGGTCTAAAAATGGAGTTGTATCTCCAAAATGGTTTGTGGTAGAACTTAACATAAAACAATCTAAATTGAAATGTCTAACGTCAAATGTCATACACACATAAGATCAAGTGTTTGAATAAAATTAGCATGTTAAAATATAGGCCAAAGGGTTCCAAACAAGTTCTAAATTAGGAAAGGGAAAAGTTGAGTTGTTAGGGCTTTAATCCAAATGTAGAGTCAAAAGCTAGGCTTAAACAAACATGATCTACTAGGACTTTTGGCCAAACAATGTCAAAATCTATACTTTGAAACAAAAGATGATGTGATTATCATAAGTTTATCTACACATATCCACATTAATAAAGAAATATCCAAAACTAAAAAGGCTTAAAGTTCTTCAAACTCTTAAAAACTATGTCTAAAGGACAAAGGGTTTAAATATGATCTATCTTGGTAAAAAGTGGAGTTGTATCTCCAACATGGTCTAAAAATGGAGTTGTATCTCCAAAATGGTTTGTGTTAGAACTTAACATAAAATAATCTAAATTGAAATGTCTAACGTCAAATGTCATACACATATAAGATCAAGTGTTTGAATAAAATTAGCATGTTAAAATCTAGGCCAAAGGGTTCCAAACAAGTTCTAAATTAGGAAAGGGAAAAGTTGAGTTGTTAGGGCTTTAATCCAAATTTAAAGTCAAAAGCTAGGCTCAAACAAACATGATCTACTAGGACTTTTCGCCAAATAATGTCAAAATCTATACTTTGAAACAAAAGATGATGTGATTTGATTTAATCTCACAAGGTTGGAACTACTTTGACATAGACCCAACATATGAAATCAAACATAAACATGATCAATTGGTATAATCCATAAGGCAAAAGGCACCGGGAGAAAAGACTATGTTTTCCTAAATAAAAGCACAAAAAATGATGAGGATAGGCTAAATAAACAAAAAAGTGATAGTTTTCAAATTTGGGCAATCGATTAACCTAATTTATGAAATCCAAAAGATAAATATCTATATATCAACCCCTATAAAGTGAGGCTTAAATAGAAATCAATCGATATTTAAAATTGAACTTGGAAAGGTTAATTGAAAACTCAATGGTTGAAAACTATGATTGGACTAAAAAAGCTAGATAAGATTGGATAACATGATGACGCATGAACAAGGTCCAAATGGCATATGTGACATGGTTTGGTTAGTTTTAAATAATAGTTTTTGATACAAGGTCAAACAAGTCTTGAAACAAAATGAGTATCTTAATGACGTAAGCATGCTCTAATGATGTGATCAATGTTATGTTTCAAAGACTCAAAGACTCAAACTTGATAATGATGTGGGCAACATAATGGTACCAATCTCAAAAAATTAACACACACACAAACATGTTTAGAAAAAATTGCAAGGAACAAGTGTGGTGTAAAATGGCTAGCATAACACCTCTTCAATCAAGGAGTAATGTATAAAAAAATTGGTTTTAATATAGTTTATAAAAAAACACATTAGTTTTAGTCTCAAAACATACTAAGGAAAAATGACCAAAATACACTAAGTATAATCATCCAAATCTTAGCAAGGGTATGGCAATGTGGGGTTGACTAAACTAATTATTTTTTTAATGTTTCTATATGGATCTCATGTCTACCAACTTTCACATCAGAAAACAAGAAAAGTATCACATCATTTGAGTCCATGAAATATGGCTTGTTGTAAAAAGGTCTTGCCTTTTTTACAACCACTACATCCATTGTTCACTTAGTGTAGTGTGATGTCCAGTATGATTAAAGGTCTCAAACTTAGCCTTTACTAACGAATATGGTTTAACCACTCAAACCATTATCCCACTATGGGGATCCCAATTTACATACCCCCTATGAAGAGGAATTGAATAAGGTTCCAAGAGATGAAACCTCTAGTCAAAGCTTCCCTAAAGAACTCATAGGGGTAATGAAGTCCCCCTCACAAGCCAAGATGCATGAAATAAATGATACAATAGAAACACTTTATGGTCACCTCAAGATCACCCAATACTATTATGATTTTTTAAAGAGGGATTTAAATGATATTATTTCTATGCCTTGGAACAGGCTCAAAGTGTGATGAGATGGTGATTTTGATCCTAAAATTTCCCTAAAAGGGATGAATGGGAGAGCATACACACGTCTCTTTTTGCTAAAACACATAATTAATAAGCAAGTTTATAAATAATTAAAATAAGGTTAATTTTGTTGCACCAAACTTAAAGTGTTTGATTAGATCCATTACTATCCCCTTGGCTTTAAGATGCACAAATGAAAACAATTACAAACCACCCAAAAAGAAATTGGTACTTTTGATCCCAAAAGTTCCCTAAAGGGGATGGATGGGAGAGAATACACGTATAACTCCCTATTTAATCAAAAAAATTTAAACTAAACAAATAATTAAAAAAACTTACAAAAAATTTGAAGTTTATTTAATTTTATAGCCCTAAACGAAATGTATGGTGGTGTTCTTTTAGCTCCTTGGCTTTAAGTTGTGAACTTTGAAAGAACAATCAAAACATTTAACACAAACATGCAAAACTTTCTTTTTAAACCCAAAGTGAAATGACTAATTCATTTTTAAAATATTTCAAAATAAGTGTGAAATAACTAATTAAGTTTGTTTTGAGGATTTTTCAAATGGGTCCTATAAGAAAAATGCCAGCACTTTGTTTATCCTTAAAGCTTATTTATCAAATGAGACAAGCAACTTTGAAGGGTAAAATTTATCGACCCAAAGGCAAAACCTTAAAAAAGTAAACATATTAGGTTAGAAAAAGGTTATAAAAAATTTAAATAAATTTTTTAAGAAATCTCAAATAAGCAAAACCTATGAAACATGCAAACAACAAGATAAAAGGCTAAAACAAATAAAACCAAACACAAACCGTAAAAACTTGAAATTAGTATTTTAGCCATAACTTTTAAGATATACATTAATTTGTCACAAAATTTTAGGTTGTTTATATGTCAAGGTTTCACCTCTCTAAAAAAATTTAGGTCAAAATAATGAATAAAAAAAAGTTATTAGATCTGTACTAGCCATTTTTATCAAAAAATTAACAAATAAAAAGTGACATTCACTAAAAAAGTCATAACTTCTAAACTAAATATTAGATTTTAATGAAATTTTGAGAGAATTAAGATGAAACTAGTAATAACATCTTATCTAAAATTCATAAAAAAAATAATAAATATATTAAAAATAAGAACTATTTTAACAGCCTTTTTTTTTCAAATATACGAGGTGCACAATCATGTCTCACCAGGCGTACCATTTGTGATCTAGGATTTTAACTCAAAAGAGGAGGTTAGTATAGATTTATTATTAAAAAAAATGAATAATTAACTCACTAACAATCTAATATTATTTAGTCTAGATCATGGGGGGAGAATAATGAATAAACCAAATGAGAACTCAACAAAACATAGAAGGAAATGAGAGATATAAACATAAAAATACAAATTTCTTACCAAATCCTTGATAGCTCCAAATGTTAATTTTGTTGGATTGCTCAATTTATGCATAATAAGTCTTCATAAATGACATATGGCTAACATCATCTCCTTTATTCACCATTATTGAATGCTTGGATTGATGGCTTTGGCTCAATTTTAGTAGTATAGCATTAGGCTTTTAGCTTCATGAATCTATTCCTGTATTATAACTCTACTTTGATTGAGCTCTCTAAATGAAGAGCTCTAAGATTTTTTTTATAGGATTTCAAATCCCTTGAAATGGGTTAAATCTAACCATGACTGATTTTGTTATCTTTGGTTGAGTTTGGCATATTCTTAAGATATTATTTTAGATATTTTCCAAAAGTGATAACTCATAAAGGTAATGAGTGTGTTCTAGGATGTTCTAAGATGCTCTTGAATTTATTTTTTAGTAATTGATATAATTATTTTATTAGCTCATGGGTGAAATGAATAATATTTAAAATTTATTTAACTCACTAATTGATTTTGATTAAGATGTGCAAGTCAATTAATTATTCTTAGGCATTTGGTCATTTGTTTGATTTTTATTAATTCAATGTGTGTATTTGCCTTGTCTAATTGATTTAATATGCCAAATTGATTTAATAAAAGGTTATGAAACCAAATTTGAGACTAATATAAATTCTTAGGTTAAATGTTTGATGATTGGTAGAAGTTAGTCTAATAGTCTGATGTAAAGCCATTGGTAGCCAGATTTACATGTCTACAAAAAGAACTACTGAAACTAAATATGAATCCTTTTGTTGAATGTGGTGATGGAACAAAATGGAATGGAAACAAGGTCATAAGGCCAGGTAAGATGGGAGATAATAACTTGGTTGAGGAGAAGGTATGGTAAAATGGATAGGTGATAGAAAAAAGTGATAGGTTGGTAGGATGATAGATGGTAAAAATGGTATATTACAAAGAATAAAAGTGATAAAATGATACAACTTAAAATAGTCCTTATAGACAATACACAAAATCACTTAAGTATAGTACCATTTGAGGTGGATAATATTTTTTGGCTCATCATGTTCATGTTCATCTAGTGTGGTAAGCCTATGTGTTACTATTCTAAAGTATGATGTAATGATGAAAGGACCAACCCAATTGGGTTTAAACTTACCTTTATGCTTTTTTATACCATGATATTCTTTTGGTTATCTTTAAGGACAAGAAAACTAGGTTCAAATTATTTATCTTTCACACACTAATTATATTGGTTGTAAATTCAATTTTGGTAGGCTTGGAGATTATTCATCACATCCATGTATTTTTCATCAAGTAACTCTAGTTATTGTAGGTGAACTACTCAATAGTCATTGTCATCCAAGACATGCTTGAAATATATACGTAGAGATGTAAAATCAACCTCAATAATAAGAATGGCCTTAGTACCATAAAAAATTGAATATTGAGTGGCTTTCTTGGGTGTATGATGATTGATATGGTATGCTCAAAGGGTGCATAATATTTGAAGGTACCAGTCATATCTAACACCATTGACAATCTATTTGAGAATGTTAACAATTGTTTTATTTGATACTTTGACCTAACCATTACCTTGAGGGTAATATGTCGTGGATAAATGTTGTGTGATGTTATATTCAGTACATATATTTTTGACATCCTTGTTCTTAAATGATCCTATATTATCAGATATAATGTTAGAAGGCATACCATAGTAGAAAATGAGATGGTTGAAAATAAACATAGAAATTTACTTTCTATTCATGTAAGTGAGGGGTATAACTTCAACCCACTTAGTGAGTTATCCAATGGTGGTAAGGATATGTTTATGGTTATTGAATGAGGTGGGACTAGTCTTCCCAATAAGGTCAAGGCCCCATGTATCAAATGGTCATGGTGTCAAATTTGGTTTCAAAGTCTTGGTTAGAGCATGAATCAAATTGGTATGTCATTGACACTTATCACACTTCTTTAGATATGTAACTATATTTACATCTATTGTGGGCCAATAATAACTAGTATGCAAGAGCTTTTTGGATAGGACTACCTTACTAGTGTGGGATCCACATACTCCTTCATGAACTTCTTATAACACTAATGTAGATTTTTCCAAAGTTAAATAATGAATCAAAGTTCCATCAAAGATATGGTGGTAAAGAGTTGATCCAAGTAATGTATAATGAGTGGTTTGGAGGATGAAGGCTTTAGATTGATTTTGGGATAGGTTGAGTGGCATAACTTGGTCATAGAGGTAGTTGTAAAGGTCTGAATACTAGATAGAACTAGGACCAACAATATCACAAATCATCACGATGGTTGAAGGTTTATGAGCTGGTGATAAAAAATTCTTAATAAGGAATTGAAACTCTTTGGCTATGTCTATTTGTCAAATTAGAGATATAATAGTGGCCATAGCATCTTTAGTTTTATTACTTTCCCTTGGTATATGTTCAAAACACAACTAGAAATGAAAATAAATGAGAAATATGAACACAAAACACTAATTTCTTACCAAATCCTTCATTTTTCCAAAAGGCTCCTTCTTTGGCTTTCTCAGATTGTGCTTAAAGAGATATTCATCAATGGAGTATGGCTACCTTCATCTCCTCTTGGCACCTTTGGCTTGTGATGGCTTTGGCTTAATATTTGGGCATAATAACACTACATCAAAATGTGATTTGAATCTATTTGGGCATGGTAATTTTGGATTAAAAGAGATTTTGGACTCATTTATGCATGATAAATTTACACCAAAAGAGCTTTTGAGGTCATTTAGGCATGATAGCTTTGCATCAAGATAGCTTAAAAATCAATAGACAAGGCCTCCTATTTATAGATTTTGCAAAATGGTCATAATGAACTTGACCCCTCCATCTCAATATGAAGATGTATGGCTAAAGATCCATTTAATTTTGGAGGCCAAATTTAATAAATGTCCTCAGAAATATGTGTTATAGAGAGGCATTAAAGAGGCATGTAAATCATTAATGATGCATAGGAGGGTTTAATGAGATATTTTATTCATTTATGGCCCAGGGATGTCTTTCCAAGAAATGATGTCATTTGATGATGTAGTTATTCAATATCAATTTCCAAAAATAAACATTAAACAAGTTACATACAATTCTTAATTAGGATCTTGATTTTAGCTTTAAACATGATTTATCATTTTTGGTGCAAATCTTGATAAATTGGTTCACAAATTAATCAAATTGGTTGAAATGTCATATTATTGGCTCAAAATTTGATTGGATTGGAATTAAGATGCAATGTTAGATGCATTGGAACCATTATCCCATTTAGGATGTTGCAAACACAAAATAATAAAGGCACATGTCTCATGCAATAAATTTGGTATAAAAGAATAATCTAGAGCACCCAAGTGCAAAAATATCATTTTGATTTGAAATGATTTGATCAAATTTAGCTGTCTCATAAATTGCATTGCCCCATTTAGTGATATCCTGGCCAAAATTGACACTTGTATATAATAAATTAAACTCATTTAATGTGTTTTAGTGTTTTTACCCCAAATTTATGATTGCTATAAATTGGTCAAAATCCTGGTTGAAGGTCATTATTGGCCACTTTTAGGTGTCCACAATATCTACCATAGAATTACCAATTATTTTAACTCAAATACCAATTTTAATTCTTATTTCTAATCAAACCATGGTTACATCTCCCTTGGTGACTAATCAACTTCTTAATTTATGTCCCAGTGGATCTACAGTTCAAACACTCCTTCAAGGTATAAATAACTTGGAGGACAAGGTTACAAACATTGAACAAAAGTCTTTAAAGTCTTCTCATGTTATTCACTCCCAAGATGTGTTGCATAACCCTCTTACACTTGAGATATATTTGTACCCTTTTCCATATGGTTTTTTGGAGCCTAAGTATAGATACCCATATTTGGTATAAGCACAATTAATATCATGTTGTTAAAAAATGTATATGTGTAGACCACTTGACAAAGAATTAGACATATAGTGGCATGATCTTATATGGACCTCTTTGGTTCTATTCTGTTTTGCTTGCTTTAACCTACTCATTCGTCTTGTATTTTTTTACAACACCTTTTATCCACTATGATCAAAATATATTTGTTTATTATTCTATCATTTTTATGTTTTTAGCTTCTGAACACTTGTGTTTATGTTGGGCACTTTTGTTGACACAAGTTTCCAACCACAATGCAAGTGTCTAGATGTATCCTTCTGCATACCTTTCACTTTTGTGACCATTTTTTTAGTCCATTTTTTTCTTTCTATTTTTGTATTTTTGTGCACCACTAAGTCCTAATTTAAAATCAAGAGATCCCTATTTATACAAAGGTTATAGTCTTATTACACCACCCAGAAATTTAATTAAGAAAATTTTAATTAGAAAGTATTTTACATTACCAACTATCAAATTTCACTACATTAAAAAATTGAATATTAAAGCACTCAAAAGATCACCATAATCTTGCATTTTTTATACCAAGGGTTATTATAGGATAAAGAGTGTATAGTTGCAAAACTACAATTACACATACATGCCTAGGAGGGAGAACTACATGTGAATATGAGGCCCTCTTTATAGTATTGGATATGTAGGTAAAACTTAGAAACAATTTAAGTTCTATGGTTAGCTCAACTCACATGCTAACCCCTTTATACCAAGTTACATGAAGTCCAAGGCAAAATAGCTAAGGTTTTGTTCATTGGATGGACCTCACACATAGGCAGGTGTAATTTGAGGTACAAATAAATTTTATAGGTGATAATGTAGGCCTAGTATAAATTTGGATCCATTCATATGTGTATTTTAGACTAGACATCTATGTCAGAGGTAGATTATCTTTTTTCGATGCAAATGTTTAGTGGATAAAAAATAGTAAAAATGCATAATGAACAAGGCCCAAAATCTCAATGCAATCTTGTGACAACTCTTGATCATTGTCATACCTCAAAACATAATATCAAATAAGATATGCTCTCTTTTATCCCTTAGTTACTTTACACTTATTATATTTATTTTGCATGTGTGAATGGTTATATTGTCTTGACTCTATTATATATCATTGAGTTTTGAATAATTTTTTTTCATTTAAACAACTTTTATTATTTGCATGTTTATTTTTTAAACTCTAAAAATCATAAAACATTTGGTGAACCTATCATTTTTTAATTGATCCAAAACCCTAGCTTATATGTAGGGTTTTCTCCTCTAAAAATCCATTTTAGATTGTTGTATTTTTTTCAGATTTGATTTTCCTAGCATGGGTCTAGTTGAGGAATGTTTGGTTATATGTATGTGTTGGTTATTGTGGTTTTATGATTTGTAATTTTCTCCAAATTTAAATTCCTTATGTAATACCAAATTAAATTCCATACCAAAAAAACTAATCCCTTTGATTGCTTGTTCAATGGAATATCAAAAATAGAAACTAGCCCATTCCTTTGCTTATAACTATGACAATGAAAGAAATAATACTAAAAATTCAAGTATAAATGAATAAGGAAATGATAATGACATTTTTTCATATGTTTATTAGTGTGATGATATTCCTCTTGGGTATGAGGAACCTATTTCTCCTACTTCTTCTCTTTCTAATGATGAAAGGTTTCAAGAGTCAATAATAATGCATGTTGTTAAACCCTTGCACAAGGATGATAAAATAGATACGAAAAATGATAGATTTCATAATATTATAGGTCAAAATATTCATGTATACATTCTTTAGTTGCATCAAAATTTTATGATATTTTTTTCCTTCCCTTGATGCAAATATTGAAATAGTTGAATGTTATTTTTTCCCCTCTAATGATACAAATTTTGAAAAGATTGAATTTTCTTCTAATATCTTGTTTAATACAAATGTTGATGAAATAAAATGTGTGAATTCTTTTCAAAATGATATTCATGTTGAAAATTATATCCCTTTTTTGGATGAATCAAATAAAAATAATGAAATTTCTTCTCCCTCTCTAAATTGAAATGACCAACATGCATGTACTAATTCTTTCCCTTTATTGCTTGAATGAAAAAATAAAAGTGCATGTGAAATTCATAATAAATTACTTATAAAATATAATTTTTTTAGAGATGCAAGTAAATATCCAAGTACATTTGACTCATCTCTTTCAAAGCTCAAGTTATATAAATCAAAGAAAATCAAAATTAGCATGACATCTTCTTACCCTCCTTTGAAAAATATAAATGAAAGTGAAAGTTGCATTATTTATTAGTAAATAATATCCTAATGTGCAATAAATAAATGCATAAAGAACAAGATAAAATAATAATGAAAAATAAGAACAAATTACACAAGTAGATAACATGGAAACCTTGCTAAGTGCAAGGAAAAACCATGGGCAAATGGTAGTTGTAGTCTTCTTATTGACTTCTGAATAACAAACTCTCCACAAAGATTCCTCTTCAACACACTATGCTCTTATAATGATTTCACAAAAGAAGCACAAAATTTTATGCAAAGGATTATAACTCTCAATATATTTATAAAACTAACATACAAGATTCTCTAAGCTTCTAATATTACACAGTTTCTTACACTTGATTTCCTAAGCTTGTATACATGAAAAAGGAGTTATACATTTATAGAATACAAGAGAGAAAGAAATTAAGGATGAAAAATATTAGAGAAAGTAAAAAATCATCCTAATCCATGTGAAAACATTATTTAGGAATAGTGTGGAGTAGGAGCATCATTACAAGGTCATCCTTTTAAAGAGTATCTCATGATGCAATGTTCCATGTGCACTCAAGTGGCATGCCCCACTTTCACATGTGTAAACTCTAAGGGTTAAGAGATACTCCAATAAAATTTTAACTTCCAAAATAGAAGCCCCATAATCACATTCCTAAAGAGAATTATTATATCCTCTTTCTTTGTCTCTCACATACACTCACAAGTAAAGGGTCAAGGATGGTGCTCCACATTCTCCCCACATGTGATTTAAAAAGCTAAACCCATGTGCCTAAAGATAAATTAATCATATTTATCTCTTCTACCTTTCCAACCATTAAAGATACATTTATGGAACATGCCACATCACTTAGGATCAATCTCATACAACCAGTCACACTACCACCTCATTAGCATAGTCACTACCAACTCACTATTGTGAATAGTAACTACCACCTCATCACATAAATAGTGGCCATGAATAATGACTTGTGAATAGTGTCATGTTAATAGTGAATTCACATCCTAACATACTCCTACTTTAATTCAATATACATAGGCCTTGCCACACCTACATATTCTTCCATAGCTTTTGATCATGCCTTAAACTACCCTGACATAAACCCAGTAGAAGTTTTATTGCACTACTAAAACTTCTCTATCCTAACTGGATTTGTCAATGTCTACTCCTCCATAGTAGATTAAAATACCTAAAGTGATCCTTCATTTCTTCACACATATAAAAATCAATCCTCTTATTGGGATTCTTCCACGAACTAATCATAATTCCCACTACTTGGAAGTAATTTGTCTAGTGCTCACCATGACATCATGATGATTTTATACTCCTGATGAATCTAATTTATAGTAAAATAACATGCATTCTCTTCCATTATAAGACACTCCTAGGAAGATAACTCACACTATAATAAGTAGGGTACTTCCTTATTTTCTCATCCTTATGCATCTCTATCCTCAGTTTACTCCTCATACCACCTTCATCACATCTTTATCATTGAGCCATCACACTAGTGATCATGTTGGGGCCTAATTCCAACATTTCATCAACACATATATTAGTAAACATTGCTAAATACTCTAGATCACCATAAAGGTACCACTATTATGCCATCCACATATCTACTTCAACTTGTATAGTCTTCAAACTAAAAACCATCAAATCTTTACCTCATCCTTATAGCCTTTTGGCTACTTTATCTATTCTAGAGAGATCACCATGTAGGAATCAAACTAATCCAACTCTGAATAGTAACAAATTCACATAACACTCTTGAGAGTATTCAAGAAAGAAGATGACATAGAATTCAATACCAGACTCTTCTTCATAGCCTCTAGAAATAAACCATGCCCAAACATGACACAAGTGTACCAATCATAGTTCCAGGGAAGTTGTCATGCTACTCAGTGCATCAATACACCTACCAAGTTTTTGACGATCAAGAATGCATCCAAAATGCATCATGCTCTACCACATATCTAAACATATGGGCTACATTCTCCTTCTAGGAACATTAGGTCTCACTTTTTCTTATTCATCTTCTCTTTCCAATACTTCAAATAGGTATAATTTTAGGTATCTATTGTACCTCCTCCTTTGCATGGATTTTCCATCATCTATAACATCTCAATTAATAACATGTGGTCATTAGGATACCACATCATTCACCCCTTCTTTGTTGCCAAGAAATATAGTTGCTTGATTTTAAATTGATTGTGTACATCAAATTGTGCTTTAAATTCACCCTCTTATAGGGCTTGCTTCCATCTAGCATCGCATCACCCCAAGCAATATTTGATGTTGTTGAATATTTACACAAACAATACAAAGAGCCATAAGATTCTCCTTTTGCCACCATAGGGATCCTTTGTAAATTATAAATTCACCACTCCTACAAATACATGAATAACCTAGCTCATCTTATTGGGAATTGAGGTGTCTCAACCTTGACAAGTTAGGACATTATTCATAAGACACTATTCATAAGACACTATTCATAGTCACTATTCATGTGATGAGATGGTAGTGGTGAGTTAGCAATGACTATGCAAGTGATGTGGTAGGTGATGTAAGTGGTGATGTAGGTGTTAATTTGGATTATAATGAGTTGGCATGGCCTATACAAGAATATACATGATGTAAGTGCATGTGATGGAGTGTGTGATGGAGTGGGGCTTACCACTCCACTATGGGACATTTTTGTTAATTTTAAATTCACATGATTTTGATAGTGGAAGACATGGACACATGTGGTATATCTTTGGCACATGTGGGAGAAGTTAAAAGTTGAAGAATATTTTAACTCATGTGTGTGTACATAGGATAGTGGGGAATATATTAATATTCTATATTAGAGGCACATGTGAAATGGGGTGCAACATCTTGCACTCACATGGAAGTGGAGACCCTCAAAAGTCATAAGTGGGAGCATATTTTGACTAAGCATGTGTGAGGAGGACAAGGTTTAATATTGACAAAGAGTATCCCCACTAAGAGGGATTAATTTTCATTTGGATGGATTTTCTAATGTGTAATTTATTTGATCTCTCCCTCTCATTGAAAATTCTATAAGTAAGAATGTCTTCGCATTTATAAATGGAACTAAGCAAAGAAAAAGGCTTGTTATTCTTGTATTCAAATTTTAATTTCAAGAGTGAAAGTAAGAAAGCTGTGCAAGGCACTAGATCTCTATTGGAACTAGTTTCTTTCTTTAGTGTATATAGGTGGTGTTCCTATGAAGGATTGCTCTGCAAGTGTGTTGTTATTGTTATTGATTGTAAATAATACATTGAGATATTTTAGAGTGTGGGTTTTTTATTGAAAGGGTTTTCCTCACATAATAACTATGTCTGGTTATTTTAGTATTTTTTTGCTTTTCAATGTGCACTAATTAACTACTCAAAAATAAAGTACATGCAGGGTTTAGAGTTACCTAGAGAGTAAGATTGGTTACACACCATTTATAAAGATTTATGTGAACTCATCTTTGACTGGGGAGTAATGACATGCAATTCATCACACTTAAACAAAAAATGGATTAATAGAAAAATGACTGGGTTGTCTAGTAAGAAACTAGTCCCAAGAAGTGATACGCTTCCTTAAATAGATGTCAACCCATGTTCAAGTTTCAAGTTTATAAATAAACATGAAATTAAAAAATATGTATAATATGGATAAGAAATGCTAAAGATAATTAATTGACAACAATATTTATATGATTAAAATAAGCATCCTATAATTCAATAACAATATCTATGTCTTCTTGGATTAAAACCAACTATTCTTCAATGTATGCAAAATAATGTATAAAATCCATGAGGCAAAGTCATATATCAAATGCAATATCACTTTGATCAATAGATAGAGGTTGAGAGACTATAGGAAGATCAAAAATGCTAACTGAATCATGCATTAATCTAGGTAGGGTCATCTACATGCACAATAGATTTTCAATAAACTAATATGCAAGTTATAACAAATTTTAAGACTAATAAAAATAGATGATAAGAATGTTTTGAAATTTAATTATTAATCAATGGTGATCCAATAATATTGACATTTATTTAGATGAATCAATGTCATTTCTATATAAAAGCTTAAATTTTTAAAAATAGACTATAATAATGACCTATATTTTTGATTAAATGATAACAACAAAATGTAGAATAGATAGAGATAAAATATAGATGATATTAGATTTAAAATAAACTAGTTAATACTTATGTTATGATCTAACAAAATATCGATGGTGATCTAATAGGATCGACATCGATTAAGATGAATCGATGTTGATTCTATGTAAAAGTGATTAATACTAAAAACACTATAGTGATAGCCTAGAAAATTGATAAAATGAAAGAAATAAAATGTAGATAAAAGATAGAGATTCATAATTAAATAAATGCTTAAATCCAATACAATATTGACCTTAGATGGTTTGAATAAAGTGATGCTAGAAATAATCAAAAATGACCTTCAAAATCACCTAACAAGTATCACTTATTCAGTGCTCTTCAAAGGTAGCAAGATGTTAGTAAGGTCTATGTAGATTCATGATTGGTTTTGATAGATATTCATGATCAAAATAGTCTCCTTCCTTTCATATTTGTTCCCCTAAGTAATGGAGGTATGTTATGTTTTTATAGATAGGCATCAATCCTAGCAGATCGATGTTGATCTAGGAGAATCGATGTTGATTTACCAAAAATGGGTGAAATTTGAATGAAAATAAATTTCAAAGGGTTTGAATGAGGTAAATGAGGGTTAAAATGACTTCTGAGGTTGTTCAGGTTATTTAACCATGGGATAAGTTTTTTAGGAGGTTGGGTAGATTTAAATTTTTATTTAATTTTGAGATTTTATGGTTAAGGATAGTAAAAAGGGGGTTAATTACTATTTAACTATAGTAATTAACTTATTTAACCTATGTGGTGAAAGGTAAAGATGAAGGTAAAATGTAATTATTTAAATAATTACTCAATGGGGGGTATTACAACACATATCATGATGACACGATATACAAGGTGTATAAAAGTAGCATCTACCTTTTCCCCTTTTTGTAGAGTGGTATATAATAGTGTGCTACAAGACAAAAAATATTAGGAGTCTACTAACCCAAGTTTATTATGAGAAGGTATTATCCCTCAAACCAAGTGTTGATAAGTGAAATAGAATGGATGATAGGTTTGAACAAGATGGAATGGAGAACAAAAGTGGGTAAGGTGAAAGTGACAAATTTTGAAGATAGCTAAGGACACAAAAAAATGTGGATGGATACAAATGAGTTCAATGTTTTCACTTAATGGAATAAAGAGTGATGTAGGTAGTAATGCCCTAAAAACTACATCAAATAGCAAAATGCCATAGCTAAAATAGGTAAAGCTAGCGAAAAAGGCTATCAAGAGAACAAGAGAGAGGAATAGTAGACCAAAGCATCTGGTGTGTGTATGGTGTATGTATTACCTAGAGATAAATGTTATTAGGACAAAAATACACCTTTAGGGCTTTACATGGGGTGAGATACCAAAATCAAAAAGGGTATAAGTTAAGAAATTAGAGAACTGACAAGGGGTCAAAATTCTCTAATCTAAAGGGTAATAAAAAAAATGGGATAGCTAAGGCAAAGGCAATAAGACATGAATTTAGAACCAAAATAAAAGCATGGAAAAATGATCCCAAATTCAAAAATTTATCAAACTACGGGAATTGATATCGATCCCAAGGATTCAATGATAATTATAGAAAATCAGCATTAATTAAAAGAATCAACGTCGATAAAAAAATGACTATAAATAGCCCACCAACAAATAAGAAGGCTCATTTAGCTATCAAGTGTAGGAGAGTTCTCTAAGTGAATTTTGATAGTTTTTTAGCATTCAAATATACACACGAGATGATGGAGTCTAGTGGGAGTGGACAATGATGACGATGGGTTCATTATGAGGTAGGTGACATGTTTTTGGGCAATTTTGAGTTTTTTATATATTTTACTATTTTTTGAAGTTGTTGGAATGTTTATCTTAAGGGAAGGGGATAATTTAGGATATCATGAGGTGTAGATTAGGAATGATTAAGGAAAAAGGGAAAAAAATAGTTTTAGGGGAAAAGGGAATCGACATCGATCTAAAAGGATTGACTATAATCAAGAAGAATTTACATCAATCCTAATAAGATCAATAGAAATTACAAGGATGTGACATCAATCTATAAGGGCTCAATAGTGATCATAATGAAGTGATAATGATCCATATAGCATTTATTATTTAGGATTTAACTAACAAAAAATTATTTTGATAGGCATATGAGCTACTGACTATGAGGGATAAGATCCCACCATTATTGAGGGAGCTATGAGAGGATATGGATGATGAGGAATAGGCATATCTAGATGTAGTGGGATTTGGAAAGATCTACCACTATCACCATGTTCATTGGCACATTGGCATGATAGTGGTGGGATTATACCACCAACACCTTTTAGCTTTTGATAGGTGAAATCACCATTACTACTGAGGACATTCATTATATTTTGGGACTACTGCACTAGGGAGCCCTATTTTATACTGTTGAAAAGGTTGGGCATGCAATAATGCTAGCATGACTATATGGTGAGGATGTTGTTTATATCAGATTTATAGCTAGAGATTTTTCATTCCAGCCCCTATATGAGCAGGAAACATTAGAGAGATTAGTGTTGGCCATGCTTATGTTGGCATTGAATTTTTATGCACTACCTAATTCTAGTGGAGGATAGTTTCCATGGAGCTTTATTGTAGTTATAGCAGATATGCTAGAGCATATGATAGTATTTTCTTGGGCACCCACATTGTTAGGGAAAATTTATAGAGATATATGGAGGTGGTGTAGTGGGAATCAACTAGGACTCAACATCACATTTGTGCTCCATTACTAGGCATATGAGCACATTCAGGTGATATGCCCTCTTGGGACCCTAGGGGTTATTTTTGGAGATATGGTGTATAGCACAAGCTTTCTATGATGGGATGAAAACCTAGTCATTCCTTATTCAAATAGGATAGTATGTGATTGAGCATATTATAGATAGGTATTTGAAACCTTACATATTGGAGACATTATCTAGAGACCGTATATACATTTTCTAGCATGGCTAGGTCTAGAGATAGAGTTAAGAGATGATACCCAAGAGAGATGGGTATATGGATGATGGATGGACCATATGGAGTTATTTTATTTTGACAAGGTCCACCATCATTTTGGTCTACTATAGGATGTACCATTTTCCTTATATTTATATAGGTAGGATGATACAGAGCTGGATTGGCTAGCACCAAATACCATAGTTATCTAGATGGAAGCATTGGAGAAGCCAATAGCATTAGATGTGGATGATGTCGGCTATAAAAATGATTATTCCACTTGGTTTATGGGAGAGATGGTGAGGTAGTAGCATAAAGTAGTGAGGCCTCAATAGGAAGTGGTACAAGATGAGGCAAGAGGAGAGGTGGAGCAAGAGGCTCTAGGCATACACATGGAGGAGGCACTAGTACAAGATGCCCAAAAATAAGATGAGTAAGGGATATCACCTGTCAAGATACATAGGTTATAAAGTGAGATTGATAGGGTCAAATAGGAGTAAGATCAAGATATTTAGGAGAGGCATCAAACTATATGGGAGATACATAGCTACAGGGCAGAGTTGGAGCAGATGAGAGATTCTATGACTAATAGGCTACCTATAGATATTTTAGGATCTAGCACTGCACCATGAGACATAGTACCACTTTGCAAGTATAGATACCTACTTATTGAGATGTCCTATTATGAGAGGATTATGCAAAGGTAGTTATTAGATGTTCCACATTTTTATTCATATGTGGCCAGCCATCATAGATCGCAAAGGACTCTTAGGGCTACAGTTAGTTCAGGGAGTATATTAGGCTAAGGAGGAGATGATGAGAGAGGTGATAGTATTCACCTCAGCAAGATTGAGTTCACATATTATAGCATACTGTATAGGCTGAGATCCCTGTTGTGTTCATATTATGATATTTGTACAAACTTTGATATATATAGACATTTATGTTTATGTTTTATGGGTTTAATGATGTTTATGGACATGTTATATTTTTATTGACAATGTGATGCAATGGATTATAGATTAGATGTTATGTAATTTACTTTGTGTTAATGTGACTATACATGTTGTGCATGATTATGGTTTATGTTACATGAATGAGATGTAGATTATGGTTTATGCTTATGGATTATTATGTGATGTTATGAGATAAAAAAATTATGTTTTAGGATTATGGATTATGGATTATGTTCTTATACTATTATGATTTATGGATTTTAATCATTTATATTATGGATTTGCTCTGCATTGAATTGGACCATAACCAAAAGAGGACCTCTCATCTACATGGCATATACATCCTTTTCTAAATGATAATAGATTATGACACAACCTAGGTTAGTTAAATCTTCAACCTTAGTCATTAGGATCATATTTTTGTGACAGGATGGGGATAATTCATTTTCACCAAATATTTCTAAATCAGGATTTATCCTTTAGGAATCATTTTTATACCAATGGGTAGACTAATCAATATAGGAAGTATACAATTAGAAAGTTGATCAATGCGGGAAGCTTTCTTGGCATTTACTTTTGACAATTTATGTTATTGATTTTTATTACCTTTTTTTAGGGATTTAAAATGACATAATTTGAAAATTGATCAATGTGAGAATTTTTCTACTTGGTAGCCATCCTTCAAGGGAGTGGTCTAAATTTTGATGGTTTTTTTGCATAGTTGTCTATCAAGGGATTAGTTTGTTATTTTGCCTTTACATATTTGATTACAACTATCCTTCAAGGGAGCAGTGTGTTTATTGAGTCCATTTTGATACTTTTTCTTTTCATTGGTTTTCAATCCCAAAGAAGTTATTGAAAAATCGCATAAAAAGATACCTTAGGATGGCTTCCATGAATTCATCATATGAGATGATTGGATTATCTTAGGAAATTAATGGTGTCTAGGAAATAAGAGAAATAATGATCTAGGGTTTCTCCCATAACAGGTGAAACTTATCCATGAGAGAATGATATGTATAGAGTTAGGGTATACTTATTCAAGGTTGAGGTTCTAGTAGCTACCAGAGAACCACATAACTCTCATATCACTATTTGGTATTTTGGAATAAAGGGATATGACAAGATATAAGATAAGCTAATCAAGATGAGCCAAGATCTATCAACTATAGCAAGGGCATAGATGGAAATGTATTAATAGGTTCTCATTCTAGTTTTCCATCAAGAGAAGCCAAATGATATTCCCCATATCCATATTTATGGGTTATGACATATGGTCCAAGACAATTAAGAGCAAATTTACCCCTTTTACTTCATTCCATATTAGTGACATGTTAACTTTCTTTAAGCACAATATCTCCATTATTCAATTCATGCTCTCTTACATGCTAATTATATGCTCATTTTAATCTTTCTTGATATATATGAAGGTGATCAAGGGCCACTACACAATGTTCATCTAAAATCTTGAGCTAGGATAAATGCTCCTGATAGAAATCCTCATTAGAAATAGTGTCTTTAAGGGAGACTCGAAGAGAGGGAATTTGTACTTCCAATGGAAGTACAAATTCCATACCATAGACTAGGGAAAAAGGAGTAGCACTTGTATGGGTTTGAATACTACTTCAATATGTCAACAAGGTGAAAGGGATACAAAGATGCCAATCCTTACTAGTTTCATCAACAACTTTAGTTAGGATTTTGACCAGAGTTTTATTAGATGCTTCTGCTTGACCATTAACTTGAGGATAATAAGGTGAGTAAAAAATCAATTTAATTTTAAATGAATCACATAATGCCTAAATTTTTTTATTTAAAAAAAAATCCATTATCTATTATTATTTTATATGGAATGCCAAAATTACAAATAATTTATTAGTGGATAAATTCCACAATATTTTCTACCTTGGTCGAGATTAGTAGCACAGATTCCACCCACTTAGTGAATTATTTTATAGTAGTGATAATAAATCTATAACATTTGGAGGATTTAAGATTGAACTACCCTATAAGATCAAGCCCCCATTGGGAGAATGGCCAAAATTCTCTTGCTACTTGCAAGGCTTTACTAGGGACATGGGATAGGTTGCATGCTAGTGACATTTTACATACCTCTTAACATAGGTAAAACAATCTTTATTTAAGGTGGGCCAATAATAACCTAATCATAACATCTTATTAGTAATTGCATAGCCATTAAAATTTACACCACATGACCCATCATGAACCTCCTGAATGGCTAGGGTAGCTTCATGATTTTGGAGATAACAGAGAAGAATGCCATAAAAACCACACTTATAAAGAACACCCCCAGTCTGACTACTAAAAGATGAATTTAGAACCTTTCGATAGATGGGGAAGAGACTATCCTGTAGACAAATAAGTAAATATTTGTGCATACCATGGCTCCTCTAGATTTTCCTCAATATTATTAATGGATGGAAGATCAGTCCTTATATAATAAGGATGATTAACTTGATAGATAAGGACAAATAACTTAGATTCTTGAGATGAGGATAGGATAAAAAAAGGCAAGAGATGCCATAGTATCAATGAATTTATTAGTTGGTCCAAGGGTAGCCTGGATGGCATAACATTCAAAGGTGGACAAAAGCTAATCGACTAACATCTTATACCATTAGAGAATATCATTCTTACATTAATATACACCAGTAGTTTAATTAACCACTAGTTTGGAATCCCCATAGATATTGATTGACTTAACTCCTAATGCATGGGTATTCTAAAGCCCTATAATCAATGCATCATACTCAGCCATATTATTAGTGTATTCAAAGTCTAATTTAAAAGATAAAGGCATGGGAATACCTTAAAGGGGTATTAATATAATTCTGGTACTACATCCTTGCTCATATTTAGACCCATCAAATAAAAGAGTCATTTGATACTCTATAACTAACAGAGAATTAGAATTGATAGACTCATTAGGAATTTCATAATTAATTGGTTGATTATCATTAAGAGGTGTTTTAGCTAGTTGATCAACAATAATCTATCCTTTAACAAATTTTTGGTGGAGAAATATAGATCAAATCTAGCTAGAAGCATAATCCATTTGGCCATTCATTGATTCTGGTAAGGTTTAGAATGCATAAACTTAAGAGGATCAATACTCATAAGTACATACATCTTATGGTTAAGTAGGTAATGATGAAGCTTAGAAGCTATGAGGACTAATGCTAGGCATAATTTTTTGATATATGGATAATGTGTTTCATATTATATGAGGGTATGAGTTATTTAATAAATAGCATACTCTTTGTGATGTTCATCTTGATGGGCAAGCATAGCACCTAGAGCATGGTCTACAGCTAAGATATAAAGGAAGAAATGTTGTCCTTCCTTAGGAGAAGTGAGGACAGGAGGCAATAAAAGATAGTCCTTGAGCATGTTAAAGGCTTCTTAAAAATGAGAATCCCATATAAAGTGACTATCCTTATTTAATAAATGGTAGAAAGGTTGACACCAATTGGATATGTAGGAAATAAAATGATGAATAGACTGGAGCTTGCCTTATAAACTATGAAGGTTCTTGAGGTTGGATAGAGGAGGCATTTCTAAAATAGCCTTAATGTTAGTAGGGTCTAATTCTATTCCATGAATAGAAATAATGAAGCCTATAAATTTACCCATTAAGACACCAAAAATGTACTCTTTCAAATTTAGATGCACATGATACTAGAGTAGATGATCAAAAACAATCTTAAGTATAGATAGCTGATCTTTATAGAGCTTTGACTTCTCAAGGAGATCATCTACATAGTCTTCACCAATTTTTTGGATTATGTCATGAAATATGTAAGTCATGGCCCATTGATATGTGGCTTCTATGTTATTTAGGCCAAAATGCATAACATGGTAGTAGATTGTCCCCTAAGGAGTAATAAATGCATATTTATGTTGGTCTTCTAGTGTAATAAGTATTTGATTGTAATTAGAGAAACCATCCATAAGGGATAACATTTCATGACCAATAATCAAATCAACTAACTGGTCAATGTTAGGGAGAGTAAAATCATCTTTTGGATAGGCAATATTTAAATCATAAAATTCTATACAAATATGAAGTCCCCCTGAAGGCTTGGTGACCAAAATAATGTTGGCAATTCACCAAAGATAATCAATGGGTTGAATAAAGTTAGCATATAAAAGGCACTACAACTCTTTTTTTACTAGAAGTAAAACATGAGGATGCATTTTATAAAGATTTTTCTTTACTAACTTAGCATCAGGAAAGGTAACAATGTTATTGATAATGATTGAGGGGTCAATACCAGGCATATCACTATACGACCAGGTAGAGGCTTTACTACAGTCTGATAAAAAAGTGGTAAAATCTTGGTTTTCTTGTGTATCTAAGGCTTTGATAATTTTAATAATCCTCAAGACTTCTTTAGATCTAATATTAATATCAGTAGTGGATTCATTTAATAGGATAGACATTTTAGATGAAAGAGAATTGCAAAGATAAGAGTTTTCAGCACCTAGATGGGTCAAGATTGATTCATCATCTTAACACTAAAAATAGAGATGGTTGACATATTAGGTCCTATTAAGTTAGGATATACTAAGGTGATGGTTTGGATTTCATCATATGATGGAAGAGGAGGGGTTTTAAAGAGATCATATTAACTAAATAAAGTTAGGAGGAATGGATATGGTATCACTAGTCAGGGAATAGGTGTCAGATGAGGAAGATGGTTCTTCTTTTTCCAAAGATGGTAGAAGAATAGGTTAGGGGGAAGATTTATAATATTTATTAAAACCTAAGACATGTTTTTCATGTGTATTTATAAAATCTCCTAATGTGACATCATGGGGACCCTGCTCATATCTACCCATGCCAAAGCCTTTCTAGGCATAATGATAAAGATAAGTTTGCACAAACTATGGATTGCTAAGAAAGGAGAAATTGGATGTAAATGGTTTAGCATAAACACAATCATCAAGTTCTAAGGTAGCTTTATTGATCCCACCATATATTAAGTGAGTATGCAAGAAAGGTAGTCCAAAAGGAATGAGCTCAACTAGACTAGGTGAATACATGGGTTGCTTATTAGGATGACCATATTCTCTTAGAGTGGGTAAGGTGTTAAGAGTTAATAATTGATATTCTCTCATCAAAATATATTGCATCAATGAGTCAGTGGACTCTAGAGCAAGTAGTTTTGAGGTAGGGATCATCGTGTTAGTCAAAGATTGATTGGAAGGTGGAGATGGGATAACATTAAGTGAGGATATTATGACATCACTTGGCCTAAAGGTGAAATTTCATGTTCTAAAGGGATGAGGATCAGTAGGGATGATGTGTATCTAACCTTCATGTTCATATTTAAGGCATTGATTAACTATGGAAGGTACACATCACATCGTATGAATCCATGATGCCCTAATAGAATTTTGTATTGGAAAGTCCCGTCTATTACATAAAAGAGCTCATTAATGGTATGAGGACCCACACAAATAGGGAGAATGATTGTTCCTATCGTGGGTGTTACCATGTCATTAAATACATGAAGAATTTTTGAGGATTGGGAAATAATGGTTTTTGGTAGTAGTAATTTTTGGAAGGCATGTGAGGCAATAATATTAATACTGGCCCCATTATCAATCATAATTTTTTTAATTTGAGTCAAATTTATTTGAGATTAAATGAAAAGGGTAGGATCTTGATCTTCAAGTGATAAAGATTTAACCTTAGAATTAGATAAATTAAGAGTTGAGACCATTTAAAGAGCTCTTATAAAATTTGACAAAGGTTAAGATTAATTTGGTCAAACCTAAATAGCTTAGAGAGCTTCTATCATTACCTATCAATGTTTTGGAGAATTTTAGATAAGCTCAATTAATGACATCTTTACAGGTGCTTAGTGGAGTTATTTTAATATGGAGATATATACCAACTCCTTGGCTTTAGCTAGGGTAGTTCCTGTAAGAGAAACTTGAGCCTTTTATTTATATGGTTTAAGCATATTGGGTGTAGAGGTTCCTATAATTGAAACCTTAGCTTTATTAATATTTTGTTTTTGAGAATGGGTGGTTACATAGATTACATCAATGTGTAATAAAGGTGGGTCTAAAGAGGCTACCAAATCTTTATCACTTATAAGACTAGTAGGATTATGGGTGGGTGAATGGATGTAATAATGACCTTTTGCTTAGGAGTTTGATCATTGAGATTATAAATTAAGAGGTCATCATCCTAGACTAACTGTTGGATTATAGCCTTAAGTGATTTGAAATTTTTTGTATCATGCCGAGGTACTCTATGATATGCACATATTTCTTGATTTATATACCAAGCAGGTCTTTGGGGGTGAAGGTTAATGAACCATATATGTGGTAATGTAAAGAGATAATATATCCAATAATTGTATCAAGGTTATAGCATAAGATCCCTTCAAAGCATCATATTATGGTTTTATAGGGGTTTTGATAATAGGTTCTTTTGACAAAGTATTACTCATTTGGTTTTATCATTTAGCCTTTATAGGAGGGGATGCTTTAATATCTTTATATTTAGGTTTTTATAATGGTCCCTTAATGAAGGAAAGTGTATATGGAGGTGTGACTAATAATGGAGGAAAACTTTGCATTTTCCCATGTGTTTGGGCAGAAGCACCTATGACAGGTATAAAAGATAGATGGGGACCTAAAATAGATAATGAAGATGGTACAAAAGGGATAGGCCCTTTGTTATTCCATGTGTTAACAATAGAGGGGGTATTCAAAAATAGGTTTGTATCTTTTGACATTCAAAAAAGATCAACTTTAACCTGAGGATGAGCTAAGGCTTTTTTTGGTGGAATACCAAGATAATTGTCCTAGCTATTGATGATAGGAGCTTTACCTTTTCCTTTAATATCTTCAGGGTAAGGGGGTGTTATATTAGAGGATGGTTTTGAAGGGTCAAGGTTTTGGGCAAAAGGATAGGATTGCATTATATGCTTTCTAGGGATCAAAGGGGTAGAATTTCCAACTCTAAAAGTATCAAGATGTTTATCTGTGACATCTCAGGGAGTAGTGTCATTTTCCCCTTTAGGAGATTCAGTACAAGAAGGTGATGTTTCAAGTGAATGATCCCATGTAATGAGATTAAAGATATTTATAAGGATTTTAGGATTAGTTTTAATGATATTAGATTGACTCATATCAAAAGCATCTCCTATAAGGAGATCTAAGACTGAAGGTTTCTCTATGAATTCTTTAGGGAACAATTGATCATAGATTGTGTCAATCATATGAGTAGCTTATTTTTGTGTTTCTTCAAGATTATCTTGGATTGTGTTTGATTTGGATGGATGGTTTGGAAATGGCTATTTTAAAATATCTAAGGTTTCGTTAGGAGGAGCATTTGGATTTTCCAACTAAAGGTCCCCCTTGTCAATGAGTTTTTGCACCAATCATTTAAATGATTGACACCATTCTATGTCATGTCCTATTACCTTGTGATAAGCACAAAACTCATATTATTTATACTAATTGGGTTTAAGATGCATATCATTGAATGGTCTAATAGGATGGAGTTTAATAACATTTTCTTGTAGGAGTTTATCTAATACTAAAGTATAAGGCTCTCCTATAGGGGTATATTTATTAGGGGGGAAATGAGTAAGGCCCCTAGGTTTCTATGTTTGAGAAGTATAATACCCCAATTGGTTGGATGCTAGAGGGGAAGAAGTTTTTATAATAATGACATTTTTTCCCCTTTTGGTTTAGGATTATTGTTATTTCTTCTGGAGGGATCAGCTTTGAAGTTTTTATTATGCAACTTAACTTTTCCTTCTTCAATGTCATGGGGTTAAAGCTTACGGGCCATGGTAAAGGATTCATCAAAAGTCTTAAAAGTTTGAATTTATAACATGGATGATATATGTTTTACACAAGAATGTGAAAACAATTTAATTAATTCTATTTATGGAAAGGAAAAGGTTAGTTGGTTGATTAAGTTACACCATCGAGCCATAAAGTCTGACATGGATTCATCATCAAATTATCTAATAGCATAAAGATCAATGATAGTCAATTTTTGAGAAATAATAATCAAGAAGTGTTCCAAGAAAAATTGGGCCAACTATCCAAAGGAAAAGAGGGAATGTTGGGGAATGGTATTGTACCAATCCAATGCAGATCCCACTAATGATATGGGAAATGTTTTAATTAGGAGGACATCATCATGTGCTATAAGATAACATGTATGTTAAAAAGCCGTAAGGTGTTGATAGGGATCTTATTTATTTTGGAATTTGGTAAACTTAAAAATCTCCCATTTTGAGGGATATAGTCGAATAAGGATAGAGGAATGGATTGGATCATTACAAATTTGTTCATATGTGAGCATCATATTATGTCCAGAGGTGAAGGCTGTTGAAGGGGTTGATAGCTTTACAAAAAGGTAGACATAGGTTATAAAGGAAGGTATCCTATTGTGGTAAGCATAAAAGGTTGAGATGTTGCTACATATGTCAGGAACTTAGAACAATAAACATGCTCTGATACCACTTGTCAGGATCTTGCTCCACCAATTAGAGCACATATGATTACTTCTTGTATTAGCAACTAAACACAGAATTTAACCAGAATCAATAAGTAACTAGAAATATGAAACAACACAGGAATATGAGAGACAATACACAATTGTATTAATAATCACTCAGAAGAAAATACAATAAATAAGATGCCACTTCTTCTTCCACCTCAAAGGCTCGCCACACCTCAAGACCTTCTTCCATCTCTCTCTCAGTCCCAACAATCAACTCTAATATAGAATTGATGTTCACCTCCACTAGTCAGTAACAACGCTGCCAGTACACCAAGTACACAACTGTACTCCAAGTAGATCTCTTACTCTTTGCTGCTACCTACAAATCACTAGACCTTACTCACCATTGTAGATCTCTAAAAGAAGCCATGCACACCTGCTGACCAAGATCATACATATACGAAGAACCCTTTTGATTCTCCAAACCAGCACCCACTTTGGTACTGTGGCACTAAGAGGAACACACCATTGCTCTCTTCTCTCAGAAGGAGCTTATTTAGCTCTCTTACTCTCTAGCACTCCCTTTACAATACAGCCTATGAGTTTATTATATATATCTCATGCTTACAATAATTAGACTATCCTAATTACAATAATTAGACACGCAACTCAAGACTATAATTAGCCTTTACATGCAAACTCTTTGTTCAATAAACTAACTGTTTGTGTAATGAATAATTATGGAATTGCCACAGGTGACTAACGTCGGTCCCTATTTGCCTGGAGGTGACCGACGTCAGCTGACCTCCTGTCAATGCCAGTTGTCTTCAGCTCACACCTGCCGATGTCGGTTGCCTTCTACACTACACTCTACTGATGCTGGTCTCCCTAAAACTCAGAAACCTCCTCCATGTTTGCACCAATTGAAGCTTTTAGCTCCACATCCTAATAATCTCCCACTTAGAGATAAATAGCTACAACTGTACCTATACCTATACACCATCTAATTTTTTTCCCTGGCTTGTATCCCTCTTCAAGCTTAATCTTGAAGACCAACCACCACACACCTTGTGATGCTCTACATGTCATCCAAATCTCTTGCCACATCTACATCTACAAACCCCTGTAGAAAATAACTTGACCCTGCATAGCATGTGCACGTGCTGCTGGTCCCTCTAAGAATCCACTGAAATACCCTTCAGTACTTCTTTCTTGAATTGGCTCAAAACTTTTTGACAACTCCCACTGCTTGGGAAAACTTAGGTCTACACTAAACCTCATGTGATTTCAAACACTTGTTCTAAGCTTTGCTTGAACTGTCCAGCCCTTGGTGTGCTTTTTGATTCTGCATCCTGCATCTTGAACCCTGCCAACACCGTCTTCACATCAGTTCCCACTAGAGACAAAATCTCCATGTCTCTTATGCCAAAGAATTTTGCTACTCCAAATTCTTCCTAACATACCTCTGAACTAACCTTACCCTTAGCTCAGCAAATCCCTGTATGTACAAACCTGCTAGCAAATCACCCACATACAGTAACTGAATAATGTCATGACTCATTATATACCTGGTAAGACAAAACCACAATAGTTACACTGACATTGACTAAAGCCATGCTTAGTCATCCACCTGTCAAACCCTGTACCACTGTCCTACAGCTACCTCAAGACCATATGCCTTAGCCTTCCATCTCACGTATCCATCCACTCTCTTCTTTAACTTGGGAATCCATCCCTCATCCAGTGCTTTCTTCTAGCTGACAACTCCACCAACAAATACTTGTTTGGTTCTTCTCCAAGGACTCACTCCTCATCCATGCCAAGCTCCCACTATTTCTAAATTCTACCTGCATTGCTTCTTCACATCTTCCTAGTTCTTGACCATCAGCAAGCAATATAAAGAAGGTGAACAACAAATATGAGGTTCACTTACCCTTTTTGACCTTCAAATGGGTGTTTGAGACTCCTTGATAGCTAGCTATCCACCCAACATCCATTCCAGTGACCGATCTCAGCCATCTCCCAGTCTGCTCTGACTGATGTCAGTTCCCTGCACTGACCCTGATTGTCGACATCATTTCCCTGGCCAACGTCGGTATCCATTCTGTCGATGTCAGTTCCTTTATGACTGACATCAGTCTTTCTATTGCTGATGTTGGTTACTGTCTGACTGATGCTGGTACCCGTGTTCACCTGTGAGTGATGACTTCTTCCCGTGAGCTCCTTTTGGGTCAAAACCCTTGTCCATATCAACACAGCCCTGCTCAAAATAATTCAGTCCCCTCCATTGATCTCTATCCACCATCTCCTCCATGAATACCAAGGCCTTCCAGTTCTTAAGTTTGTCAAAGATATCTATCTTCCACTTAAGAACATGCATTCCCCTCCTACATATGTGACCAAGCCTACAAAGCCACATCTTTGTAACAAAAGGTGAATCAACAATATAAGTAGATAGATAAAGGATACCTACTTTCTTACCACCATCTAATTTAAGTGCATCTGTCGTGAGAGTTACTGTGCATCTCTCATCACCCAAATTTCTTGAAGAAATTAGACTCATCTCCAAGACTGGTCCCTGCATGACTTCCTTCACCACCCGTGTGTTATTTGCCTGCAATTTCAGCTTCACTTCCCCTTTGTCAATAATCTGACAAGGCTCTCCAACCCCTAAATAAATCTCTCTAAAGTCTCCAAAGACATGCTCATGAAAAGATGCTCTATTTTGGGCTGCATGGAAAGAGGCAAAAGAATCTATAAACAAAGATTCTACTTTATCCAGAGCAACCTGTGCAACATCACCTGCAACATCTACTTTTACACACTGATCTTCTATCGACTAACAATCTCCCTTTACCTACTCTTTCTTTCCATCAATCAAACCATTCATGCTATTCAATTTCTCCATTTGTAGCTTACTTTCTTCTGCCATTGCTATACTCCCACTCAATCTAAAACCCCTGAGAGTGACCTGTAATCAAAAACACTACTAGATCTAAACCACCTGTTAGTCAACCCAACCAAAAGCTCTGATACCACTTGTTAGTATCAGCTCTTGAACCTATAACCAGGCTCTGATACCACTTGTTAGGAACCTACAAAGCATGTTTAGGTTCTTGATAAGTGGTATCAAAGCCTGGTTGTAGGTTCAAGAGCTGATACCAACAAGTGGTATCAAAGCTTTTGGTTGGGTTGACTAACAGGTGGTTCAAATTTGGTAGTGTTTTTTATTACAGGTCACTCTCAGGGGTTTTAGATTGAGTGGAAGTATAGCAATGGCAGAAGAAAGTAAGCTACGAATGGAGAAACTGAATAGCATGAATGGTCTGATTGATGGAAAGAAAGAGTAGGTAAAGGGAGATTGTTGGTCGGTAGAAGATCAGCATGTAGAAGCAAATGCTACAGGTGATGTTGCATAGGTTGCTTTGGATAAATTAGAATCTTTGTTTACAAATTCTTTTACCTCTTTCCATGTAGCCCAAAATAGAGCATCTTTTCATGAGCATGTCTTTGGAGACTTTGGAGAGATTTATTCAGGGGTTGGAGAGCCTTGTCAAATTATTGACGAAGGGGAAGTGAAGCTGAAATTGCAGGTGAATAACACATGGGTGGTGAAGGAAGTCATGCAGGGACCAATCTTGGAGATGAGTCTAATTTCTTCAAGAAATTTGGGTGATGAGAGATGCACAGTAACTCTCATGGCAGATGCACTTGAATTAGATGGTGGTAAGAAAGTAGGTATCCTTTATCTATCTACTTATATTACTGATTCACCTTTTGTTACAGAGATGTGGCTTTGTAGGATTGGTCACATATGTAGGAGGGGAATGCATGTTCTTAAGCGGAAGATAGATATCTTTGACAAACTTAAGAACTGGAAGGCCTTAGTCAACCCAACCAAAAGCTCTGATACCACTTGTCAGGAACCTAGAACAATAAACATGCTCTGATACCACTTGTCAGGAACCTAGAACAATAAACATGCTCTGATACCACTTGTCAGGATCTTGCTCCACCAATTAGAGCACATATGATTACTTCTTGTATTAGCAACTAAACACAAAATTTAACTAGAATCAATAAGTAACTAGAAATATGAAACAACACAGGAATATGAGAGACAATACACAATTGTATTAATAATCACTCAGAAGAAAATACAATAAAGAAGATGCCACTTCTTCTTCCACCTCAAAGGCTCGCCACACCTCAAGACCTTCTTCACCTCCACCAGTCAATAACAATGCTGTTAGTACACCAAGTACACAACCGTACTCCAAGTAGATCTCCTGCTCTCTACTACTACCTGCAAATCACTAGACCTTACTCACCATTGTAGATCTCCAAAAGAATCCATGCACACCTGCTGCCAAGATCATACATATACGAAGAACCCTTCTGATTCTCCAAACTAGCACCTACTTTGGTACTGTGGCACTAAGAGGAACACACCATTGCTCTCTTCTCTTAGAAGGAGCTTATTTAGCTCTCATACTCTCTAGCACTCCCTTTACAATACAGCCTATGAGTCTATTATATAGATCTCATGCTTACAATAATTAGACTATCCTTATTATAATAATTAGACACGCAACTCAAGACTATAATTAGCCTTTACATGTAAACTCTCAGTTCAACAAACTAACTGTCCATGTAATGAATAGTTTTGGAACTACCACAGGTGACCAATGTTGGTCCCTATCTGCCTGGAGGTGACTGACATCGACCGACCTCCTACCGATGTCGATTGTCTTTAGCTCACACCTGCCGATGTCGGTTGCCTTTTGCACTGCACTCTGCCGACGTCGGTCTCCCTAGAACTCAACAACCTCCTCCATGTTTTCACCAGTTGAAGCTTTTAGCTCCACATCCTAACAACATATTACAAGACTTGTAGTGGAATATTTTTTTTGGGAAAGACTTAAGTGAGTGATTATTACTAGTTGTGATGAAGCCACATACTAGGTAGTCAAGGAGACATATTGTTGGAAAGGTTGGGCATAAGGTATTTGTTATTCATGAGGGATTTACAATGTACTATATGTCAAAGTCATCCTAATGGGTGGGAGACTAGCAATAATTGACACCACTAATGTTTGGGAAGGTATGGTGGATATAGGTGGAGTAGTATTTTGGATTTGAGTAATAATTAGAGAATTGGTAGATACCATGAATGGTTGGTTCTCTAAAGGTTGTGATATCTAAGCATTAGAGCCAGGTGGAGGATATTTGGTGGAAAAGGTTACCACGTCCATGGTAAATTTTCCAATTTTCTTAGTTCCCTCAAAAGGCATCCCATACCTATGTGGAGATTTTTGGGCATGGGGGGAAGGATAAATATGTACTGCTCGACTATTTAGATAATAATTAAGAGCAATAGGGTTAGTATCTAGTATTTCATAAAGGAAGATATCCTTGAGGATAATATTATGGAAACACATGATTCTTAAAGGACTTAGGGGAAGAAGTAGGATGGGGAAGAAGTAGGACTAGGTGTGTGTTCCATTGGAGAGGATGTAACACCCTCCTCGGATTCTTTCTTTGATTATTGCCTAGTTAAAACCATGAAATAGAAAATAAAACAAACAAATAAAACAAAAAATTCTTTTTGAATTATCTCATTTTAATGATGGATGAAAGACACACACACTAAAGTCATTCCAAAAAAGTTTTTTTTAATCTTTTTTAACTTTAATATGTGAAAGGAAATATAGAAAAACAAAAGATAACAAAGGTCTTAAGAAATGATAATCTAAGGATGGTTTTTGGTATTTTATTTTAGCACTCAAGGAGATATATATTGGTATCAATACATGGCTTGATACTTGGGGTTTCATCCCCTCACACCACAATCCCATAGCCAGTGTGGGTACTTAGCCAAAATATACCAATAGTCTAGAGATTATACTTATCTATAGAACTGAGTTGGTCCTCCCCTTGGTGGTGAAATCCAAGTAGGATCATTGGAAAGAAGGTTTCCATGAGGTTATGAAATCCCCATTAGTTTCCTTGTGTCAAGTGTTTAATGTGTTAATTTGATATTGTGATTTGGTTTGTGTGTGGATAAAGTGATAACTATGATAGATTGCACCTAGATTATTCTATGTGAAAGAATCTAAATAGGAAAGATGAATGCAATTTATTTTAACTTTTTAAAAAAAGAAAATAAAATGTAGTCCTAATGTTATATTTGGATGAATACACATAAATAAAGAAAGGGAAAGAGATAAAATTCAATGATTTTGAATTTAACAAAGAAAAATGAGACCTAGGTCCCATCGGTCGTGAAAAAAAAAATTAGTATTTTTTCACTTTTCAGTGTGGACTAATTAACTACTAAAAAACAATGTACATATAGGGTTTAGATTTACCTAAAGAGGAAGATTGGTTATGCACCATTGATCAGGATTTGTGTGAATTCCTCTTTGGCTAGGGAGGAATGACCTGTAATTCACCACACTTAAACAAAAAATGGATTAATATAAAAATGAATGGGTTTCCTAGTACGAACCAGTCCCAAGAAGCGATACGCTTCATTCGATAGATGTCAACCCAAGTTCAACATTCAAGTTTATAAATAAACATGAATTTAAAAAATATGTAAAATATGGATAATCAATTCTAAAGATGATTAATTGAAAACAAGATTTATATGATTAAAATAAGCATCCCAGAATTCACTAGCAATATCTTTGTCTTCTTGGATTACAAAAAACTATTCTTTAATGTATACAAAATCATGTATAAAATACATAAGGCAAAGTCCTAGCTCAAATTCAATATCACTTTGATCATTAAATAGAGGTTGAGGGACTATTCGAAGATCAAAAATGCTAATTGAATCATGTATTAATCTAGGTAGGGTCATCTACATGCATATATAGATTTTTAGCAAACCAAAATGTAGGTTTTAACAAATTTTAAGACTGAGAAAAATAGATGATAATAATGTTTTGAAATTTAAGCAAGAATTTATGACAATCCAATAGGATCAATGTCAATTTAGATTAATCAATGTTGATTCTATATAAAATATTAAATTTTTAAAAATAAACTATAATAACTTATATTTTTGATTAAATGATAAAAACCAAATGTAGAAAATATAGATGATAGTAGATTTAAAATAGGCTATTTAAGACTTATGATGTTATGATTTGACAAAGGGTCAATGGTGATTTAACAAGATCGATGTTGATTCAGATGAATCAATGTTGATTCTGTACAAAAGTGCTTAATACTAAAAAGACTATAGTGATGGCCTAAAAAATTGATAAAATGAAAAAAATAGAATGTAAATAAAAGATAGAGATGTAGAATTAAATAAATACTTAAATATAATACAATACTGACCTTGGATGGTTTAAATAAAGTGATGCCATACACCATCAAAAATGACCTTCAAAATCACCTAACAATTATCACTTATCAAGTGCTCTTCAAAGGTAGCAAGATGTTGGTAAGGTCTATGCAGATTCATGATTAGTTTTGACAAAAATTTGTGATCAAAATGGTCTCCTTCTTTCACGTTCATTCCCCTTAGCAATGGAGGTCTATTGTGTTTTTATGGATCGACATCGATCCTAATCTATCGACATTGATATAAGAGGATCGATGTCAATTTACCAAAAATGGGTGAAGTTTGAATGAAAATCCATTCCAATGGGTTTTCATGGGGTAAATGAGGGTTAAAATGACTTCTAAGGTTGTTCAAGTTGTTTAAAAATGGGATAAGTTTTTTAGGAACTTAGGTAGATTTAGATTGCTATTTAATTTTGAGATTTTATGGTTAAGGATAGTAAAAAGGGGGTTAATTACTATTTAACTATAGTAATTAACTAATTTAAATTATGTGGTGAAAGGTAAAGATGATTTTAAAATGTAATTATTTAAATAATTACTCAATGCAGGGCATTACAACACATATCATGATGACACGATATATAAGGTGTATAAAAGTAGTGTCTACACTGGTATATTATTGTTTTAAATTATATGTGTTTTATTTAATTATGTAACAAGTTCAAATTAATTTACATATTCTCCTCTCAAGGTTTAGTGTAAAGGAATAATTTTTTTTATTTTTATACTCCTTTCAAGTGGCATCAGAGAATGGTTAGTTTTGGTTCTAATTGTGGGTGTATTGGATTTTTTGAACTAATCTAGTTTGAGTGGGATCTTTTGAAAGGATAAATTTGGAGTTATTTATGGTAGGAATTTTAAGATGGCAAGCACATCAGTGAGATTTGAGGTTGAGAAATTTACAAGCAATAATTTTAAGATGTGGAAACTAAAGACGAAAGATCTTTTGATTGACCATGACCTATGGGATACCATTGATGAAAGTATTCAGAGACCTATAGTTCTAGATGAAGTATTTGAGTATGAATTGATGGATTGGAAAGATGGAAGTCCCATAAAATTGTACCTAGTATATTTTTTAATGATTAATGTCCATGAAGAGACTATAACAAATAATTTATGGATGAAACTAGGTGAGATCTACCAAACTATGTCTCTTGTTAATAAAATTTTCTTGAGAAAAAAAGTATATTCTTTAAGAATGGAAGAAGGTCGACAAATTGTAGACCACCTGGAAGCATTTAATATGATAGTGGCTCAATTAGTATTATTTGGTATTAAAATTAATAAGGAATAAAGATGTCAAATTTTGCTTTGTTCTTTGCCTGACTCATGGGATTCTCTTGTTATGACTATAGGAAGTACTTATATAACCTTGACAGTTGAGGATGTTGTAGGTTATTTTATTTATGAATAAATAGGAAAGTTTCCATTAGTTCCAAAGAGGCCCTACATGTTCAAGGAAGATCTAAAGAAAGAGTAAAGAAGATTGAAAAGCATGAAAAGTCTAAATCCAAGTCCAATGGGAGATCCAAATCTCCTAAAAAGCCAAAGGTGGGATGTTAAAATTGTAGAAATCATGGTCACTACCAATTGGAGTGTAAAGAGGAAAAGAAGAAGAAGAGGAATGATTTTGATTCTAAGTCTAAGAAGGAAGGTAGTGATTATTTCATTATAACCTTCGCAACCCATGTAGGTAATGATGCATGGTTAATTGGTTCAGGTGCATGTTATCATATTACCTCTAATAAAAATTATTTTTATAAGTATGAATGATTTGATGGAGGTAAGGTGTAATTAGGTGATGATTATTATCTAACCATTGTTGGTCATGGTAGAGTTAAAATTAGATCTCTATATGGAAGGATTAAACACTTTGATGGTGTATTACATATCCCAAGGCTAGGTCATAGTTTATTATATGTGAGAAAACTAATAGATGTAGGTGTGAATGTTAAATTTTATAAATAAAGTTTTAATATGGTTAGATGTGTTATGGTGATAGATAAACATGTCAGGATTGGCACTTTGTACAATATTGATGCATACATAGTTGAGTTCAATATTACTTATATGAATACTACTTCTAAGACTAATCCATTTGATAATGAGGTAATCACTATTTATATGGATGGTCATGGTTTTTGGGTACTTAAGGGTGATCATTCTATGGATTTAAAATTTCCTACAAAGAAGACTATGTTATGGCACCAGAGACTTGGACACATTGGTGAAAAAGGTCTAAGGTCCTTAAAGAATAAAAACCTTGTTGAAGGTTCGATTGATTACAATCTTGAATTTGATTTTTGTGAGCATTGTGTTTATGGTAATCAAAACCATATATATTTTTAATTGAGTTCTCATAAAGCATGTGGTGTATTGGATCTTATTCATTCTGGTATATTTGGTCTTGTTATTAATGTTCCTTCAATTTCAAAAAAATTGGGCCCCTTTTTTCCTAGGTATGGACCCATGTCAACTCAAAAAACATCTTGACACAAGTCAATCATTTAGATTATTGCTATTTTGATATCTTTGTGCCAACTAGAAGAATTGATTCACTCTTTACACTAGTTGGTAGGTGGCTAACAAATTATATGATGTTTAGGGCATATCCAAAGATTAGAAGCATGTGGTTATCATATTGAAAAGGTTGTAAAGTAATGGAGCTATCAAAGTGATTGATAAAATATCCATCTCAACAAATGATGTGTGCAACTCCACCCTGGCCAAAGATGTTCCTGTAGTCTATAAAATCAAGGTCAAACCAATATGCAAAAAGGTGACTTTGAGATAGTGAATTTATATATAATTGGTTATATAAATAGAAAGGAGACCATCATTAAACTTTAAGACTAGCATGGAGGTCCTTAAGGCTCCATGTTGTAGTGCCTAAGCTTGTCTATGAGCCTTTAGGCCTTTAGTAGTTAAGATAAGATATTGTTCTATTTTTATTGATACATACTCTCTGTATTTAAAGAATGGTGTGCCCTATTCAAATTCTAATCTAGTTTAGGTAGTTATAGTTATGTTCTTTGAATATGGTTTGATTTTATAATGTTCATGATAGTTATAATGCTTAACTTTAATATATGAATACTAAGTTCAAGCAAGTTTCCAATCCACAGATTTAATGGCATCTCTATAATTTATGATGATATCAACATATTAGGTAAAGTACTCTAATTATAGGAAAACCCTCACACCAAGACATGAAAACTATGCTTAAAGTACTAACCTAACATGAACCTTAATTTAAGATATTCTATTTAACCCCCCAAGTGCCTAAAGGATGCTAATCATGATAAATATTGGCTTGCACCCATGAGACCATAGAGCAACATGATATAGAATTGTACTCACATGACCAAAAGTAACTACCTAAATAGGCATTATATATATGGACCTTCAATTTAGCCTAGAAATGGATTGCACCATTAAACTTACAAATCCCATTATTGAAAATGACCAAACCCCTTGAAGATTGATTTGTGCCATGGCATGACTAGCCCTATATGGGCCCTAGTTATTTCTCTACTACACTTCAAGTGAGCACATAAATATCACATCTTATGTGGATTGATGTTAATGTAGTCGAGTGACAAATGTTGAGTTCCACTAGTTTATTCCATATTTGTGCCTAAGTGTAACAAGTCTAAAACCAACTTGGATAGTCAGATAGGTACCTAACAGAGTAAATCAATTAGACAACCAACCCTAATAATAATATTTTGGTTTCATTATTGGCACCCATGTTGAATTTTATTGCTATAATGGTACATATTAGAAATGCTCTAACTCTCCCTCAAGAACATCAAGCACTAGCTAAAACAGGTGGAAAATAGATTTATGCTAAATCATCCATCCTCTAAAGAATAGAAGTCAAGGAAGTGGGTCTATAATAACCTATATGATGTTATATATGAGGTATTATTTTAGAACTACCTGAGCATGTGTATCAATGGTTGGATACTTATATAACCTATAGAAGACAAAGCAACAGACAATGCCTTGAGTGGATGAAGGAGCACTTAAAAAATCTTGAGAATATTGATGCTACTTGGACCAAAGCTATTGACAAATGGTGGCAAGGAGCATTTAACAGTTACATGCTTAAATTCATAGTATCAACATATTCCTACCCTAAAGAAGTAGAGTATTAATTCTTATGTAATCCCAAAGACACGTTTATGAGAGAATGCAACATAGAGATTAAGAAGATGATGGTAAAATATGAATTTAAAATTTTAATAATAGAAGGCTAAAGTCATTTCATGTATGAGTAGTATAACAGGGAAGAAGGGGATGTGTAGGTGAATCACAATGGAAGGGAATGAGCAGATTAATACCCAAAAGTTTAGATGATAGACTTATAACAAGAGAAGGCACATACTTATGGAAGATATGGAGCTTGGAAGTGCTAAGAGAACCTATAGCAAGTGGGAATGGCATGGGGAAAGATCCCTTATATTAAAGAAATTCTAAGAGAGAAACATTAAATCCATAGACCGAGCTCATCAATTGATGGGTGTATAATACTTTTGGTTCCTATCAAAATTTCATCATTATAAATGCACTAAAAGTGCCTACCCACTTTGAACCTACAACACAAACACATGTGTTGGATCACCCTCAAGAATAAATACGAGTGATAACTAACCCTATTACTAATATTGACTTTGATCAGTTTGTATAATTAGATTATAATTTTTTTATTGAACAAGTTGTCCCTTATAAGGAGCTAAGTGAAGGTACCTTTAAGCCTTTGGGTGATAGCTCAAAAACATAGAATATAAGAGTAATCATTCCAATTCAACAAATGTTAGCTATGTAGATTGGGTAAAAGCCCATATGGAGTGTCCTAGCACCACAAGTGAGTATCACTATACCATCGACTTTAATGTTGTAAAAAACAACCACAAAGTTAATGCCCAACCCATTGACTAGAGGTATTAGAGGACCACCACCAAGACAAGTGCCTCAAATGATAACACCCCCCATAGAAAATATATTATGAGATGACACTTAACATAATATCGTGGCATGGAGAAAATTGTAAACATGTGTTAAAATGTGAGCTTCAATGGTGTACTCAAAGTATAACCTAGTTTGAGCGCAAGGCAACTCAATTCATGACAACTCTTCTTAATCACACTCATACTTGGTATAGGAAATCTAATCCTAACTAGGCCATGATTAAGTATGACATTATGAAGGAGGCATTCTTGAAGGAATTCAATATTCTTGAGTATGAATAGTAAAACTTCACCACACTTAACAAAATTACCCAAGGGCTATTAGAAAGCATGTGCCTATATGATGATAGGTTTAAAACTATCCTTTGAAATATTCCCTATGACATCCACCCCTCCCAACATGCACAATGGTTTGTTGGAGGCTTGATAGTACCCTTCAAAAGAGAGATGTATATGAAGACATTCATGAACCCCCATGAAGTGTTAGAAGCTACGTTCTAGGCTGAGGTAGTTGGGAGTGATAACATAGGAATTAGCCCTTTCATGGAGGCATAGATTACATCCATGGCCTCCCAAATATATAATATTACAACTATTTCATCATAATACACTTGAAGTGGATTTTGGTACACTGACTATGAGATATAAGGTCATAACAAAAATAATTTCCTTCAAAGGAATGTGTGCACATTGATTCTAAATTGTGAAGTTTTCCATGAAGGACATGATTTTCATAATTTCCCATTATAATCCAGTTAGGTTAACACAACCCTCTATTTCAAGTTTTGTGACACTTACACTCATACCATAGCTAACTACCTAGTAATTGATGAGATGCATGAAAACATGGAAAAAAGTGCATGATAGGTAACTACAATAGTTAGAGGGAAGGCAAACTAAAGAAATGAGGGATATGGCCAATAGAATGTTAGATATGGGATGAAAATAGGTTCTAGAGGGTGAGGTGTAGGATGTGATGGAGGAATATTCCTACCATGATCATGTTAAAAGTATGGCTCAATGGAGCACTATCATCGTGATTGCTTAATGCATCTAACATGTGGGTATTACCGAGGACCACATCCAATCAAGGAATGCCATGACTTGTATAAAAATTTGACCCAAGGTTGGCCTAGAATAGAAAAAGGTACAAGAAGGATCAGGCATGAGCATAAATTATAAAAATAGACTCCAAAGGTGTAATTGACCTACACAGAGCCAATTAAAGTATAGGCAACTTCTCATAATGGATTCACCACTTAATTGCCAGTTATACCAGTGTCAGAGTTATACCTAGAATATGGTGAACCAAGTCATACTGAGCACATCACATGGTTGAAACCCAAAGTTATGTCTAACCCTAACCTTGCACACCAAAAGGATGTCTTGTAATAGGCCATGAACATTATTCAAAACCTATAAGGAGAACTCCAACTAGAATGAGATCTAGAAGCACAAGTTACTACCTCGTATAAGAAGTAATATAACCAAGAGGTTGAGGTATAAGAGCTAACAGATATCCTTCACCTCCTAAAAATAGAAGGGATGTTTCTCCTATTAAATAATTTAATTTTAGAACGTACTAGGTAGAAACTAGTTAAAATTGTCATGCCCCAAATAGTTGAGTTTTTTTCACCACACATGAAAAGGGTATTAGAGGTTAGTCATACATAGAATATAGAGTATGATTAAGAGCTCCTGTTAAATTCCACCATTGATGGATGGTCTATATGTGATATCCTTGTGGACATAAGCATCAAGGTCAATATATTGACAAGGAATGTATGGGAGAAGATGGGTAGGCTAGCCTTGAGGCCTTCCCCTCATATGCTCTTCATGGCCAAAAAATATAGGATGTAGCTAATAATAATTATAAAAGGATTCATTATATATATTATGGGTGTATAATTCCATGTTGACTTCAAATTAATCAATTTTTTTTGAGTAAGATAATTATCTATCACTCTTGGGCAGCCCATGGCGCTACATAAATAATGCTAACATGCATTTTTAGAAGCACTATATAACCTTTAAAAATGGAAATGAGAGGGTTTTGATCCCCCTCTAAAGTTACCAAGGACCCCCTTATGTATAAATTATTGATCTTGAAGATGAGATAAACCATATCTACAACATCATAGTGTAAGGCATCTAAACTATTAACCCTAATGACCAAGGAGTGGTTTTTTGGGATGATGGATAGTTAGCTTTGGACACTATTGATGTAGGTTATTACCAATGGGTTGAATAATCTTAAGAAACCACTGGTCGAAGATGTCATGTGGTGAGTGCTAAGGCACTAAAACTTATGAGGATTGATTAGGTCCAAATCAATCTCACTTCACAAAGGGTCCCTTATAATAATAATAAGGGAAGCAGAGTGTTTCACTTGAGAAAAGGAAAACTTAAAATTATATCATAATATGAGTGGATTAACCAAATAGAATAATATTTCCATTACTTAGAAGTAGATAGGATGGGTGTACTAGTGTATACCTTGAAAATTAATACTGCTCATTGGTGGGCAATTTAGAGGTCTAGCTTGCCAACTTGGTAATATTTAAAATTATCCATCTACACTATATTCAAAAAAATAAATAAGGACTTGGACATTTCTACATACTCTGATGATTCAGATCCAATAATGCACATACCCTTGTCCAAATAAACATAGATTGATTGTGGTGTAAATGCCCTTAGAAACCTTTGGGTGCACACCTTCTATATAACCTTGAATACATAGGTGTGAGCTTGGTATGTGGTCAATTAAATGCATTTCAAGATAGCTAATTGTTATGTCTTAAAGGAGAATTTTTTGCACACCTTTTTTTCCTCACATAACCTAGAATTGATCAAACCATTATAAGTTATTCAAAGGGTAGTATTTGATGACAATGTAATCTTAGAGGAGTGCCAAAAATATATGTTTAGGGAGAAAGGATTAGCACTCCCAACTTTATTTGAGGAATAATCACTTAATAGTGACTCAAGTTATGAAGATACAGATGTTTGGAAGGTGCAAAATTGGACATCCTTGACAGGAAAGAGGAAGCTCATGCACGAAGTGGATGATAGTGTCCCCAATGAGGAAGACCCTACTCATCTCCACATCAAAACAAATGAGAGGAGTAGGTAGTTTGAGGAAATAAATTAGGGGAAAAATAAGCCCTATTACATGTCACTCAAGACCACCGAGGTTTATATCAACATAGAAGGAGAACCAAAAATGGTTACTCTAGGTGCATATTGGTCTAACTCAGTGTTGACACAAATTATCAAACTCCTAAAAGAGTTTTAAGATTTGTTTCCACAAAAATATCATGACATGAAGGGCACCCACCCATCCCTTGGTAAAATGAGCATTAATATGGTGGATGACTTGTGACCTATCAAGAAACACCCCTATAGAATGAACCCCAATCTCCATACAAAGGTCAAAATAAAGATTGATGGTATGCTGGCCTTAACAATGATCTACCCAATGTAAGAGTTAAAATGGGTGATCCCAATGGTGATTAGCATTAAAAATGATGAATGCATATACATTTTCATAGATTATCAATTGTTAAACACCACTTATGTCACTAATCCTTTCCCGACTCCATTCACTAATGAAGTCTTGATGGAGTCGTAGGCTACAAAATATATACTTCACTAATGGTTTATCTGGATACCATCAAGTCTAAATTAAAGAGGAGGACGATCTTAAGAAAACATTTTTAATTGAATAGGGTTGTTTTTCCTATAAATTTATGCCCTTTAGGCTCAAAAATGCACCATCTATATTCTCCAGAGTGGTCATCGCCACATTCAAGGATTTTATTCATAAGTTCTTCCAGGTCTACCTTGATGATTAGACTATGTATGGGCTTGTAAGAGACCATTATGATAATTTTACCTCATGTTTGAGAGGTGCTAAAACCTATAAATGTCCTTGAACCTTAATAATTGCATCTTTATGACACCTTTTAGCACATTGTTAGAGCATATCTTCTACAAAAATAGTCTACTTGTCTATCCCATGAAAATTACCATTATCATTCAGCTCTAGACTCCTTCCACAAGAGAGATGTTTTTACCTTTATTGGCCATTATGGCTATTATAAAAAAATTATAAGGATATATGTAAGGATTTCAACACTTTTATAATATTTGTGCAAGTATGGCCCATTCTAGGAGGGGGAAACAGAAGAGGATTTCTTTTTGAAGCTCAAGTTGGCTAGCATGCCTATTCTTCAGTTTCCTAACTAGATGACTTCATTCCACATCCATGTAAATTCATTTGGATCTATAATTGGCACCATTATATCATATCATAACAAATTCAAGATGGATCATCCTATCTCCTTCATAAGTCAAAAATTGACCCAAGTAGAGAAAAATTACACAAGTACTAAGTGCAAGGCATTGCCCATGGTTTATGCCCTCCAAAAATTTAGGAAATACTTATTGGCAACCCCATTCATATTTCTCACTGATCATGTGGCACTTAATTACCTTATGAATAATCCCATTCTCCATGGGTACATTTGTATATGGATATTTCTACTTTAGTAATTTTAGTTCTCAATTATGGTGAAACCTAGTAAGTAGAACTTAGGACTAGACCATTTATCCCATATCAACTCTAGTGATATGATAGTTCTCATTGCAGGTGACATGTTAGATGTGAAACTCTATCAAGTCCAATGCATTCTTGAAGACCTAGTAGAGATATCCATATTTCTAACATTTAGTTTGTACCCCAGACTATGACCACCAAAGAAAAAAAGTAGCTCATCATTCACGCCACCCCCTTTTAGATAATTAATGTGGCACTGTATAAATTAAATTAAGATGAAGTCTTACACTGATGTGTTTTGAAACATGAAAGAGGATCCATTATATTAGAGGTGTATTAATTTATCACATGAGGCCATTGTGTTGGAGATGTAACAACATGCAAAGTGTTACAATCAGTCTTGTGGTAGCCAAGCCTATTCCAAGATGTAAAGGATTACGCTAAGGCATGTGACATATGTTAGTGCATAGGGAAACCTAAATATTGGGATGATATTCCTCTCATCCCCATTCTTTCCCAAAAATAATTTGAGAAATGGGCCATTAATTTCATTGGGTTGATTGCTCCCATGTAAGGTACACAAGCACAAGGTATATTCTAATAGTGACTAACTATTTCACCAAGTGGGCCAAGGTAGTGCCTAATAAAAACTACACTACCACCACTACCACATGATTCATATGGGAGAACATCATAAGTCATTATGGGTGCCCACTTATTTTAACTAGTGATAGAGGAACACACTTCCTTAATAAAACTATGAAAATCATGATAGATGAGTATATGGTGGTGCACCACAAGACCACCCCATATCATCCCCAAAAAAATAGCATAGTTGAGGCATTTAATAAAATCTTAAGAACATGCCTCATGAAATTATGTTATGTTGGTCAAAATTATTTGGATGATTAAGTATCTATAGTATTATGGGCATATTGCACAACATACAAGTGCCTGCATAAAGCTACACTATTCCAACTAGTGTTTGGCATTGAGGTAATTTTATTGATGGAATTATTGGTACCATCATTTTTCATTGCACAAATTGTCACCTAAATAGCCTATCTTCATTAAGTGAAAGGTTGGAGGACTTGGAGTGGTTGGATGAGATGCATGCCCAAGCAAGATGGAGATAAAAAATCAAGAAGGCACACCATAAATTATGGCATTATGGGCATATTAAGCACAAAGTAATGACTAAAGGAGTATTGGTATTTCTCTATGACTCTAGGTACCTAAGGTACTTGGGCAAGCTATAGATAAGGTTGATGGACCCATATGTCATCCACCACATATTGGAGATAGGTGCATGTAAACTGTGCATATTGGCTGGTGAAATGTTCCCTGGGAATTTCAATGGCAATAAATTGAAGCCATATCAGTAGTAAAATGTTACTTTCACCATCAAACACTAACTTCCTAGTCACAAGTTGGTTGTGTTGTATTGACCTGAATAATGTTTGGTCCAAGCCAAACATTTCTTTGTATTTTGTCACTATTATTCTTATAAATTGAATAAGTAGTGCTTTTAGGACCACAACATAAATATTATGATACTTTTATGCATAACTCTAGTTGAGTGAGACACCTAAGTTTTTGGGTGCATGGAATTCTCTAGACTTTGAACATATGAGCACCAAGAGAGAAAGAGAGGTACAAAGGGTGATCATGCACATAAGATAAAAAAGAAGCACACAATATGAAAGTGCACAAGAGATAGAGTGAAGATACACAACATGATCATGTGTAAGAGATAAAAATTAGAGTGAAGTGTTGGAGGGACAACATAACGGTTTTGTATGGGGTAGTATAGGCCAAGGCAAAGAGATGAAAGTGCATAGAAATTGACAAAGATAGGAAAGTTCACTTGAAATGAAATAATAATAAGAAAAGAAGATGGAACCATGGAGGCTAAATTGTATGCATGTGAGGTATTACACCCAGGTTACCATAAGAAAGGTGAAGGTCATGCTAAGTAAATAAATCATAAGAGAAATATTTTTAGGACACGTTGGTATCCACCCAAAGTGAGATAAGAAGTGACTTTGAACTCACACATCACTTCAATAAAAATACCATTAGGAGGAGTTATTGAGGTGATGGAAAAGGCATAAAATATCTATATTGAATACATAGGTGGTAATGTATTTTCATGGATTTTGTGCATCCCAAAAACTCTAGACATTGCCACATAATTAATCATCTGCAATAAATAAGGTAGCTGAATTAAAGGTATAAAATAATAAAGGGTTGACTAGTTTAGATTAAAAACCTTGAGATAATTTGTACCAAATATTTAGATCAATGAACTAGAGCTAAAATAAACTACTACCAGATTGAGCCCCTGAGCACCCACAGATGCTAAAAGTGGATGATTGGATAGAGAGGAATTGTGTTCCCTTTGAGATTAGTGTAGAGAAGTGTGGGTCATGAATTATGAAAGAACTAGCTAGAATAAAATTGAAGTGGCATTAAGGCCACCATTAATGGTAATTAAAGCTTGATAACTAAAGGCATAGTTATAGACCTCACAACTATGATAAATGCCAACAAAAATTGAAGGATTTGAAAATCTAAACAAACTAATTTTCAACACCAACTGGTTTACAATGGGGAAAAGTGCATGACTTCAGACCTACCATAGGCATACAAATATGTTAAAAGGGCATGGATGATAAAAGAATCAGTTGTAGCAAAGAAGAAAGCATAATTGGTAGAGGGAGTTAGCATCATTGAGGTTGATCTTGAGGTGCTTGTAACAATGTCCTATCAAGATATATAATTCCCTAAGGAGTTATTGTAGGGGAGGGTTGGGCATCCTTTGCACACACATGACAACTTAAATAATATAATCACCATACCTCAATCAATGTGCAAAACCTAATACAAGACTAGATGGTGGACATGGGGACCAAAATAGAATTAGGTATGGCATTATTCAATGTCTCCATCCAAGATAAACTTACAGCCACCAACACAACTCAACTCTATGATTTGATTTATTTTGAGAATCTATAAGAACTCATACAGTTCCTCTTCTCATACATCCATGGAGATCACATCTATTTTTTAAGGAAGTGCATGTGGATATTAGCATACCTAATAGGTAGAATTACTAGGCTTCTAGACTCTAGCATAGACATCCACTAGATGATGGTGGATGATGCTAAATTTGAAAGGGTTAGAAAACTCCTAGGGTACTACAAAGGAGGTTTGGTATTCCCAATCAAAAACATAAAGGATCTTGAAACAAGGGTAGTTACATGCCTCATGAGTTTAAAACTTTCCCTAGTGATCAATGGGCAGACATCACCAAGGCCTAACTATGCATCATATATCTCATGGTGTAGTGGGTTAAATTTAATATAGAAAAAATCATAGTAAAGGAGGTGGTGAAGAACACACTTGAGTGTCATATAGTGTGAGAGACCTTCTAGTGGGGGTCTATATTAATTCTAATTGTTATGGAGGATATTAGTGTGCTTGATGGTGATGAATAAAATATTTGGGTCTTCTTGACATACCATGACTCCCCAGCATAGAAATATAAAAACCTCACATACCCCCCACTTTCTCCCAAAAGTATAATACTAGAGTAATGGGGTGGTGCGCCTAGTATGTCAAAGCATTCAGGGAGAAATGGTGCGTCTAAAGGAGCTCCCCCAAAATATGTTTGGAATGATAACCTTAGTTGTTATGAAGCATTTCTATTTATTGTGTCTAGAACTAATAGATGGTAACCACTCAAGTTCGGTCAAGTTTCCTTATGCATTCTCTACAAAATACTTCATATAAGTGCTTAGAATGATCCCCAATGCATAGCAGCTTGACATCCTAATGAAAACCATGGATTTGGAATGTATTAGGTTGTGGTACCAATACATGCACCTAAGAGGAAAGTAACCAAGGATGAGGAGGATGAATAATATTACATCAACATCCATCCCCTCTAAAAAGAAGTGATTCTTAAGCACATCCATATGATTTATTATGAGATGAAGCTGTAGAGTAAAAAATACTCTACATTTTATTTTTAGTTGTGCTATCCAAAATTTTGTCCCTGCACACTTTGGTTTGAGACAATGAGTTTTTTGACTCAGAGCGCTGGCTCAAAATTCTTTTCACTTCAATTTTGTCTAATTGTCCAAATCAAGCAGAAGCTGCCAGGTGTCACCGACTAAGGTGCATTTCATAATTTCTATAAGTTGGTCAGAACATGCCATGTGTCCCATAGTAACTCAATGAAGTGCAACAAGTGTCGGCATCCACATCTCATGTTTCTTATACGTCTTGAAAAATTCTTTTCAATAAGATTTTCTCAGGATCCAGCGAAAGGTGCCAGGTGGCAATCACATAAGGTTTCAATATTCTTTTATATAAGCAAAGGAAGATGCCATGTATCCCTAGCTAAAGAAAGTAGAAGCCGCCATGTGTCAACATCCAAATTATCTTCACTTTGTTACATTGATAAGTAAAGACTATGGTGGGTCCCAAGTTCTTTTTTTGAGGCAAGCAGAGGCCACCAAGTGTCACCATACATGTAAATATGAAATGAGGCCTAAATGTTTCTATAATATAGATAGAGTGATGTGGAGACCAATAAGTGTCATCTTCCATAGGATTCTCAAAGGGTAGCTAAAAGCAGTGGAAACTGCCACATGTTCCTTGATAAAGATGCACAGAAAGCACCACCTATCCCTGTTCCCTTTTTGAAGTTACTCAGGTGAGAAGTGTTGTGGGTCCCAATTGTTATAAGTTGTTAAAGCTTTGGAGAATAAAATGGTGATAGATGTCAAATATGGAACACTCTTGAGCAAGGACACCAAAAAGAGTATAACTTATGCGAAAAGTGTCGTGTGCCTTCGATAAGTGCTACGGAACATGCCAAGTGTCATTTTTTGGTGCCTCCTAAATAATAAGAAGGTTTTTAAGTAGAGTAAGGGAAACAGCCAAGTGTCCTCTCCCGTTTGAAAGTGGGAAGCATCTTGGGTATCTATTTTGGCCAATGAACTGGTAGGAAGACAAAACATTTCAGATCTAAGAAATATCCTATTTAGACACTTCCAGTTTAGTTAGAGTTCAGTTAGGCTGTTAGATTGGGAATGTGTAGACAATCTAGAGCTAATCCAATGCTATAAATAGGGGTGCAGAGATCACTAGAAGGATCAGAAGATAGAGATAATTTTTTGCAAGAGATTATTGCCAAGAGTTTTTAGACTTTTTTAGTTGTGATCAGGAATATCATTTGCCTTTGTTTTATTTTATTGAGTTAGAAAGTTTATGTAACTATGCATGTTTTTGTGCCTTTTATGTGACTAGATAATTAATAAGAAAATTGAGTTTTGTGCCTTTGTTGATATTTTTCTATGTCACTACAAAATTATTCTAAGTTATGAGCCTCTATTTCTATTGTGTTTTCATCTTTTACATTGATCATGCCTTGTTCGCTCTTTAATGTAATTGAATCTTACATATAGCTTCACTATGCTCAAAATTAAGGGTCAAATTAAATTTAGACGCATTGGCATAGTTAGATTTTATTTCATTGCACTTGTGTTTCTATTTAATTCCTATCCCTTTTCCCATTACACACTTGATATAAAGAATATCCAGCTTCTTTAAAATCTAGAGGTTGTTTTAGGTTGCAAGTCCCACATTCCTAAAACTTCCCATTGTTGGTGTTAGAAAGAGCACAATTTTAATCATCAATAGTTTTTGGCATGCCTGGTGGGACACCATCTCAAAGTTTCTTTCAAGACTATATGAATTAGAGAGCTACAAGGAGTTAGATTTGTGGACCAGTGACAATATCTCAATCTATTGTAAATCTAGGTATTTGTTTTCCACCTTTGATAGCTAGTCTAAGGTGAAGAGTCAATCAGTTCATACCAATACCAAGAGTAAATATGGGAGCTCCTATACCCCCAAGGAACTATGCAAGTTGGAACACTGGTAGTCCTTTGATCCTACCAATACCACCAGCCACTAAGGATCCTATTCCAGTAAATGCCTTGAAGGCTCTGCCCAAATTTAGTGGGCAAGATTTTAAAATAACTGAAGAACATTTGCAAGATGTGTTTGATGTCTATGTCATACATGTCACATAGTAGAATGTGTCTATAAGATTATTAGCAAATTATTTTAAAGGAAAGGCTTTGAAATGGTATCGATCCTTGACCCCAAATACAATATCTACATGGGATCAGCTTGGAGATCTTTTCTTTGAAAGATTTGAAGAAAAGGGTGATAAGTCTTCTTTGTTATAGCAATTGATTACCATCAAAAGGGCACCAAAAGAAGCAATGACTGACTTCAATTCAAGATTTCAAAGGACTTGGGAAAGAATCCTAGCTATAGCAAGACCATTACTAGGTATGGCTATAGTGTTTTATCTTAAGGCTTTAAATTCAGATATATCAGTCATGATTTAGTCACTTGGAGGTCAGACTCTGCTAGAGGCTTATGACTATGTTGTCAGATCTAAAAATAATTTAATAGATGCTAGAAAGTTACCCCCAAGGCCTCCCATGCCCATGTTTCCAAAAATTACCTTGCCATTATCTCAAGAAGCCCCTAATTCCATAGCCTAACTTGTGTCTATGTATAAATATCCTCAACCACCAAAGAACTTGTCCCTGCCCAGTCATCTGAGATGGATGATATCAAGAACATCTTAAGGACATTTTCTAATGAGTTAATTAACATAAAGAGACAATAGAATCCTTACCCTACACCTAAATATCAAGGCTATCAAGGAATTATATTTCCATCATAGCCAAACCAATATCAGGGTCATCAAAGACAAAATAACCCTCAGCCAACAAACCAATTAGTTGTAGTCCCTACACCCTCACAAACTGTTCCCCCCAATCCAAATAGGGAGATTATTCAAGGAAAAAATAATTATGTGGATAGCACCAATGCCTAGTGTTTCCCTTGTAATAATGCTCATACACTTAGAGATTGTCCCATGGGTAATCTAAAACAAAAGGTAGCAGAGCAAAGAAGAATGGATGGACAATTTGCCAGTACTTCAAATGCACAAACTTATCAATCTCTTGGTGTGCAAAATTTAGTCTTGATGGCTCAGATGCAAGGGATGTCTTTACAACAAGAAGAATAAATAGCCCTTGAACATGCTTTGTTTTCATGGGTTGAAGATGAAGAATCAGTATTCTTAAATGAAGCTTCTGCTTCCAAGAAATCAGTGGTGCAATTAGACTACTATATTAGATCAAAGAAAAGAATGATGGAACAGCCTGAAGTTGTAAATAGTCAAGTTATGGAGAATCCTCCATTTCAAGGTCAAAGAAACACAACTGTTAGACAAGAAGTGCCTTAGCCAGTGCAGAACCAAGTGATTCCTATACAAGTTCAAGAAAAAGTAAGGTATCCTTATTTTCCAAGAACTCAAGCATTAGGACCAATGAATGTGGTGGAACAGCTGAAGAGGACTCCAACACAAGTATCAATATGGGACATATTAGCTATTCCTAAACAAAAGATGCTATTATAAGAAGATTTACAAGGCCAAGTAATGCCTAAACATAATGGCACCAAAGAAGGGCTTGTTGATAAAGAAAAGCTCAAGGGTACAGTTCCTCTGAAGACAACAACCTTTTTGAACAATGTAGTAGATGTAAGTAAATCCAAACCAGAGCCTTTTTATTTGACTCTGATAGTTAGAAAGAAAATCTTGCATAATGTGTTGATAGATTCAAGGGCTAGTATTACAGTAATGCCTAAGCAATTAGCTGATGCTTTAAAAATAAAGTATGAACCACTTACTAAAGGAGTTATGTAGCTAGATGGAAAATCAATACAAACAATAGGGAGAATTAAACAACTCCCATTACAATTATATACTTGTCCCAATATAATTTTAAATCAAGATGTCGTAGTCATAGATATACCTCCTATTTTTGGTTTATGTTTATCTAGAGATTTTATAGCCAAAATAGGAGGATATATGTCCCCTGATTGGTCTCACCTCATCTTAAGAACCAAATATAGTTCAAAGATGAAAATTCTATTTGAACCACTATCAAAGGATCACATCACCAATGAACCAACATCAAAATTAAAGGTAGATCATGCTATGTTAAATAAAGAAGAAAGGATTTTTGTTGAAGAGTTGGGTGACTGGACTGAACATGACCAAGAAGAGGAAAATAACCATTTGTTAGCTATGATGCATAGTGATCCATATGGAAATTATGAATCTATTGGTCTGGGCACTTATGTCATTTTTGATGAAGATCATGAAATCCCAAATGTTTTATGGGAAGAGACACCAACTACTCAAGAATATGAAAAAGATCTAAAAATTTAGACTTTAAATTTTGATGGGGCTAGAAGTAAAAGTGGTGCTGGAGTAGGAATTTGTCTTGTTGCTCCAAATGGGGAGAAATTTTTGAGAGCTATTCATTTCCAATTTTATTGTACCAATAATGATGCTGAATATGAATCCTTAGTTCATGGGCTCATTTTAGCCAAGAAAAAGGTAGTAAAAAATTTAACAGTAAAAGGAGATTCAGAATTAGTGGTGAAGTAAATTAGGGAAAAGGCAATAGCCAAAAATGTAAGGATGAGATCTTATAGAGATAGAATTTGGGACTTAAAAGAAGATTTTAAATATTTCAACATTGAAGTAGTTCTAAGAACCCAAAATTTTGAAGCTGATAAGATGGCACAAATTGGCTCGTAGTTTGATCCAACAACTAGTTTATTAGTTAAAAATGAGTTGATAAAGGTTATAGTAAGGCCAACTATCCCAGACAATGATGAGAATTGGAAAGTATTTGAAAATGATTCTCAAGTACTCTCATTCTTACAACAATCAGGAGAATTTGTTGATCAATTGTAACCAAAAATTGAAGAGGCATATGGGGATCAAATTATACAATTAAAGAATAATAAGCTTCCCAAAGGCTTAATCACTTTAGAAAACCTATTTGATCTAGAAGATGTAGGCCTAGAGAAGAAAAGGTTCCAGGTAAACAAAGTAGATTATTTTGAAATAGAGGTGAGTGAAGAGAGAAAATTAAAAATTGGAAATTCTGCAACTCAAGAGGAAAGGGAAAGACTAATTGACCTATGCAAAAGATATGATAGAGTCATAGCCTAGAGCTATGAAGACCTTCATGGATATAATAGAGATATCATTTAGCACATAATAAAACTGATTGAAGGATCTACGCTAGTTAGACAAAAGCAGAGGCCAGTAAATCCAAGGATTAAATCTCTAATGGTGGATGAGTTGCAAAAACTATTAGATTCTAAGATAATTTTTCCAATCAAGCACTCAATTGGGTATAAAATCTAGTACCAGTCAAGAAAAATAATGGTGACATAAGACTCTGTGTAGATTTTAGAGACTTGAATAGAGCATCTCTGAAAGATCACTATCCCTTGCCATCTATGGAACAAATTTTACAGACTGTGGCTGGATTAGAGAGATTTTCCTTACAAGATGGTTTCTCTAGATACAATCAGATTTGGTTAGCTGATGAAGACCAATATAAGACTACTTTTACTACTAAATGGGGAAAATTTGCATATGCTAATATGCCATTTGGCTTGTCAAATGCTAGAGCCACTTTTCAAAGAGCTATGGATGTAGCATTTGGGGAACTTATAAATAAAATCATCCTGATTTATCTTGATGATCTTATGATTTTTTCCAAGAATGTTGTTGATCATTTTGATCATTTAGAATCTATTTTTAAGAAATGTCAAGAATTTAGAATATCCTTGAATCCTAAGAAATGCATCTTTGTCATACCTCAAGGCAAATTATTAGGACATATAGTATCTAAAGAAGGAGTCTCCATAGATCCAGAGAGAGTGGCAGCTATAATGAACTTACCTCTTCCTGTAAATAAGAAAGCAATTCAATCTTTCTTGGGGAAGATTAATTTTGTTAGTCGGTTCATATCTGAGTTTGCAGGCTTAGTAAGACTAGCGACACTCTTGTTAAAAAAAGACTTGATTTTCATGTGGACTACAAAAGAAAGGCAAGCCTTTGAAGAGGTCAAGAAAGCTATCTCAACAGCCCTAGTACTTAGAAACCTAGACTTTTCTAAGCCTTTTGTAATGTATGTCTATGGAGGAGAGCTCAGTATTACTGTTATCCTAACATAGAAGGATGATAGACAGGAGGGAGAGCATCCAATAGCCTTTTTCTCAAGGACTCTTAGGGAATACGAAACTAGATACAAATTTGTGGAAAAGCAAGCATGTGTTATGGTAAAATCCCTTAAGAAATTTAGGCACATAGTATCAAGAAGTAAGATTCTGATACTTATGGCTCACCCAAGTGTTAGAGAATACATTATGGAAGGTGAAATTAATGAAAAAAGAGCAAAATGGATAACAAAGATCCTTGAATATGATGTAGAGGTCAAACCCACTAAGTTAGTCAGAGGTAGGGGGTTACACCAATATATGACTCAAGAGCTTGAAAAGATGATACCTATGGAAACAGATTCAAAAATGAAAAAGGAAATTGTATTGAGGATACAAGAGGTTGATCAGAACTCCTAGGTCACAAATAGGATTCATTTTATGAAATATGGGATTTACCCAAGAGAACTCCCTCAAAACAAGAAGAGATATTATAGGATGCAAGGGGTCCATTTTGTTTTAATTGAACAAATTCTTTTTAGAAGAAATTCTGATGGCAAACTTTTAAGATGCGTAGAGAAAAATGAGGGTAAGAAAATACTACATGAAATGCATCATGGAGTCTCAAGTGGACATTTTTCTACAAAGACCACAACCATAAAGATAAGTGAGGTAGGTTATTTCTGGCCTACTTTATTTATAGACTATTATTAACTGGTTAAAAAATGTCAATCTTGTCAATATTATGTGGGGATGAGAAGGAATGCAGCAATGCCTCTTAGTCCTATAATTATTGATGAACCTTTTTCTCAATGGGGTCTTGACTTCATTGGAATGATAAATCTAGTATCTATTACGGGTCAGAAATGGAATTTAACTGCCACAGATTATTTCACTAGATGGACTGAGGCAGTGCCACTTAAAGAAGCAACAGAAAATGTGATCCTAGACTTTCTAGGGAGTATCACTACTCGCTTTAGGGATCCTCACACCATAATTTTAGATAATGCTAAAGCATTTTTAGGGTCTAAAGTATCTAACTTTGCATTAAATCATGGAATATATCTGAAAACTTCTTTTAATTATTACCCTCAGGGTAATGGTTTGGCAGAATCAACTAATAAGAACCTGATTAGACTCATCAAGAGAATAGGGGCTGATCATCACAAAGAGTGGCATAAAGTGTTGAAAATAGCACTGTGGGCCGATAGAATTACACCTAAGAAAGTGATAAAAATGTTCCCATATGAACTGGTCTATGGCAAGCTTGCCGTAATACTTCTAAGTTTGGAAATTCTTAATCCCCAACTGATAAAATAGATTAAAATTGAAGAAAATGGCCCCATGCAGGTTAGACTTGTTGAACTTTTAGAATTTCAAGAAAGGAGAGATGTAACACATGGTTCATTAATAAAGCATCAAAAAATAATTAAAGACTACTTTGATAAAAGGACTTCAAATCCCCATTTTGAAGTAGGCTCAATTGTTTTGAAATGGGATGCAAGAGCTGCCAAGCTGGGTCAACATACTAAATTTGAAGCATTATAGACTGGCCCCTATAAAATTTGTGCATGTAAACAAAAGAATTCATTTGACCTAGAAATAATGGAAGGTGAACCTGAAGAGATTCCTATGAATGGGATCTACTTGAAGCATTTCAGTTAAGCTATGTCTCTAATGTATTATAGTTAGATAGTTTCCCTTTCTTAGTTGCTTTGTTTTCCCATTTTTATTTCTCACTCTTTCTTTTAAATAAGTGTTCTTTGAATACATAGCCACAGCTCAAAGCCTTTTTCAAAATTTTCATAAACTCTCGACACTTTAAATATCTTCCAAATCTTAAATTCCCCAAGGTACCTTAAGCAGCCACTTGCATGACGTGTCTAACTCACTATCCCATGAAGATTTAGTAAGATTTGCTAACATTTATCTAGGTTTAATGCCATTTTGAGACTTGATGGGTCAATAAATATCTCATAGCTAGAGTTAAAGCTTACAATTTCTCAAACATTCTTGTGTCTGCTATAAAACCCCTGTTACTTGCATTTTTAACTCATAGCAAACTTGCTTAAGTGAAAGTGCTTTCTTATTGCAAAAGCATCATACCTATTACCATAGTTCACTATTTTCAAGAATAAATATAAATATGGAGGGAGCACAGTCATTGCAACAAGGGTCTAGGATTTATGAATCTCTTAATAAGTTTCTTACAAGCAAATCATATGCTTTAGCCCCTACACAACCATTAAAGACCTATCCATAGACTAGAGTCCCTAAAGTTGGTCAAGAAAATGACCCAACAAAGGTAAAATATTATGTAGATGGAATCATGGACCCAATTCTTCAAAGAACTAGTAGCAAAACTCTCAGAGAAGGGGCACATCAAAGGTGTCTTTAGAGGGCCAAGGTGGAACAATACGAGACATTCACAATAAGAATATGGACTTCCCAACTGGCACAATTCATTATCTCTGGTGTGCATCCATGCCCTGACTTGGTTGAAATATGCACTGAATTGTTTCATGCACCTTCAAATATAATACAACAGGGTCCATTCACAGTGAAAATTGCACCAAAGGCTATCAGAGATACATTGGCCCTATACCATGACAAGATAGTCACATTTCCCACCATTGCCAAGATGCAAAAAATGTGGGCAAACATCAATACTCAATTGAGGTTTCTGAAATCATAGCTGCAATTAGGTGATGATGATACTACTATGCTGACACTGCCAACAGTAAGAGCACAATTTGCCCAAGCTAGTCAAGATGCACTTTCCATGATGGCTTTCATTTTCAAAATGAAAGATGATATAACCGTCTATGAAGAACAAATGGCTATCCTTTTTAGATTGAAAATTATTGACAAGACTTAGGATTATCAGCTTGATTTCTCTAAGTAGATTGCATATTCAATGGTGGAACAACTTGCCCAGTTCAGATCTAAAGGGATTTTTAGGTACTCCTCTTATTTGTTTCACCTTATGTTGTATCAAAACTCTGGCATATTTTCCCAACACATGCATCTAAACATGTATGACCCAAACTTTGGTTTACATAGGACCACTCTCATGTCTGCATGGACACATATCTTGTCCAAAACTAGCAACCCATACGAATTCTAGGAACTTTTTGTTGCCCTTGCTTTTTGTCATTTGAGCCCAGAACTAGTTATAAATAGACTATTTCTAAGTGTATCAAACCTTATGACCAATTTCCCTATCCCTTGTGATTACTTTTTTGGATCCCATCATACTATTATTAGAGTCCATGGTTTTAGTGGGGAACCAGTATTGCTACCTAAGATTTGACCCTTAGGTTAGCATTCTTAGAGGTCACTAGGCAAGTGTCTATGGTCGATAATGAATATGGCTCTAGAAAGAAGAAGAAGAAGAAGAAGAAGAAGAAAATGTATGATGTCCCATGGATGACAAACAACATGGCACTAGAAGCCAGAGATGTTGAGATTGTGTTGCTTAGAAAGCTAGCCTTCTTGGGTTTCCTTCTAATTGAAGATAAATGGGTATATGACCCAAATGGTTTCATAGCTTCATGGATCAGGACTAATAGGGTTGCTTCTAGAACTGCACATGAGGGCCACCCCTTTTGGGAAAATAAAAAAAATCCTAGGGAAGATATTCTTGAGTTTTATGTTGAATTGACAGATTTACCTCTTCAACAAAATAGACCATGGGAAAAAATTTATGTTAAGCAAAGGGATTCTGACCCCAAAATCATAATGACTTCTGGTTTATGAAGAGCCTTAAATAATAAGGATTGGAACACTGAAAAAATAAAAGCCTATTGGAAATATAGGCAAGAGATTTGTGAGACAACCCACTCTTTTAGAAATGTGGATTTAGATGAGAAATGAGAGGAACGCTAGGATGAATGTCATCTATCTCCTATGTCTAGCTCGGATACAAGAAATTTTCAGACATAGGGTGGTGAGCTAGAAGTCAGAGCAGAATCTAGCCAAACATCACAGGCCCTAGTGCAAAGTTTAGCAATAGTCGCTATAACTGTTTGGCCCCAATCTCTTAGTACCATAAAAAACAAAAGAGTGTGGTATCTTTACCGCTAAAAGATTTTCCATTAGTGTCAGTCCCTGAGGTTCCCATTTCTACACAAGCACCACTAGAAGCAGTGGTAAATATTGAAGAGAAGAGAGCACAACCAGAAGAAGAAACACCAAGAAAACATAAGAGGCTGAGGTTCCAACTAGATTTAGAGGAGAGGGTAGAACCTTCACAACACCAACCACATAGTACTTTGGTTGCTCCTCAGGTAAGTATTTTTTCTCCTCGTCCTTCTCAATCTCTTTCTTCTCTTATAGGGATGATGATTCCATCTGGCCAAATGACATCCCCTGCCACTTCCGTTGTGCCCATTTCTCATTTTTCCCTGTCTATCCATACTCAAGCTATATTAATGCCTCACTTTTTCCCCTCTATTACCAAGAAAGTACCTCCTCATATTTTCCATAGCCAACAATTAGCTATTCCATATGGATTGCCACAAGGTTATCCTTTTGTGGGTGGGCACATTGCCTCTCCTTCTACCTTCCAAACTCAAGCAGATGTTGCTAAAAAGGCAAGGGAAGCCCAAAGGGAGAAAAGGAGGATCAAAGATAATAAAGCCTTAGCTACAACACATTTGAGGTCATAATTTAACCCAATCTAGTAGCAACTAATGGTGACCCATCTGTCACTAAATATAGTTAAGCCAAATGAGTAGATGTAGCCAGAAGATTACACAATGAATGTAGTGGCTATAGACATGTCCCTTTTTAGACCACAAGATAGGGTCGAGCTGCTAAATGAATCTACTTATATAGTAGTTGAAGATTATTTGAAAATATCAAGGAAGCTATAGAAGATGGAGGCTATTCTAGCCAAAGAGAAGGTAAACTGTAGCAGTTTGACCATAGAGATCAATACTAAGAATATTGAAATAGAGTCTTAATAAATAGTTGAAAGATACTATTTCTCTTCAGACTCACCAGGCTATCTAGGCCCAAAATGATTCTTTGAAAATAGGGCTAATGTAGGTGAAGGATGTAGTGATAACCTTAAGGTGGGAAAAGGTGGCATTCTAGGAAAAATGTGAGGAAAGCCTGCTACAAGTTACTCAACTTCAATAGAAGTTGTTGAATGAGTAGAATAATACCGTGGCTATACAGGCCCAACTTCAAGCCGAGTGATAAAGGATAGAACAATTGACACTTGAGTTGGCTAATAGGCTAAAGAATGTATGGGTATTAAATCTGATGAAGTAGCTTTATGAATCAATATGGAAAAGAATCTCTCAGGAGATTATTTAGCTCAGACCTTCTCTAACCTTTCTACTAAATGCACAAAAATTGTGCGAAAAGGTGGAGACTTCAGTAGAAGACACTCTATCTACTATCTCTATGAGAGTGTTAGACTCTCAAATGTTATTGCAAAAGCTATATGATGCAATTGATGGAATGTTGTCAGTAGTAGGGATTAATGATAGAATGGTCACTGCTAAATGAGTGAATGAGGTTCTCAATTGCAACTCCATAGCAATCAATTACAGAGAGCTTCTAGATGTGATGAAAGAAGGAATCAATGAAATGAAACAACACATTAAAGACCTAGTGCAATTAGGTCTTCCTTCCCCTTTTCCTGATGACAACACAATGTTGATGATTGATGAAATTAAACCGTTGTTGTTGGCTAGGCAGAATGATCATGTAGTTTTTCAGGGTTTAAGGGATGATTCATCAGTGCCTGAAGTAGAAGCTATTTTGATTCCTATTTCCTAGCTTAAATTTAAATTAAAGGCTATGGTTCAAATTTTGTAGAATTTTTCACACAAAGATATTATCAATCTTGATTTAGCCTTTAACGAATTGCAAAATAAGCAAGGATTATCTGATGATGAGTGGTCTACTTATTAGACAGCCTTATTAAAGCTATGATTTTTTGTCACATTTTGATCATGCAAGAGTTGTGGATTCTTTTTGAGTAGGCTTAAAAGTCCTTGGGGCACCAATAACTGTAGAGTAAAAAATACTCTACATTTTATTTTTATTTTTAGTTGAGCGATTCAAAATTTTATCCCTGCACACTTTGGTTCGAGATAGTGAGGTTTTTTACTCAGAGCACGGGCTCAAATTTCTTTTTACTTCAATTTTGTCTAAGTATCAAAATCAAGTAGAAGCTACTAGGTGTCGTTGGCTGAGGCACATTTCATAATTCCTATAAGTTGGTCAAAATGTGCCACGTGTCCCATAATAACTCAGTAGAGTGCAACAAATGTCAGCATCTGCATCTCATGTTTCTTATACATCTCAAAAGCTTCTTTTCAATAACATTTTCTTAGGATCAAGTGGAAGGCACCAAGTGGCAATCACAAAAGGTTTCAATATGATTTTCTAAAAGCAAAGGAAGATGCCACATATCTCTATCTAAAGAAATCAGAAGCTGTCACGTGTCAACATCTAAATTATCTTCACTTTATTTCATTGATAAGTAAAGAATGTGGTGGATCCTGGGTTTTATTTTTGAGGCAAGCAAAAGCCACCAAGTGTCATCATCTATGTAAATATGAAATGAGGCCCAAATGTTTCTATAGTATAGATAGAGCAACGTAAAGACCAACAAGTGTCATCTTCCATAGGATTCTCAAAGGGTAGCTAAAAGTAGTGGCAACCACCACATGTTCCTTGATAAATATGCGTGGAAATTGCCACCTGTCACTATTCCCTTTTTGAAGTTGCTTGGGTGATAAGTGTTGTGGGTCCCAATTGTTATAAGTTGTTAAAGCTTTGGATGTCAAAGATGGAACACTCTTGAGTAAAGACACCAAAAAGAGTATAACTTACGCGGAAAGTGCCATGTGCCTTCGATAAGTGCTACGAAACATGCCAAGTGTATTTTATGGTGCCTCCTGAATAATAAAAAGGTTTTAAAGTGGAGTAAGGGAAACAACCAAGTGTCCTCTCCTGTTTGAAAGTGGGAAGTGTCTTGGGTATCTATTTTGGCCAATGAACTGGCAGGAAGACAAAACATTTTAGATCTAAGAAATATCCTATGTTAGACACTTCCAGTTCAGTTAGAGTTTAGTTAGGCCATTAGATTGGGAATGTGTAGACAATCTAGAGCTAATCCAATGCTATAAATAGGGGTGCAAAGACCACCAGAAGGATTAGAAGATAGAGATAATTTTTTGCAAGAGATTATTGTCAAGAGTTTTTAGACTTTTTTAGCTGTGATCAGGAATATCATTTGCCTTTGTTCTATTTTCTTGAGTTAGAAATTTTATGTAACTGTGCATGTTTCTATGCCTTTTATGTGACTAGAGAATTAATAAGAAAACTAAGTTTTATGCCTTTGTTGATAATTTTTTATGTCACTGCAAAATTAGTCTAAGTTATGAGCCTCTGTTTCTATTGTGTTTTCATCTTTTACATTGATCATGCCTTGTTTGCTCTTTAATGTAATTGAATCTTACATATAGCTTCACTATGCTCAGAATTAAGGGTCGAATTAAATTTAGGTGCATCACCATAGTTATATTTTCTTTCATTGCACTTGTGTTTCTATTTAATTCCTATCCCTTTTCTCATTACACACTTGATATAAAGAATAGCCAGCTTCTTTAAAATGTAGAGGTTGTTTTAGGTTGCAAGTCTCACATTCTTGAAACTTCCCATTATTGGTGTTAGGAACAGTGTAATTTAAATCATCAATAGAAGCCAAAGAAGAAGGGCTTGATCATTGATAAGGATGATGACCTCCCCCTTCACATTGGCAATGAAGGGAAGATGGTGTTAATAGTGTAGAATAAGTCTCTCTAAAGGAAAAAGGGGGATACACTTGAGGAGATTTATGAGTGCATCAGATTAGAGATCACCTCTGGCAATGAGGCCACTCCCTCTTCACCAAAAAAGAAGAACATGGATTTCATGCCATGGATTGCTTCACCCAAGCCAAGGGAGAAGAAAAATAATTCAAAGGGGCCAGATGAAATTCCCATTAAAACTTTGGAGGATATGGAGGCACAAGAGGCACGTAAATAATTGGAATTCCAAGAGGTGTATGAAAAGATGGAGGAAGAAGGAGAGACAAAAGTTTACGTCATCTAAGAAAAAGTAAAAGAAGAGCCCAATGCCAAAGAAGTCTAGGAGGCCCTCCAAGGTGGCACTACCATCATTATTAAATAGGTATAAAATCTACCGAATGCCTCATCCAAAGATCCCTCCACACAGCCTCCACTAATTGAAGAGGAAAATAGAAGTTGATGGAATGAAATGAGCCTCAGTGATGAACATATAGAGATGGCATTGGAAGACAAACCATCCCTCTTGGATAGAGTTGACAATCCAAATTTATTAGAGTTTTATAAGGTGTGTGCATTAGTGGAGTAAATGATCCCAAATTTAAAGGTAGAGTTGGCACTATAAGAAGAGGAGGACCCATGCACTACAATAAATCAAGATTTATCTATAAATATTGAAGAGGTGGAATACCTCTTCAGAAAACTAGAAGAAGGCATAGAAGTAGTTGATGTCATTTTCATGAACTCCTCCAATAAAGCATAGGTCATCAACACATGGCTCAAATAGATAAAAGGGGAGAGAGAAGATCTAATGGTAAAGAGATACACTATTAGTAGGGTCGATCACACTTAGATCATGGCAAAGGTCAACACCCTAAGTGCCCAAATCAAGAATAGGGAGTAAACTATAGAACTCTTTTGAAACTTATAAAAAAAGGTTGGATAATAAGGATAAATCTTAGATGGAGGAGTGATGAGGGAAAAGGAAAGGCTAGAGGCCTTTAGAAAATAATTAGAGAAAACTGATGTGCTCATGCTTAGTGCCACCTCAAAAAAAATTGATGGTGTCATTAAAGAAATCAAGATTACCATCAAGGGATTTGAGGACTTCAGCACTAAATTAAAGGAGAACATGCTATAATTATGTGTGCTTAATCCATTTAAAGACTAGGTTGAGGACAAATAATCAGTTTTGTATGGGATAATGTTAGGTCCTTTTTTGCCTAAGTATGGACCCATGCCAACTTAGTAGACATCTTGGTGTGAGGTAATAATTTGGATGATTTATATTTTGATATCTTTGTGATAGATAATAGGTGGCTAATAAATTTTATGATTTTTTGGGCATCTTCAAAAAGTGGAAGCATGTGGAAATTGTAGTAAGAAGGGCACAAAGTAATGGAGTCGGTAGAATGATTGAGAAAAGCTTCATCTCAATAAATAGTGTGCACATCTCCACCCTAGCTAAAGGTGCTCCTCTAAGCTATAAAATCAAGCTCAAACCAATATTCAAAGGGGAGACTTGGAGATAGAAAATATTTGTATAATTAGTTCTAAAAATAGCAAGGAAACTACCATTAAACCTTAAGACTAGCATGAAAGTCCTTAAGGCTCCACATTGTAGTGTCTAATATTCCCTGTGAGTCTCTGAGCCTTTAGTAGTTTAGATAATTTATTGATCTATTTTTATTGATAAATACTATATTTATTTGAATAATGGTGTTCCTTGTTAAAATTCTAATCTAGTTTATGTAGTTATAGTTATGTTCTTTGAATATGGTTCAATTATGCAATATTCATGATAGTTGTAATGCTTTTAATATATGAATACTAAGTTCCAGCAAGTTTTTCATCCATAAATTTAATGGCATCTCTATAATTTATTATGACATCAATACATTAGGTAAAATAATCTAAGTATAGGAAAACCCTTGCACCAAGCCATGATAACCATGCTTAAAGTGCTAACCCAGCATGAACCCTTGATCTAAGATATTCCATTGAATCCCCCCAAGTACCTAAATAATTATAAGCATGATAAAATATAGTATTTCACCCATAAGACCACTGAGAAACATGATATAGACTTGTGCCCAGATGACTGAAAGTAGTTACCTAAATAGGCATTGTGTATATAGACCTTCAACCTATCCTAGAAATGGCTTGCACTGATGAACATTTAAATGTCATTGTTGCAAATGTCCAAACCCATTGAATATTGAGTTGTGTCATGGCATGACTAGCCCAATGTAGGCCCTATTTATTTCTCTATTGTGCTTTAGGTGAGTGCATAAGGCTCATGCCTTATATGGATTGATGTTGATGTAGTTGAGTGACAAATGTTGAGCACCATGGGTTTATTCCATATTTGTACTAAAGTGTAACAAGTTTATAAATAACTTTGAAAACTAGATAAGCACCTAATATATTAAATTAATTATAAAACTAAACCTTTTCTATAATAAAAATCCACATATCATGTTCATTTATTGATGATTTTGTTGACCAAATTTGACCCTGTAGGTCAAATTGGGAAACCTATAAGAGAAAAATTCATCTTTATAGGTTTATAGGGGGTTTAATATTATTTCATAGTGTGTATTATAAGTTATTTGATTTCATTTATTTCTATTTTATCCTTGATCATGGCCTAATTGGTCAATATGTCATTTTGAGTCATTTAAAAGCCTATTAGGCATCATAAATGCAAATAGCATGGTTTTTAAAGTGTATAAGTTTCCTAGTTTAATTTTAAAACATCCAAGATGTCAGATTACCTATCAATAATTTCATTTCTTTTGAAAATTTTAAGTTACCTAACTGAAAATCAGGAAATCAACTGAAAAAGGGAGAGTTTGGCACTTGTGCATCCCATAATGGAGTGTGACAAGTGTGGGAAAGTTGTGATATGAATCTTTAGATTCCTTAAACTCATTTCCATGATTTAAATAATTGTTAAGTGTCATTTTTGAGATAAAACCATTCTTCTCTTTTTTTTTCCTTTTAGACACACTGATTAGTAGGTTCATGCTTGGTATGGATAGTTAAGGATGTTTCATACCAAACACATTTTGGAGGTGAAATAAAACTCATAGATATTCATTTCCATAATAATATTCAAATATTGTTCAAACATACTTTATGAACCATATCTAACAAGTTGACTATGTTTTTATGCTTGCTAATCTATACACCCTATAGGTTTTGCTCTTGTTTGGATGATTGTGTATAATATAGCTATTGGGATTAATTATAGAGGATTTTTAATCCATCCCATAATTCTCTCCATGTTTTTTTTTATCATTTCAAATTGTTTTAATGGGCCAAGTATCTCAGGTTGCAAGAGAATATACCATTATATGTTGTAGGTAGTTTCCACATTCTATAGAACCTTCATGATTTAATGGTGAATTAAAGGGATTACAATAGATTCATTTACATGTTTTAAATTCTCTCTTAATTCCATTTACCTTACAACTTCATTATTCAAAGTAATTTCCATGAGTTTGTAGTCATACACAACATATACAGTCTTCCACAATTAATGAATGTGTATAGGTGTCATGAAGGAAGATTTCAATGTTGAAAAGGAAGTGTGAGAGTTTTTATCAAGATTAATAATATAATAATGCTTCATTTGGACATAATGAGAGTAGATTAATGGACTATAAAGGTATATTTCTTGAGTATGTGGAACATTTCATGCTCGTTGCCTATATGCAATACAAAGTGCATCTACAGGAGTCTCCCTGATGATGTCATATTGAGATGAAGAATCTAGGAGAGGTTTAAATGATTTAATATTTCTGTGTGTGTGTGTGTGTGTGTGTGTGTGTGTGTGTGTGTGTGTGTGTGTGTGTGTGTGTGTGTGTGTGTGTGTGTGTGTGTGTGTGTGATATGAGTCCATTTTAACACTTGGAGATGGTTTTTAATTGATCACCAACATGTTTTTCTACTCACTATCTAAGGTTTATACCTACTACCTGTATATATGAAAAAACTCATCTATAGGAGCCTTCATAGGACCAGTCATGTTGGAAGGGAGTAATGATAAATAAGGGAGTCTATTTTAAATCCTTGAGATATATCTAAAACTCATGAAAGGATAAAAAATAGTGCATTATTCACACTCATCAATCACTTCCTACAATTTTACATTCTTTGCTTGTATGTGACAATAACCACCTATAGGTGGCCCTAGAAGATGTATATAAGTCTTTGTTTGGGAGATTATAACATGACCAAACATTTCCTTAGAATATTTATAGATGTAATTTACCATAATATACATCCTTGAAGTGTTAAATGAACAAATGCAGATATGGACTACCTTTTGTTGTTTGGGAGGTTAGAACATGACAAAACATTTCCTTGGAATCTTGGTAGGTGGAATTGATAATAAAAAACCTATTTGAAGTTTCAAATGAGAAAATTAAGATATGGAATACCTTCTAGGATCAAATGACTGTGTTCAAGGCTCTTTTCCCTAAAACATGAAAATAGAGTTCTTTGATGTTTTGTTGTTATCTTGTAGTACGGATGATAAAGGATTTGAAGAATATAGATGGGTATACCTTATATCTCATGCATAAGACAAGAACCATGAAATGTTTGAAAGATATATGACCAAGGGAAGATATTTTTTAGAGGCCTAAATTTGTCAATTTATGCACTAAATTCCTTCATTAACATCTAAAAGTTTTTGAACCTCAAAGGAGACCCACTTCCCAAGCTAGCAATGCCAAGCATGTTTTCATTTTTGAAAAACCTTATCATGTGAAATTTCATATTAAGGAACTTAAATACCATCAAAGTAAGTTGATATACTAATTTTTTGACCACATTGGCACCTATAGGTGTGCCTACTCTTGGAACTCTCACCTACAGTTGGTTGTAGGTGTACATAGCCATGTTAGAGGTTTAAACATGAAAATATTAATATTGGTTGATGATATATGGTTCCAAATGGTTCATGGGGTTAAATAGTGATGAGTAACCCTGCAAAATATAAATCTTCAACTACAAGTTTTTACATTTCCCAACATAGTTTACTATATTTGACCATAGCAGATAGTGGGCTAAGGAATGAGGTGTGAAGGTTACCAATGCATAGAGATGATCCCAAATGAGCCCAAAAAATAATTTAATGATCTTAAGAGACTCTAATATGATCTAAAAACCTTATATCAAATTGAAAGAGGCATTAATACCTATAGGTGTACCTTCATGACTTGAAACATAGTCAAGACATAATTTTGACTAAGAGAGAAGTGTGAAGGGTATGTGGTAGGGTAGATAAATGAACCAGTTTAGAACATATCCACCATTATTTTCATACATTAAAGTTTATCTCACTAATGAAAATCATGAAAAATAAAGATTTCAAACCAAGCAATGCATAGTCAACATTCTAAACCCTACACAGTTTGCCTTCACAAAAGTCTATTTTGGTTTTTGAAAGTATTACAAGGTCAAATGACATGATCAAAATCTGAATTTTGGTGTAAAATTTCCTCATAACTTATGGAGACTCATAAAATATTTTATTTTACTATAAAAATAGGTTAAGTGACCTCTTCTTGTCTCAGATAGAGGGCACTTCTCTTATGCATAAACCCTACAATTTTGCAAAAGGGAATGATCAGGTGAGTTGGGGACTGGTTGGACCTTGATAATAAGTTTTTAGATTTGATTCACACCTGAACCAACATGATAAAAACCTCATATAATGAAGTAACCAAACAAGATGATTTGGATGGCTAAGTTTGCAAGTAGGCATGTTATGTAGGTTTAGGTTTAGAGCCCAAATAAAGGGTCACTTTAAATTACACCCTTGGTAGATAATTCCATTGTAATTGGGAATTTTCATAGGGTTATAAAATAGGTGATAAATATTTTTTAAGGTAGATAAGTTGTATGGGAATCTATTTTTATACTTTAGGACAACTTAGGCATGTTCGAATGGAGAAAGGAGATTGATAGGGAAAATTTGAATGCTCATATCTCCTTTGGAACCTTGCATGGAGATATAATTAGTTTAGGGAGGTTTATGGAGGTCTTGAACATTAAATTTTTAGAATTTTTTGGTAGTTCCAATGTCAAAATTTTATGAACAAAGCTTAAGAGGGTAAACAGACCTAAACCCTTACAAACCCTTGGATAAGGACCTGATGAAGGAAATGGAGATGGAAATATAATTTTATGCCCTATTTTGAGCATTAAATTTCTTTAAAATTATATATGACTCTTTAATGTTCCTTCCCATCCTTCTGAGTTGTACGGAACTATACAAATGGAGTACAAAACAAGGTATTTTTTTATTATTTTATGTGTTGTGTAAGTTATAGGAGGTTTCAAGAGATTAAAATCACATGGAATAAAATATTAGTACTTAATATAACTCCAAATTTAAATCTAATTCCTTATAAAAACTCTTAATTACCTCAACAAGAGCTCTCATCTTAGCCAGTCAAAATTGGCATAGTGACCAAGCTAGTGAGAAGGGTGAAAAACTTCAAGTAAGCTAATTTTAAGGTGTAACTAATAAATTTAAGGACATGGAGGGTATTTAAACATTTAATACACTCCATTTTAATAATTTTCATGGAAAAATTATGCCTTTTTGGAAGCCAAGTGTGCAAGGTGTGTGAAAGAGGATTTTTCTTGACAGCAGGCAATGATGGCTCAGTGCTTGGAGATTTTAGATGATCAAGATTACAACCAATTCATGGAGAGGCATGTATAAAATAATTAACTCTCATTAAAATCATAATCCCTATCCTTAATCATTTTTGGGATGTTCAAATAGGGCTAAATCATGAAGGTAATTTTTTGAGCCAATAAATTGAATTTTATGCCACTTTTCAAGAGTTTCATGCCTTGAATAGCCACTTGTATTTTCTGACCTTGCATGGTTTGTTTCACATATTCTTATCATGCAAAATTAACTAATTCTCTTATCTTGACAAGTGTCCTTTTTACCTTTAAACTTCTCTCTTCTCCTCTCTCTCTCAATTTTTATAAGAACTAGCCATTTTGGCCTTTGTAACTTATACGCCACCTGAGTATGGTAAAGCCCTACTCATTTGTATACCATGGATCAATAAATACTACTAATTTTTACATCTTCCATGAATATTCATTTTTTTTTACTTGGATTATTTATCTTACTTATAGATGACTCTTTTTTCCTTAGCATGTCTCATTCTCTCACCTATTGGTAGTTGGAAATCTTCTTCTTGTAGGTCATGTGAAGTGTTCTAGAAAGTGATAAGGTTGAGTGAGTTATCATATTAAAAAATTTCATTATATATATATATATATATATATATATATATATATATATATATATATATATATTATCTATTCCTCCTAACCTAAACATTCACCATAACCTCATAATGAAATATTGATGTGAGAAGATGCAGATTAGAAAAGTGTATGTTTGGTTAGTCCCTTGTTCTCATGTGTAACATGCAACTGGTTGGTAGTCATCAACTAATTTTATGTACCACCTTCTTTAAGATATTTTTATTTCAATTTTCTCTCTCCTTTTTCCATCATAATAATAGATGTATTAGTTTTCTACAAGTGGTACATTAGAGGAGATATCCATATTTAGAGATTCACCTCATTATTAGGCTCACCCACAACCTATAGGTATTTCAATTATGCCACTTGAATGAGGAGAGATAAGACATATCCTAAAGGCTACAAATCCAAGTGAAAATATTTTTTATCATGCCTAATGGGACTCTTAGTCCAATAATTTTAAACATTTTTTATCTTATCTTTCAACACATCATCCTTTGGAGCCATCTATATAAACATCAATGGTGACTCTGAGATTACATCAGCTGGTAAAGTAGCCTAAGTATTCATTTTTGATATTTTTAATAGTCATTCCTTGTGTTTTTACTTACTAATGAAGTTCCATGGTTGAATTTGGTGTTGAGTATTATTTTACACATGTTGGTGAGGTTTATCAAGCTTATGGAATTTCCTATCAACCTTTATGTTATTCTTAGTAACCTTGTTATGATCCCTATCAACTCCAAAATGATCTTTATCAACCTTCTCATGATTTTTATTAGTATTATAAACAACCTTATCAATATCTTTCTCCTCTTAGTTAACCTAGTCACTTCTCAAATCAGTCCATTTCCACCTTTAAGCAAACTCTCTTAGGATATGAGAAGTACATGATAAAGCTTGACACACTAAGAGGACATAGTCAAGATTTTACTAGTCATTTTATTCATAATGTGAGAGATTCTTTGGAGATGGTTAAAAGAGAGTGGGCACCTATTGAGATGACTAATTGGCAAAGGCTCATAACTGAGATGATAGATGTAGGTGGATTGATTACATCCTTAGAAGATAGGCTAATAAAATATGAAGATCAGCCTTACCAAGTGTATCAGCCTTCATATCCACTTCCCAAATATTTATATCAGTCCTACATGACCCATACTCATGATCCCAATCAAGCTTATCAAATTTATCTTTTCTCCAATTAGCTAGAAGAGAGAGTTGGAAAAATAAGCCTTATTTTAGAAGCAAATCTTGATAGGTAGATTGAATTGGCCAATAGGTAGATGCAATAGTCCAAATCATCAACAAAGGAAGTGTAATTTAATCCCTCATTTACCTCTCCCATATTATCCCCACCTCAAGAAGTGACCTCTAGATATGAAATCCCAAGTTGGAGATAAGGTGGATAATCCAAGCCTAAGGAGATTCCAAGCTTCTTAAACACTTCATCCACTCCTCAAGTTACATCACTACCTCAAGAAGAGAATCCTAATAGTAACATCCTAATATAGAATAACATAGTGGAATCATGGGGGAAAAAAGAGGATAGACATCTTGATAAGGAGTGTGAAGTTGAGAAAGAGCTTGATCTTATGCAAGTCCCTCCCACCCTTCCTCAAGAGACTACTTGTCTTCCATGTCATCCCTCTTGTACTCCTTATCCTCATAATTATGCCTATCAAATTCAATATAAAATTTTAAAAAATAACCTATCCAAGAAAATTGAAGAATTAGAGTCAAGAATGAAGTTATTGAGTCAAGGTGTGATGGAAGGTTTAGGGCCAAAATAAGATCATATGCCTAAACACACCCCATCTAACCTTCCTCAAGAGAGAGTTCAAGATAAATCAGATGTTAATGAAGTTATTTTCAAATTGAAGGAATAAAATCAAGCTATTCCCAAGGTTTTCCTCCTCTTCCTCAAGAGCTTCTAAAAGAATCCCCTACATTTCACTCTCAATCTAATTTTGAGTTATATGTTCCACCTCCACCAAATAGTTCATCTTGTCCTCACCCCATCATCATTTGCCTTGATGGACCTATTTTATGGGAACCTAAATAAGATAATTTGGTTGAGGAAAATATATATTTCTTGCTTGAATAAATTGTATCTCCTTAGCAGCCACATTGGGCTAAGTTGCCTGATTTTAAGATGCTTAGTCTTGGCATCACCAAGAAGGAGAAGGAGATAAAAAAATTTGTAGTCCTTAAGAATAAAAGTCAGGTTACAATGGTTGAAGTACAACATGAGATCCCTTAATATTTTCTAAATGTTGAAGAAGATGAAATCATTATAGGGACTCTTTTTGGTGACCACAAGTGTAATTCTGCCTTCTTATATGAAAAGAAACATGTTTAATACTCTTTTATAAATATTTATGAGGAATGTGAAAAATAATTGAAGAGGTAAGTACTTGAAGAAGACTCTAAATCTGATAAAAAAAATTGTGGATAATAATCTCAATCATGAAGATGAATGTGTTATTAAAGATTGAGAATGATTTTAAGTCATCCCCAAAGAGGCTACAGTCCTAGAAAAATCTCTTGAGACTAAGGTGGAAGTTATTGTTCTTGAAGATGACCTAATACATTAACCTAATTTTTAACCACCCTTAGATTCATTAGATATTGAATAACACCATGTTTATGACCTCATACATCAAGAAGAGAAGATTGAATAGGTAGTGGTTCTAGATGATAAAGAGGAAAAAGATGATTGGCAGTTGCAAATGAATTTCTTTTAAGAGCTTGAAAAGCTTTTCCAAGTTGAGGATAAAGTACATGACAAGGTGAAGAAAGAGTCTTCCATGGAGGACAATGACCAATATTGGTTAGAATATGTAAATCTCCTTGATGACCTAGAATAACATGTAGCTGAGAAAAAATCCAATCTTATTGAGATCACTATGGAAATCAAGAAGGTATGCCTTATTGAGCCACCATCAGAGGTGGTAAATGAGGATACATATGAGAAAGTTGAGGATATTTTGATTAAATAAGAATTAATTTCCATATCCAACCTATTCTTAAGTTTTTGGTTCTCATTGAACTTCATGCCAATGAAGTTGGCAAACATCATGAAAAATTTGGAGGCATCAATGTCAAGGATCAAAAGACTATATGTCTCATTCATTCCTTCATGCCATGAAGTAGAAAGAATTTAAAACTTCCCCTTTGATCCAAGACGTAGTTTTAAACTCATTTTAGTTAGTGTTTAAGTTTGTTTAGTTTGGTGTGTGTGTTCCATAAGTGCTCATGAAGCACATGTGTGTTTGTTTTTGCTTTGTGTGTGTCTTTTGTTTTGTGTGGTTAAGGTAGTCATTGGTCTTGTCTTGATCAAAGCTTGTGATAAATCATCAAAGTCCTTGTTTTTTTAGATTTTATATGACTCTTTAATCCCAATGGACTGATAAGGCTATTGATCTTTAGTATAATAGGCATACTACCCCTATGAGTCACAAATTTGTTGACCAAATTTGACCCTACAGGTCAAATTTGGACCCTTGTAGGAGAAAAAATCATATTTAAAAGTTTATATTGGGTTTAATATTATTTCATAGTGTGTATTATAAGTTATTTGATGTCATTTAATGTTATTTTAGCCTTGATCATAGCCTAATTAATCAATATGTCATTTTAAGTCATTTAAAATCTTTTTAGGGGTCATAAATGCAAGTGGCATAGTTTTCAATGTGTCCAAGTGTCCTAGTTTCCTTTAAAACATTTGAGAGGTCAAATTCCCTATCAAAAATGTTAGTTCATCTAAAATTTGTAGGTTATCTAACTAAAAATCAAGAAATCAACTAAAAAAGGGAGAGTTTGGCACTTGTATGGCCCATGGGGGCGTGTGACACATGGGAGAAGGTTATTAATGACTCTTTAGCTTCCTCAAACTCATTTACATGATATATGTAATCTAAAAGTGTCATTTTTGAGCTAAAACCATTATGCTTCTTTGTTTCCCTTCTAGAGACACTCAAGTGGTCAATAGCTTCATGCTTGGTATGGATAGTTGAGGAGGTTTCAAAAAAAATTCCTTTGGGAGGTGAAATTACAGTTAGATATATTAATTTCCATAAAAATAATTTAAATATTATTCAACCATGTATTATGAACCATCTCTAACAAGCTAACTATGTTTTTCTACTTACTAATCTGTGTACCCTACAAGTTTTGCTCTTATTTGAATTATTCCATACAATAAATATATTAATATTGATTACACAAGATTTTTAATCCTTCCTATAATTATATCCATAATTTTTTATCATTTCAAAGTGTTTTTATGGGCCGAGTATCTCAGGGTGTAAGAGAATGTACCATTCTATGTTGTAGGTAGTTTCCACTATCTGCATAACCTTCATGATTTTATAATGACTTTAGTAGGTTGTGTTAGGTTAATTTATAGTTTTTAACTGCTCTCTTGATTCCCTTTACCTTAAAACTTCATTCTTCAAAGTAATTTCCATGAGTTTATAGTCATATGCAACATATACAGTCTTTCACCATTAATGAATATGTACAAGTGTCGTGAAGGAATAGTTCAATGTTGAAAATTAAGTGTGATAGTTTTTTTCAAGATTCATAATATCATAATGCTTCATTTGAACACATTGAGAGTATATTAATGAACTATAAATGTTATTTCTTGAGTATGTATAACATTTCATACTTATTTCCTATATGCAACCTAAAGTGCACGCACAGGAGTCTCCCTGATGATGTCATGTTGATATGAAGAATTTAGGAGAGGTTTAAATACTTTAATATTTGTAGGAGTTTATTTTAAAAATTGGTGATGGTTTTGAATTGATCACCAACATGTTTTTCTTCTTGTTGTCCAACGTTTATACCTACTACGTGCATATATGAAAATGTTCATCTACAAGTGCCTTCATAAGACTAGTCATGTTGAAAGGGAGTAATAATAAATAATGGAGTCTAGTTTAAATCCTTGAGAGAGATATAAAACTCATGAAAGGATTAAAAATAGTGCATTTTTCACACTCATCAATCACTACCTACAATTTTGCATTCTCTACCTGTATATAGGTGGCCCTAGCAGAGGTATATAATTCCTTGTTTGGGAGGTTAGAACATGATAAAAAAATTTCATTGGAATATTATTAGGTGAAATTGATAATAAAAAACCTATTTTAAGTGTCAAATGATCAAATGGGGATATGGAATACCTTCTAAGATCAAATGACTATGTTCAGGGCTTTTTTCCCTAAAACATGAAAAGAGAGTTCCTTGATGTTTTGTTGGTATCTTGTAATAGGGACGATAAAGGATTTGAAGAATATATATTGGTATACCTTGTATCCCATGCATAAAATAAGAACCATGAAAATTTTGGAAGATGTATGACCAAGGGAAGATAGTTGTTGAGAGGCCTAAAGTTGTCAATTTATGTACTAAATTCCTTCATTAACATTTATAGGTTTTTCAACCTCAAAGGATCCCCACTTCCCAAGGTGCCAATACCAATCATGTTTTCATGTTTTAAAAACCTTATCAAGTGAAATATCATATAAATTAACTTAAAAACCATCAAATAAAGTTGATATAGTGAGTTTTTCACAACATTGGCACCAACAAGTGTGCTTACTCCAGGAATACTCACCTACAGCTGGTTATAGGTGTACATAGCCATGTTAGAGGTCTAAACATGGAATAATGAAGATTATATAATAATATAAGGTCTTAAATGGTTCATGGGGTTAAATAGTGATGAGTAACCCTGTAAAAGAGAAATTTTCATGTACAAGTTTTTACATTTCCCAACATAGTTGATTGTATTTGACCATAGCAGACAGTGGGTTGAGGAGTGAGGTGTGAAGGTTACAAATGCATCAATATGATCCCAAAAGAGCCTAAAAAACATGGGATAATCCTAAGAGAATCTAAAATGATTTAAAAACCTTGTATCAATCTAAAAGAGGCATGAATACCTACAGGTGTACCTTTATGACTTGAAACACAATTAAGAGTTGAAACACATTTTTGACTAAGAGAGGAGTGTGAAGGGTGTGTGGTAGGGTAGAGTGATTAATAGGTTTAAAACATATCCACAATTATTTTTATACCTTAAAGGTTATCTAACTAATGAAATCATGCAAAATAAAGAATTCAAACTAAGCAATGCATAGTCAGCATTCTAAACCCTGCATAGTCTACCTTCACAAAAGTCTATTTTGGTTTTTTCAAGTATTAGAAGGTCAAATGACATGATCAGAAGATAAATTTTGGTGTATAATTTCCTCACCACTTGGGGATAATCATTAACTATTTGTTTTCCCTATAAAAATAAGGGAAGTTCCCTTTATTTTGTCTTAGATAGAGGACACTTCTCTTATGCACAAACCCTGCAATTTTATAAAAGGGAATGATCAGGTGAGTTGGGAACTAGTTGGACCTTTATAATAAGTTTGTAGAGTTGAGTCACACTTGAACCAAAATTATATACACCTCACATAAAGAGAGAACCAAACAAGATGATATGTATGACTAAGTTTGTAAGTAGGCATGTTAGGTAGGTGTAGGTTTAGAGCCAAAATGAAGGGTCACTTTCACTTAAAACCTTGAAATAGAATTCCAATGTATTTTTTAATGTTAATATGGTAATAATATAGGTTATAAATCTTGTGGAAGGTAGATAATTTTCATGGGAATCCATTTTTGGACTTTAGGAAAACTCAACCCTATTGGAATGGAGAAAAGAGCCCAATGGGGCAAATTTGAATGCTCATATCTCCCTTGGAAACTTTCATGGAGATATAAGGAGCTTAGGTAGGTTGATTTAGGTAGTTAACCTTACATTTTTGGAAATTTTTGGTAGTTCCAATGTCAAAAATTTATGAACAAAGCTTAAGAGGGTAAACAAACCTAAACCCTTGCAAACCCTTGGATAAGGACCCAATGAAGGAAATGGAGATGGAAAGATAATATAATGGAATATTTTGACCATTAAAGTTATTTATTATTTTATATTACTCTTTTATAATCCTTCCCATCTTTTTATTTGTATATAACTATATAGATGGAGTACAAAATAGTGTATTTTTTACTATTTTATTTATTGTAAAGGATATAGGAGGTTTCAAGAGATGAAAATAACATATAATATAAGATTATAACTTAATATAACTCCCAATTTCAATTTAATTCCTCAAAATAATCCTAAGTAACTCAACAAGAGCTCTCATCTTATCCAGTCAAAATTGGCATAGTGACCAAGCTAGTGAGAAGGGTGGAAAACTTCAAGTAAGTTGATTTTAAGGTGTGCCTAATGAATATAAGACCATGGATTGTATTTAAAAATTTAATACACTCCATTTTACTAATTTTCATGGAAAATTATTCATTTTTGGAATCCAAGTGTGTAGGGTGTGTGAAAGAGAAGTTTTCTTGATAATAGGTAATGATGGCTCACTTTTTGGAGATTCCAGATGATCAAGACTAAAAATAATATATGAAGAGGCATGTATAAAATCATTCCATATCATTCCAATAATTATATTTATACCTAATCATTTTTGGGATGTTCAAACAAGACTAAATCTTGAAGGTAGTTTTCTAAGCTAGTAAAGGGAATTTTATGCCACTTTTCAAGAGTTTCATGCCTTGAATAGCCACTTGTCTCTTCTAACCTTACATGGTATATTTCACATCCTCTTATCATTCATAATTATCTCATTATCTTATATTTACAATTGTCCTTATGACATTTGGACTTCTCTCTTCTCCTCTCTTTTTCTCAAGTTCTATAAAAACTAGCCATTTTGGCCTTTGTAACTTATGCTCCACCTGAGTATGGCGAAGCCCTACTCATTTTCATACCATGGATAAATAAATACTACTTATTTTTACCTCTTATATGACTATTCATAGTGTGTTTTACTTTGATAATTGATCTTTCTTAGTGATGACTCTTGTTTCCTTAACATGTTGTCTCATTGTCTCACCTATTTGTAGTTGGAAAGCTTATTCTTGTAGGTCATGTGAAGTGTTCTAAGAAGTTTCAAGGTTGAGTGAGTTATCCTATTCCAAATTATCATTATATAACTCTTTTATAGTCATCCTAGCCTAAACATTCACCATAATCTCATAATGAAATATTGATGTGAGAAGATGCAGATTAGAAAAGTGTATGTTTGGTTAGTCCCTTGTTCTCATGTGTAACATGTAGTTGGTTAGTAGTCACCAACTAATTTGTTGTATCACCTCCTTTAGGATTATTTTATTTCAATTTTATCTCTCCCTTTTCCCTTACAATCATAGGTGTAGTAGTTTTCTATAAATGGTACATCAAGGGAGCTAGCCCTATCTAGAGATTCACCTCATTCTTAGGCTCACCCACAGCCTAGAGGTATTTCAATTGTGCCACTTGGATGAGGATATTTGAGACATATCCTCAAAAATTGAAAATAAAAGTGAAAAAAATTACAATATAAGGACATAGGTTTATTTTATAAAGTTTAAATCTAAATTTTTCAATCATTTTTAAGAGTTTAAAGAAATGGTTGAGTTGCAGACTAAAAATAAAATAAAGTGTTTGAGAACTAAAAATGATAGTGAGTTTGGATCTAATGATTTTGATAGATTCTATAAATATTATGGTATATATAGATATAATACAAACTCCATATTCAACTTAAAATAATAGAGTTGTAGAAATAATGAATAGGACTTTGCTGGAAAAATCTAAGAGTATGTTTAGTGGTGCTAGACTAGAATAGAGGTTTATGGCTGAAGCTGTAGCCACTACTTGCTACCTGATTAGTAGGTCTCCTACATCAAATTTTTTGATAAAATTCCTATGGAGGCATGGTCTAGTCATAAGCCTTTATTAATACATCTTATATTTTTTGGTTGTGAGGAATATGCACATATGCCAAAGGATAAGTGGATAAAGTTGGAGAACAAGGCTATGCAATGTATCTTCATTGATTATAGCTATGGTGTGAAAGGATAAAAGATTTTGGATATAGTATCATTGAATTTAATATATTATATAAGTGTTTTTTATATTGATACTAAGCATTCTTTTGTTACACTATAGCTAGAGAAAATATAAAATAAAGAAGTGATTCAATGTCCTCCTACACCTGGAAAAGTTGTGTCAAGGCCATAAAAGAGACAAGAAGTTGAGGAGAGCTCATCAAGCTCTAAGTCTTTTGAAGAGGATGAAGATGAATAAGATCCTTTACCTCAAATTGTTTTAAGTTCTATAAGGCATAAACAACCACTATAAAGGTATTCTCCTGATGATTGGAGATGTATATTTTCTTTAAGTACTAACATTGATGAACTGAGATCTGTAGAGGAAGCTTTGGGTATGAATGATGTAGAGTCATGGAAGGTTTATATATAAGAAAATATGGAATATTTAAATAATAATGATATGTGGTAACTTTTACCATTATTTAAAGGATGTAATCCTATTGGATGCAAATGGGTGTTCAAGAAAAATATTGGTCTAGATGGCAGTGTTGAAAATTACAAAGTTAGATTGGTTTTAAAAGGTTACTCTCAAGTTGAGGGTGTTGATTACGATGAGATTCTTTCTCCTATTATTAAAATGACATCCATTAGATTCTTTATTTCTATTACATCTCTTGATTTAGATACCTTCCTTCATGGTGATTTTGAGGAGAAAATTTATATGACATAACTAGAGCACTACATGGTGAAAGGTAAAAGAAATTTGATTTGCAATTTGAATAAATCCTTGTATTGTCTCCAACATAGTCCTAGGTTGTGTTACCAAAAATTTCATACATATGTATTAATTTCAGGGTTTGATCAATCTAAATTTGATCATTGTGTTTATTTTAAAATTGATGGTGATCATTTTGTGGTTATTTCCTTATATGTTGATGAAATGTTGTTTGTTGGCAATGGGAAAGTTTTGATTTTAGAGCTCAAATATCAAATCTTAATAAAATTTGAGATGAAATATATTGGTGCTATGAGACACATTCTTTGGATGGATATTAGCAAATTTACATAGAACAAAAAGCTATGCCTTGACTAGGGTAAGTATGTAAATTCTATTTTATAGAGGTTTAACATGAAGGATTGCAGACCATTATGTGTTCCTTTTTCAATAGGAACAAAGTTATCTATTACATAATTTCCTACATCCCCATCATAGATGGAAGACATGAGAAAAGTTTCTTACCAAAGTATAGGTATAAATCTAATGTATGTTATGGTCTACACTAGACCAAATATTACCCAAGCAGTGGGAGCTCTTTCCCGTTATATGCCTAATCCTAGTAGATTTCATTAGGATGTAGTTAAAAGGGTCTTTAGATATTTGTGAGGTAACTTTTATTATTCCTTAAATTATCATGGTAACATGATTAGAGATAGACATCCTCTTGACATTCTTAGTTATGTGGATTTATATTGGGAAGGTGATGTTGATAGTAGAACATCCACTAGTGCTCATGTGTTCACTTTGTTTAGTAGTGCAATAAGTTAGATGAGTAAGTGATAGGTTGTGGTTACATTTTTAACTAAATAAGTAGAGATTATGGTAGCTAATTATGCCTATAAGTAATCCATTTGGCTTAAGATATTATGTTTTGATATTAAGTTGAAATAAGATGTAGTGACAGTTTATTATGATAGTTAGATTGTTATTTGTCTAGAAAAGAACCCAACTTTTCTTGTCAGGACCAAACATATTGATGTTCAATATCATTTTGTGAGAGACATGTTTGAAGATGGTGGGGTGGAGCTGATAAAGGTAGAGAATTTGATGAATTTTACATATTTTTTGACTAAGCCTGTGAGCACAGATAAGTTTAGATGGTGTCCAAATTCTATGGGCCTTTTGGACCCTAATTGTTAAGTTCATGTTGGTATGGTTCCTCTAAGTATTGAAAGGTATTAGACAAGTGGGAGAATGTTTGGAATTGAGGTGTCTCAACCTTGACAAGTTAGGACACTATTTATGAGCTACTATTCACAATCACTAATCATATGATGAGGTGGTAATGGTGAGTTGGCAATGACTGTGTAAGTGATATGATAGGTGATGTAGGTGTTGATGTGGCTTGTGATGAGTTGGCATATCCCATAAATGAATCTACATATATGTAATTGCATGTGATGGAGTGGGGCTTACCAATCCACTATGGGATATTTTTGTTAATTTTAAATTCACATACTTTTGATAATGGAAGACATGGACACATGTGGAGGACATTGGTACATGTGGAAGATTTTTGGCACATATGGGATAAGTCAAAAGTTTTGGAATATTTTGACTCATGTGTGCACATAGAATATTGGGGAACAAAGTACTATTCCATATTGAAGGCACATGTGAAGTCGGGCATAGCATCTTGTACTTACATTGAAGTGGAGATCCTCAAGTTAAAAGTGGGAGCATCTTTTGACTAAGCACATGTGAGGGGGGCAAGGTTTACTATTGCTAAATAATATCCCCAAAAAGAGGGATGAATTTCCTTTTGGATGAATTTTCTAATGTGTAATTTATTTTATCTCTCCCTCTCATTGAAAATTATATAAGTAAGAATGTGATTTTATTTGTAAATGGAACTAAGAAAATCAAAAGGCTTGTTATGCTTGTATGTAAATTGTAATTGCAAGAGTGCAAGTAAGAGAGTTTTTCAAGGAACTAAAGCTCTATTGGAACAAGTTCCTTTCCTGAATGTATATAAGTGGTGATCTTATGAATGCTTGCTCTACAAGTGTGTTGTAATTATTGTTGATTATCAATATTACAATGAGCTTATTTGGAGTGTAGGGTTTTTTTCCCAAAAGGGTTTTCCCCACGTAATCATTTTGTCCGATATACTATTATTTTAAATTATATATGTTTTCTTTAATTTTGTAACAAGTTCAAATTAGTTTTTATACTCTCCTCTCAAGATTTAGTATAAAGGAATTTTTTTCACTATCTTTATATTCCTTTCACATCCATCCTCTTGATGGACATTAGATTCTTATTCAACACAAGAACATGATGTATATCCTTTAACATTTTAATTTTACCATCATGTAGCCTGATCCTTATATCCCCTCTTCCCAAAATATGTAATGGATGATCATCACCCATATATACAAACTCTCCACTACATGGTATGTAATCCATGAACCAATCTCTATGTGGAAAAATGTGAAAAGATGTTCCTGAGTCCAACACCCAGGAATTATCACTTGATCTACTGCTATTGAGGCAAAAATCCTCATGTTATGTTTCTTCTTCTAAATCTATTATGTTGGCCTTAGATAAAGGTGGATCCTCATTTTCATCCTTCTCCTCATTCTTCAAATGCTATAAATACTTCTACAAGTGTCCTAGATTTCCATAATGCCATCACCTGGTCTTCTGTTTGGGTCCTCTAGACTATGATTTAAATGGTGTTTTTCCTTGTGTGATCTTATCAGTAGATCTCCCTCTCATAACTAAAGCTTCATTACTTGAGGATGCACTATAATACATTCTTCTCATCACCCTCAAAAAATATTTGTAACCATATCATCAAACATAGGATTTGTTCATGATGAATTACTAATGGTCATCATCACAAGATCCTAACTATCATGGAGTGAACATAACAAGGTGATAGCCTTATCTTCATCTTCCTATATACACATAATATTTTTAAATTTTATTGATTACTGACACTTTATATCTTGTAGGAACCTATCAAGTCTCAATCTCTATGAGTGCATGCCTTAAGGGGTGCACTAAGAAAGGGGTGGGTAGACCATTGGTACTTTGTAAGATTATCATTCCTTTTTCCACTTACTATCCACACTCTAGCCTCCTAAAACCATTGAACCCAAGCTTATTCTTCTTAGTTCTATCTATTCCCATCATTTGCCATGTGTTATCCTTCATTTCTTGCCTTAGCATCCTTTTGACCTATCATATGTACTAGGTCAACCAAGTTGACCTAGTATAGTTTCAAGACTTTTGTTCTCTTTTAGTTTTTTAGCCTCTTGGCTAACTTAGCATATACCTAGAGAGTTATCCCTAAAAATGTGCTAAGTTGATCAAGTTGACCTAGCATAACCAACATTCCCAAAAAAATTTAGGGTAAGTTACCACTATATATACAAGGTCATTTACCACCATTTGATAAGAGCAAAAAATTGTGAACAAACATCTACCTATTGACCATTCTACCTAGAGAATAAAGCTTTAGTGTTCAATACTTTATTTTGAGCTCTGATCTCATCTTATGCATAAGTATTTTGGATGTTTGGATAGGTTGAGTATCCTAGATCTACTTTATCTTATTTATCCTTACATACCATGATAATCTCTTGTGAAGCACCTTGGCCAAGGGGGAGATTGAGGCTCGGTGGGTTCATCTTCAAAGGTAAATATTTGTAACTTTATTCCTCCTTTGAAAGAGTAGATAAATAGAGAATATGTATTCTTCCCTTCCATGTATTAGGGTTCCATATACATTGACATGAGTATATATCTTTTATACATGTTTAGTTTAGTTGTTTATTTGTTTTTTTTCTAACCCCCATTTTGTGCCACAAGCTTTGGTGTACACTAGATTAGATTTGTTTTTATTATTATTCGATTAGTGAAATATTAAATCATATGACTCTTTTAGGTTTTTTATGTGATTGTGTTAGACTATAGGATTTGGAACCCTATCTCTCATGGTGTGTTGTGACAAGTGATCCCCTAATCAGGTCTAGCAGATCCTCACATTGGTCATGCACTTGCTTAACAATTATTTGCTCTCCAATCAGAAGTGTAGGTATGATTTATCCCATTTGATCTAGGATTCATTTATGGATAGGATAAATTTTTTATTACATATATTATGGTGAACCCAATGTTAATCAAAACCTTATAGGATTTCTTTCACTTATTTCATTTCTATTCATCATTATTTTTATCATATCTTTACTATGTTGGATTAACCCTATCGACCCAGTTTATTTATCTTTATGATTAGGTTTATAAGAATAGGTAATTGGATCAACCAACTCAACCCATTAGAGGTTTCAAAAATTATATAATTCTATTTAGATAGCTGGATCGACCAAATCAACCTAGTGCATTTTCTACCCTTTTTAACAGGTTTCTATATTATTTGGTCAACTAGCTTGACCCAATTTTTAAGATTACTTCCATATTTCTCCAAATTTCTTGATTAGTAATCTTATCCTTTTCATCTCTAAACCATTCAAGTGAGTTTCTAGTTTTTTATGTCTTTTTATTTTTGTACTTTCCTTTCATAGTTTGCAGTCTTTAAAACTACCCCTACACAATCATCTAGGTCAACCCTATAGACCTAGTTTTGTATTCTATGTGTCCTAAAATAACTAGGTCAACTTGATCAACCTAGTTCATTTTTAGAATTTAATTCCACAATATAGGTTTTACCCTATCAACCATGTTTTGTATGATTGTCTATATAGTTTCTCAATTTTACCTTGTTGTAGACACTTAAAAAGTGCAACATGATAGTTTTTAGTCTTATCTTGACCTATGGACCCTTAATCGACTCTCTGCCTAGTGGACCACCTAATTTGATAGCAATATTTTACAAACTCATCATGACAAATACCTCATCCCTAAACACATCACTTAAATCATGACCTTTTTAACCATTTGCTTGTGGCCCCTTGATCATTGTTGGTTAGGGCAACCATCGACGATTGACCCTAACCATCGATGGTTGGGGTCATAAACTTGCCTTAACCATTTTAAAGAATTTTTAGCTTTGTTTGAGATTAATATATTATAGAATGGAAACTTGATTTAACACCAACTTTTAAAGATTAACTAAAATAGGCAACTTCATCTCCTCCCAACTTAGCAACTTTCCCTCAAGCCTCCCTCTCTTAGCAATTTTGTGCTATAAATATAGGGATCTTGGGAGAGTTATGCATCCAAAAAATATACATCAAGGTTCCCTTATTTTATTTATGTAGGTATTTAGCATCTCAAAGATCTATCCATGTAATGTTTGAAGGTTCAAGCACTGTTATGCTACCCAACTCTCTTTAGGTCTTCAACTATCAGTCACTTAAAATCATACAAGTATCCTCCTTTTATTTTTAGTGTTTTCCTTTCCTTATTAGGTTCTTCTATTTCATTTTTTTCATGTACACACCAGCCCTCACTCAAAAATACACACTCTAACTCCTACCCATCAGCTATTACATTTTAATCTCCATCCTAAAATTCATCAAAGTTTACAGGTAACCATCATTGATTAGCAACAATCATCACCGATTACCCAAACCACCATTCACTGATCATACCCAATAGTCATTGGTCACCCTAACACAAATGGTCACTATTGAAAAAAATAATAGACTATTATTTTCTCCCCTTTTATCTAATCAAATCCTTGTTTCTATCCCTAATCTACCTGTAGACCCTACCCAGACCCTCTGAACTTGACCTTAGTGCATTTTTGCATGGTGTTGACCTACCATTGCTACATTTTCTATCAAAGAAGTATATCATTTATTTCTTAGTATACACGTTTATGTTCATATCAATTTTTCATCTCCTAATTATATTTTCAAAACTCTTCTATCAGTAGGGGAGTGGATTGATAGCCATTCAAGGGAGCTTTCACTTTTTGGATGTAGCATTACTAGGCAGTCTACCCTTCATACCTATCTAACAAATGAGTTTATTTAGTGTAGTCTTATTTTAGGTAGTCCTTACTCACCAAAAAGGAGTTCCTACTTCATCTTTTCATCAATGCATGCATTCTACTAGGCATTTATCTACACACCCTGATACTCACTTTATTTTATCTACTTTCAAAACTAAGAAATAAAGGAAATAAATTGAAACATTTTGACATGCTCGATGGGACCTGAATTCCCTTTCTTCCTTAATTATTTGCTTAATGAATGAAATTATTTATTTTTGGGCTTAAAAATCAACTATTTTATTTCATTGATTGTTTGCTAATTTTAGTTCACCTAGTAACTTAGGAGACAAAGTAATATTATTGTAGCATTCACACTTTTTATCACACACGAGACCAAACCACAAAATAATTTACACATCAAAACTATACTTAAGACAAGGACCGATCAGGATTTCATCACTTGGCAGTAACCTTACCCTCTCCTAGCTATCTCACTTGGATTTCACCACCAAGGCGAGAACCAACTCAACTCTTTTATTGAGTATAAACTTTGGACTCAATATATCTTGGCTAATCACTTGACACCCTTATCATTGTGGGATTGTGAATTGAGGGGGTAGGTCCCAAAACCAAGCCACATACTAAATTTCAACATCGATCTTCCTTATGAGTGCCTAAATAACCTAAAACCATCCATAGACCTTCCTATTTAGTACCCATTTTTCAAGCTAACCTCCCTTATCACACTCTTTAAGGCATAAGCCAAAAGTGATTTAAAATTAATCCTAAGGTTAAAGGGCACTTTTTAGTGTATGTATTGATTTGCTTTGAAATTATTTTGGTTTTACTCTCTATTTGAGGTGTGAGTATCACAATAACATTCCCTATTTTCTCATATGGTTTTAACTAGACAACAAGTGAGAAATCAAGACAACCAACCACCACCACCTTCTTCATCTATGGATTATACCTTAGATGTCAATAAATCTCCTCATGTTTCACCTCACCATTCTCCTCCACCACCTTTTCCTTCCAAAATCCTAACCATATTCAAAGGTGATCTGGCTTTAACTACCTTTCTTGAGATAATTTGATTGCTTTACAACATTACCTCAATACCTTGCCTCATCGTACCACCCTACTTCAGTTCATTATTCGAATCATTCTCTTGGAATGCCATCCCACCTCATAGTAGGTACCACTTCAACCCAACCATTGACTCAGGCCTCTTCCAACATCCCATCCACCCAAACTTAAACCAACCTTCCCCAGCATAACCAAACACCTCCTATCACACCCCATATGGGTTCAACATTACCATTGATCACCTACACTTCATCTATTGTGGCATTATCTTCTACTTTGGTTCCTATCTTCCCTTTGGTTGCAACCAATGCCTTGACCATAGTCCTACTTCAAAACCTAGTGCTCTCCATACCTCAAAACCTTCCCCTAATCAGCCCTAGGGTAACTACCTAACCTCAACCTTCCCAAATTCCTCTTACCTCAACCATACCAACCACATTCTTTCCTTAAAAAGTGCCTATGATAACTTACCAGTATGTCCCTAACCCACAAGGGTCTATACCACCCTCCACCCAACCTTTCATACCAAGCAGTTCTTATGTATCACCATCTCAATCACTTGGTACCACTTATTAATATGTGGCTTATTTGGTACCATCTATTGCCTATTCATACATTTCCATAAGCTAACCCCAACAAAATTTACCTCCTAATTATGTGGCTTCCCAACCCCAGCCCAATCTAGTCAAAATAGTAATGGATTAAATGACTAGTTTGGAGTCATCCATCTCCACCTCAACCAATATTTTATATTATGACCAATTTTTTAATGATCCTATCCACCCCTCTATGCCCATCCATGTTTATCCTTCTCAATGGGAATTACCTAAATTTTCTAAATTCTAAGGTAAAAAGGGTCCTTAGCAGCACTTAAGAGCTTTCCATCATACTTGTTACTTAATCACTTATGATGATGCTCTCCTCCAAACCTTTCCCATGTCATTATCTAAGGCCACCCTTGATTGGTATAGTACCCTTCCCACTCATTTTATCTTTTCTTTCTCCCAATTGGCATAAACCATTTTAGAACACTTTTCAATAAACATATCTAAAAAGTTTTCCATTATTGACCTGTATTCCATCAAATAATTTAAGGATGAATCCATTATTGATTTCATTTCTAGATGGAGGGGCATCATTAATCAACTCACCTTCCCATTACCCCAAACTAAATTAATCAAATTATTCTCTTAGGGATCTACTAAACACATTGATCCAACTCTCAAAGTCCAAACCTTTAAGACCTTTGACAAAGCATTCACTATGGCCCACAAATTGGAAAACCATGCTATCAATGAAGGGAATTTGAAGCTTTGAAATAAAAATTCTAGTTTCAAATCCACTAAGTCATCCTCCACCAAAACCACAAACCAAACTAGTTCTAAAGCAAAAGCATTAGGACACTTAGTTGTTCTCAAAACTGTACCTTCTCCAACTATCAATGAAACACCTCAAACCAACAATCCTTCCAATTTCCAAAATTGTACCCAAAACTGGGCTCCTTTAAAACCATTACCTCGATTAGGAAATCCTATACATTAGTGTTGGAAAAACTACGTAAAGACAATCTAATCTAACTTCAACCCATCAAGCCCCCTCAATAATTTGATACTTCTTGCCCCATTCCTAGGTGGTATAATGAGAATGATCCTTATGATTATCATCAAGTTATTAGACATGATACCGACAGATGTAATACCTTTAAGAGCATTGTCTAAGATCTAATTGATAAAGGAGAGCTTGTGTTTGATAACCCAAATTCTCCTTCCAACTAATCTCTTGATATTTTTGGGAAACCATTCCAAAATCATCCACCTTCAACCAACATCATGAAATCCAACCTGAATCCTCCAACTCACATGAGGCACATGTAATTAATGTCATCAATAATGTGCCCACTGCTAAATAAGTCATCACCTCTATCACCCAAATAGAGGAAAACAACCTAGCACCACCCATTTATTTTGATGCTCAAATGAAGGAAGTAGCTATCCCTTCCACTTCTTTAGATGAAACCATGGTTCCACATAACCATCCTATGATGGAAATACCCAAGGAGATAACCATTCCATCAACCATTTCATCCACTACTCCAAGCCAAATATAAGAACCACCTACTTCTTTGGACAATCAAACCAAAGAAGAAACTATACCAACCCTTCCTCTTGAAACCATTACCCTTACCATACCAATTATAGAATTATCCATACCTCCCTTGGAAACCATTTTCCAAGAGACAATACCCCTATCTACCCAATCATTACCTTTGGAACCTCTACCAAAGATAACAACATTGAAACTACTCCTTCTTCCCCAAAGGGCTTGAGCTTTGAAACTAATGATCAAGGAACAAAACCCATTTATAAACCTTTTTCTTGACTAGTTTAAAGCTTGGAATTCACCTCCCAACCTAACTTTGATAGAGCCACCTTTTGGCATCAGCTTGGACTCCCATATCAAAATAAAATTGAACCTTCTACTTCACTGGAGTCTACTCTTGAGCTTGTTTCTACAACTCCACCAACTACCCTCCTAAATTCATTATGGAACCATCTTATTTACCCCCACCTAAAATTGTCAAATCACCCTATGCTTATTTTATCAAGCCAATCAAGAACTTGGGGATCCTTCCCACACCAAATCTTGTTCACCCTCCTTTGAGATTGGATTTAACCACATCAACCAACTAAGACCTAATCCAATTAATCCCATTAAAAAGGAAGGATTTCCTAGACCACAACCTTGAGGAAGGACCATACTGACACCTTCACCTTTACCTTCTATTTTAGGACCACATCCTTCCACCATTCCCATTACTTACTCTTCCTTGAAGGAACCAAATCCCATTTCTCCACCTATAATAATTTAATCCTCTAGTTCATCATCATTCCTTACTAACCTTTCTCTATCTACTTTACCATCTATTAAACCCTCATAATCTAGACCACCAATTACTAAACTAATTATAACTAAGCCAATTCTTTCTAAACTACTAGCTAAGTTTAATCCACCAACCATACCTCTTATCAAGAAGTATTTTCCCAATAAGGTTCCTACACTAAAAATACAAACTCCACCACCTCCAAAATCTTTATCGAATTCCTATACAACTATTTTACAAAGGCTCCTACAAGATTTTAGCATTACCTTATCGCCAATCAAGCCTTTTGACCCCACTCACCAGAATCTAACCTGGTTTAATGACAATCTCATTTGTCTTTACCATAGGACCCCAGGGCATGATATAGAGAACTGTAAATCTCTCTAAACTATAATCCATGGCATTTTAGATGAGGATGATCTATTAGATTAACCTTATTTAAGCCCCTTGCCTCTTTTACCACCTATCCAATCTACCTACCAATCATCTTCTTCTCTACTCCCACCAAGGAGTGAAATAGAGGAATCAAGGCAAGTAACTAATCCCCTTATCCATAATATTCATACAGTGACTTAGTCTCAAGTCCAACAAAAGGATAAGGGTAAAGAAATCTAACAAAATGAAAATGGCAAAACTAAGGCCACCATTCCATGGTCTTACCCTTTAACTCCCCAACCAACCAACCAAACCCAAACAGCTACACCTTCACCCTCACAACCATCCAAGCCTAGAGTCTCTATTTTTGGAACCCCTTCTTCCAATGCATCCTCATTTATTCAATGCCTAGTGTTAAAAAAACTTCACAAAATACCAGTCAAAATAAGTCTTTATGAGTTAATTATCACCTCACCTCAACATCATCAATCTTTAATCGAAGCACTACATTTTATAGAGGTTCAACCAAATAGTCCCTAACCTCTTGCATATTTGATCAGAGTTGTCTAACATGCTGCCATGGTGACCTTTTAAGGGTTTGAAATTCTACCATATAATAGTGAAGACCTTGATCCCCCTCTTTTTATCATAGCATCCATCAATCATACATATGTAAAAAGAGTTATAATTGATAGGGGATCGAGTATCAATATCATCTCCTCCCATACCTATGATCAACTCCAACTACCTAAAAACATCATGTCAAAAAGCTTGATAGTCCTTCAATCATTTAATGATACCTTGACCACCACTCTGAGAACATTTGTTCTCCACATTTGTTTGGGGTGTCAAACTATTCCTAAACTATTTTATGTCATAGAGGATGAATTAAATATAATGTGTTACTCGATCACCCTTAGATCTACACCATGGGATGCATCCTTTTTACCTTGTTGGTTTTGATTTGTACACATTTATGATCTAGCTTTGCATATTTGAAGCAAATGAAAAAAAAAATGAAGAACCCACTAAAATGTCATTACAGTCAAGGAAGGGTTTAGCATCAAGAATGGACCAAACTTGATAAAATAACTGGGAGGCACCTACAAAGGGTGTGGTTATTTCCCTACTACTTTTGGATCTGCCTAAACCAAGGTGAGAGGACCTGTGGGGTAGCTTACTCATATGGATAGATTTTATAGTTCACCCTCCATGGGAATTATTAATGAAAAGACACAAAAATTTGACCAAAACATAACCAATCTTGCTTAATACACCCAAGAAGGGTGGTCACATGGAATGAGCAAATGTCTTGAACCAAAAAATAAGCTACTAAAGATAGATAAATATGTGACTGCAACCTTCAATTTGATAATAAATTTAGACATCAATGAATAAGTGGGAGATTACAACATTGAGGTTTTAAGTACATAGAGCAAACACATTTTAAATAAGCAAAGCTTCATACATCTACAAGGAAAATAGTACTTATGATATACAAATAGTGTACTATTTGTAAGGCAAGATAGGGTAAAACCAAGTTAATTTGAATTATGGGTAAGGGTGTGGATGGCTTAGAAAATGAGTATGGAGATGTTCACATAACATCCATGTTACCTTCATTCAACAAATGATTTTTAGTTCAAAATAGATAAGATGAAATCATGCACAACTGACCCTCAAAATTTTATGTATAGCACTACAAATGACCATTCAAGAATTCTTACTAGTTGAATTCATAAACCTAGGGATACCCTTAAGAAGGCTATTAATTCCTTATTCTCACATATCAAAATAGAAAGGATTTTATACTTCAGATTCAAACCCTAAATGACTACCATAAAGAAGCACACATCAGATAATCAATCCACTAAGCATGTCAAATAGAGCATTGCATTTCAACAACAAGAAGAAATAATGAATCATGAATAGATTCCATTTATTAGCTAAATCAAAGATGAATATAATGTGTCTTGACAATTACATGTCAAAATACCATAAAAAACATTTATGTAACAAGGGAGACATTTTGAATGCTCTCAAATATTGCTAATGATTTTATAGGAGGAATTAGTTTGGCATCAAAAAAAATCATAGGGAGAACTCTCTTAAGCTATAGCTTTGTACTCAAAAATTAACTAGCCCCTGTAAAGGGATAAACCCCATTTACTTATACAATTTTAGTTAAACTTGACACACTCCTAAAGATGCTCCAACTGGAAAATTCTTTCTCAGGCCTAGAGTCTATTATAACAAACTTGATTTCCCAGACTTGTGCTCATGCTTCCATGATGATAAAAAACATGATACTCTATCATGGTAGAACATTTTTAGTGAGACACATGGTGAATAACCCTACAAAGGATAAAACAACCTTTATCTTTTTTTAAACAAATAAAATACATCCCTTTCTTATACACATGATTATTCAAACTAACCTTGAAAGGGATGTGCCACTAATGGATGGAGTACAACAATTTCCAAGTAGGAAATGAGAGTAAAGAATAAGAGATACAGATACAGAGAAGAAGAAAAAATAATATTGTTAGCTAGGAAGAAACTAAATGATTGGTTATGTTCCAAAATCAATATTGATAACCAAATCCTTTGCCAACTTGTTCTTGTAATTGGTATACCTATCAATCATAGAGGTGATATCCTTTTGATCTGATCTAGCTTGATATTTGAATTTGACATTAGATTCCTCCATCCAAGTGGTGATCTTTTGAATTATGGCCTATTTTTTCCCAATGAGCATGTTGAGTAGGTCACAATCCTTCTCAAGTTCAAAAGCTCCTTAAGGTGCATCAATGAGGTTTTCTAGAGAATTGCGTATTACCCTTACTGTCAAATCACCTACTCCATCAAGGTTCACTATTTTTCTAAGGGCAACATCTATTTCGTTAGAAGTGGTCTTGAGAGACTTATCTTCTCCTTTTAAATCAAAGATTCCCTCCTTGATCACCATCAACTGATGTTTTATTTCCAATTAATATCCTTTTGGCTTCTTGTGATCATCTACAGAGATAATTTTCTCTATCGTTAAAACATCACTTCCCATATTACATATTTCATCTACCTTAAGCTAGATCTTTTACCAATTTTTTATGTTTGCATCATAAAGAGACATCTAGGTTTCACAATATTTCCCCTTATCTATTATGTCATCCAAGCATTCTAATGTTGAATGGATGATCTCTTTCACCTAGGTGCTCATATCTTCTTACCATTCTTATGTATCCCACCTTATATATTTTAGCTCATTTTCTAAACCAAAATCTAGTGCCCCCATGGGGAAAAGAGGAAGATCTGGAGTCTTAATGGCAGTCAGAGCTACTACCTTTAACTTAATAACTTTTTCAAGTATTGGATCATAACCTGATTTTCCACTTTTAGCTCTTTTATGGTGGCTTTATCCTTATCCATCCCTTGTGCCACCATGTTAGCTTTAACTTGTAAACTATGCTTCAAATCCTTTCGTGATGGCTCTTTGAGATTATAATTATAAATGTAACAACTCTCTATGGTAGCATCTTTCTTCAATACATTAGGAGGGGGAATAACTACCTCAATATTTCTTTCCCCCTTGTCTGTGTAAGTGGTTTTGGAGTAAATTTTAGCCTTCTTAGGGGGCTTAGTCTTATGATTTTGAATGATCTTTTTCAAATTAATGTCCCCTTTTTTTATTATAACATCTTCCTTTATTTTCACTTACTCCATGACCCAGAGAAGGGGCTTAGTTTGGAAACCCACTAAGGTTACAGACATTATGGAAAGCCTTGACTCAATGTGGGGTGGATCTAATCAATGAACTAGCTACATAGAGTGCCATAGGTTTTGGTGGTGGGATAAACATGAATTAATTAATGTCACCATCACTATCATGTTCATTTCTATCCCCTTTTATTCCATGATTTTCCTCCAATGTTAGATCTACCTACTTCAAAACTTCAAAATCTGACCCTGGCTGGTGGGACTCCGTGAGCAATTTCTAGATGGAGCTTCCATGTGCCATGGTTTGGATATAAGGCTTGGAAACCACCTTGACTTATTTATTTTTTTGAACCCTCAAGTTAGAAAAGGATATAGTGACCTCTTTTCTACATTCAGGCATCTCTTCACTGATCATAGCCTCAAGGCCTTTATTATGGACTAGATCACAAACTTTGATGAGAGGAAGGAGACCTCAAGGTACTTAAATGGAAGTATCACTTCCCAATATATCCTCCTCAACATCTTTATTTCTAGATCCAACTCTTTATTTGCCTCTAAAAGGGTGGGGGTAACCTTTTACAAGTTTGTTCCCCCAACTCCCTTTACCTCTACACTATCAGTGAGGACCCGGTCACCACATTTTAGCTCTTTCTTAAATCCCCCATTAGGTCCTTGACTATCCTCACCTTTGTGAAATATATTTTGAATAGGTGACTAAGAGATGACATTTTCAACAAATTCCTCTATATCTAAGGAGGTTGCCTCTATATCAAGAGGGACTTAGGTTTAGGTGGCTGCCTCTGCTCCAACCTATACAACTTCATCAAATGACAAAGAGTCATCTAAGGTTAAGGTTCCCTCCTCATCACCTTTACTTTCTGTCACCAAGACCTCTTATTCTGTGGGTCAGTCCCATGTCAAGGCCTTCACTAGGGTTTATGGCCTCTCCTTATGAGTCTTTTGCCTAATATTTACTTGGGGAGGGGTGAAGGCACATTTTTTCTTCATTACTTTAGCTATTGGTTTGCCTTCTTCTAATTCTTCCTCTTCACTCATGTCCCTCACTCTTTGGGTGTATGAGGCTTGTTCCTATATTCTCTTCATAGGAATTTACTTAAAGAGTAGGTATTTTAATGTAACCTCCCTTTTCTTTATTGGTGATTTACTTGGGGGTTGTAGACTCTTTTTAGCCTTGGTTGCTCCTCTTGGTCTTTCCCTCCACTTTTTCTTGCATATGTCACTGGGGGAGGATGGACTACTACTTGTTGTATGGGTGGAGCATGTGGGACCATATCTAGGGTAATCTTAGGAGTATCTACTAGAATGGTTGGAATTATTAGGGCTCCCTTTCTTGAAATGGAAATAGGGGTAGCAATAGCCATCATGATTACTGCCCTATAAGAATATTATCCTAGTTATCCACTAATCTTGTTATTTTTGAAAAGGATAACCCAACCTTAGATCATTTTGTTGTCATCTTCCCCACATCCACTAGTTTTGTGAACTTAGTATCCCCAAGCTTGAATTTTCCCTTACTATTTGTGATTGAAGATGGATCTAAAAAGTCACCACTATATCCTAAGAAAAAGGCCTTCAACTCCTTAACATAGCTTAATTCTTAAAGATCAAGAGTGTCATATGTGATGAGGTTAAGCATATGCTCCTTAAGCCATCTGAAGGTTCTCTTCATAATTCACACTGATCTCTCAAGGATGGAATCATCCTCTTGAGTACTAAAATCTGGTTGAGTAATGGGTTGGGATTCAATATTATTGGTGTTGTACAATGAAGACAATGTTAATTTATCATCCAGCATGTCTTTTGGGATAGGAGAAATTTTGTAGGCTATGGCTTCCTACATAATCAGCCTCATGAATTTAAATTTTTGGACATCTTCCTCTATGGTACAGCTAAATCAAATTTCCTCATAGTGAGCTATGCAACATTACATTAGTGGCCATGTTTATCAACCACCAGATGTCAAAATTGGGTTGGGGTGGCATTTTATCAAGTGCATATGAACTCATCTCCTATTCTAATCCCTTTGCCTTAGCCATAGAAGGACATGAATAAAACCCTATCATCACAATAAATTTTAAAGGATTGTTTTTCTTTTTTGATGCAATCATTTCATGTGGTGGCACCATTTGTTGGCTTAGCTCCATCACTACCAACTTGTCATCTAGGTACCTAGGCAATTTGAGTGAGCATCAAGAATAGCCACTTGCCCTAATGTATGTGAATGTTATAAATTGTATATAAGTGGTGTCATACATCTTAATTACTTGCTTCATAGTTGTAGACATTATATTCAAGCTTCTTAATGGGAAGAAGACACTCATCATTTCATTAAAGTAGTTATAAACTTTACAAAAAATATTCTTGAATCCTTCTAGGGTAACCTCTATATATACCTCATATATTTTCATTCTTGAAAGATTCCTAGTGACCCCTTGGAAAGTCTTATTGTGCACAAGGTTATACATCAAATAGGAAGACATATAAAAGGTACCTACAAATGCTTCTTTAGAAATAATTGTAGCTTAAAGTTGCATCATTTGTATATGCAAGTTTTCACTTAGTATGGAGGCCCGATCTAGTTTTTTCTTTCCCTCCAATATGTAGATCATAATTAGGAACATCCATGGCTCAAACTTATCTATGGTAGGTGCCCCATAAATCTTGGTAGCCATGGAAATGATGCATTATGGAAACTCATTAAACTCTACTAATTTCAAGTTCTTGGACATTCTAGAGACCTTTTGTTTCCTCTTGGTGAGCCAACAAGTATTAACAATATCCCAAATATCTTTGTCCTTCTTTTCTACATAATTTTGGCATTCCTCCAAAGAAAGTGAAATGCCTTTTAGCTGGGGATGAATTTCTAACATGACACTGAGGACTGAAGGGGTGAAGGAGCATACAACAAAATGGCCATCATCAACAATAGTCCTCATGTCTGGTTGGTATGCTCAAGCACATGCAATAATGAGTTTTAGGTACAAGTCATCCAAATGGAATGTTGCTATAGGTGTGATGTAACTATTGCTGACAATGGTTATTACTTGGGGGGATCAAGTTTTTATAGAGCATTCAACAGGGCCCCAAAATCTAACCCCATAACATTAGTATCCTTAATTGAATCCAAAATTGAAATAACATTGCCTTTTATTTGGTAGAAGATGCTACCATTTTTCCAATTCTTAAATGCAATTTTTTTGTACCAAAAAAACTCTTCACTTGAATAACCCTCAAATACCTCTTAGCTCTCTTTAAAGAACACAACATGAGGAGAAAATGGGAAACTTACTATTTAATTTGAATGGCTATGCACACTATAATTTGAAATTATATGAATAATTCACTATAATCATGTTCTTACACTACACTTAGCTTAGGCACATATAACTCAAAAGCATGGACACAAGCTCTAGCTGCAAATGGTAATTTTAGAATGAAGACAAATACCTAAGTTATAGTCCCATGCATCTCAATATTAGGACTACCATTAATGCAACAAATCCCAACAACTATTCACCACCTAATTCATTAATTACTCAAGCCTTATTCAAAAAAGAGAGGGAAAAAACAAATGCTCCCCTATTATACTAAATGGTCCTCCTTGTAGGGTGCAGAGTGACATGAGTGGGACATGTATTTATGACATCTTTTTAAACCTATAGAGATGTTTGCATCTTTTCACTTATTATTTTTTGGAGGTGTAGACATGAAATAAGCTCTAAACCCTCTTTGGGACCAAGAACAACATGTGTCATAATTTTATCTCATAAGTTTAGGCATTTGGGCCTTTTGGGTTTTTTTATTATTATTCCTACCAAGAAGTAAGTGGGGTGATCTTCAAAAAGTGGCTAAAACTAAAATATTTTTGAGGAGCTACCATGTGGCATCATTTTTTTATTACAAGTTTATATATTCATGCCTTGGGTACTTTAAACACCTTACCTTAAAGATAGTAAGAGGGGCAACTTTTAGAATAAACCCAAAACATCTGAATCCCTGATAATATGCCATGTGTCCAATTTAGATGTGAGTTTGGATTTCTTAGCCACTTTTATGACTTTGAACTAGTTCTCCTTACTTGGGGAAAGGTGCAAGATTTCCATGACCCCTAACAACACTTATAAAAAGTCTCTTAAGAGAAATACATGCCTCTCATTCAATTCATCAAGCTATTTCACACATTAGTCATCAAAATAAATCAAGTGTAAATTAGCAATTTCATTTGAATTCTTGAAAACCTCTCTCTTGAGCATAAATCACCTAATCCAAGCATAGAGAAAAGTTTGGTCATACCCTTATCTTTTCAACATAAATTCTCCCACCATGGGACTTTTAATCAATACTTCACAATTCCTTTGAAGCTATCGAGAGTAACTTCCATCTTTAGAATGTACCCCTTAGGAATTTGGCAAGGAGTGAGAGAACACTTACCATTTAGTGAAATAAAATAGATGTACATGATTAATCATGAATATGTACTTTGATATTTTTATGGGCTAAGGTAAGTGATTAAAACATTGACACTTATCTAGTTTGGACATGGAAATTTTACTGATAGGGGCCCAATTGCTCTAATGCAAATTTGGGCACCAACATAGGCTCTTGCTTAGGGATGGTTACCCCTAATAGGTAAATAGAGAACACCAGATTGATCACCTATCCAATAGGCCATGAAGTCCAAGGATTTCAACATAGAGTTATAATAGGGCAACCCAAAATGACCAACAAAGAAAAAAGGGAAAGCAAAAAACTCTACAAACACAAATAACTACCATACCATAAAGATGAGAAAGGAAGACACATTATGTACATATTTATAAATGTAATCATGGACTCAATCTAGTAAATGCTTGAGGTGTCTTCCATTGACTGGTAATTCTAAAATTTCTCCATCAATATCTCTAAGATAAAATGTATGGTTCCCTATCTGGTAATCAATAGTGTAAGGGCCCATCCATAGGGAATAAAACTTACCTTTCTTTCCTTTGTCCTCATGCCTATTATCCCATAATAGAACTAGATCACCAGCCTAAAAGGTTATTGGGGTGACTTTCTTGTCAAAGATATTTTTTAGGTACTCCTTAAAATTTACATTCATTTCATAAGCTTGTCGTCAAGATTCATTTAGCTCAATGATTTGATCAATTCTATCTTCATAGTGGTTCATTTCCCCCTCATACTCAGCTATTTATTGCATGAATTGGTAGGTGGGTAACTATATATTCAAGGGTAAGACAACTTGATTTCTATAAACAAGCTCAAAAGGGCTCTTCTTAGTAGATCTCTTTAGAGTCAACCTATCCACCTAGACATCAAACTTTAACTACTCACCCCATTTTATTTTGTTAGCATTCAGGGTCCTTTTGATAATTTTTAACAAATTCTTATTATTAAACTCAACCTACCCATTTCCTTATAGATTAGGATTAGAGGCTTATGATAAATCAATCCCATATAATTAATATAATGCACTTAATTATTTGGCTCTAAATCACATAACATTATCACATATGACCTTGATTGGCACTCCAAATTGATAAATTATGTTATTCAACAAGAAATCAATTACCACCTAGTGAGTTGATATTTTAGTGGGGATTAATTCAACCCATTTTTTGAAGTATTTAGTAGCCATTAAAATCTATTTATGACCAATACTTGAGGCATCTAATATTTCACCTATGAAATCCATCCCCCATTGCCTGAAATGTCCCTTAATAGAGACTAGTTGTAGGGGAAGTCATCTAGATGCCTTCATTCTTTCAAAAAATCACTGGCATTCCTCACATCTTATTACCATGGTACTAACATCCTAGAATAAGGTGGGCCACTAGCACCCAACCCTAAAAATATTATGTGTAGTGAACTTAGGAGTGAAGTGACCACCACACACACCATTATGGAACTCTATAATTATTGAAGAAATCTCATTTTCCACCAAACATCTCAAGAAGACACCATCTGGTTTTCTTCATGCTAGATCATCTTACAATAGAAGATATTTTTGTGATACTAACTTTAGTGTTCTTCTTTGATTTTTGTCTAAATGGGAGGGGAAATTTAGATTCTTTAGATAGTAGGTTATATCTTTGTACCATAGAGATTGGTTGTATTTAGAATCAAGATTTTCAACCACTCTTTCTACATTATTTACTTTCATAGCCTATAAATTTTATTTGGTCATCATCTTAGACAAGCCCATACCCCTAACCAACTTAGTAGTTTGTATCTCTAGGTCATATTCCTTAATCTTGTTGACCCATCAACATCTTTTGTCAGTAACTTCATTTTTAGTTAATATGTCCTTCACCATAGTATGAGGAACATAGGCCACAATATTTAAACTCAAAACATAAGGTCTAAACTGATTGATAGCCTTTTAAAGGGTGAATGATTTTTTTTCATTATGATATATCTCAACTCATATCTTTGTATTTCCTTGCTAAAAAATTCAATTGGTTTCTCATGGCCTTCATCATTCTTTTACATTAGCACTACGGTAATAGTATGCATGGAGGCAAATGAAAATATTTGGAAATATTTCCTATAATCTAGACTAACAAGCACCAGGGCAGTCTTTAAGGCTACCTTGATATCTTGAAAAGACTAGGTGACCTTTTCCTCCCACTTTATAATTTGATTCTTTTTTAGCATAGAAGTGATAGGCAGAGTAATCTCTATAAAATTAGAAATAAATCTTCTAACAAAATTAATCTAGCCAAAGAAATATTGAATACCTTTCTTGGTCTATGGGATGGGTACTTTGTTGATGGCCTCCACCCTCTCAAGATATATTGTAACACCTTACTGGGACATAATATGTCCCAACAAATTCACCTTTTGTAACCCAAAGTGGCATTTTTGGGATTGAGGGAAATCCTAAAATCTTTATACCTAACCAGCATTTGTTCCAAATGCACCAAGTGGTCACTTCTTTTGGAGTAAATTATAACATCATCTTGGTATGTAGTAATGAATTAGTTGATTAATTCAATGAAGGCTACATCCATAACTCTCTTTAAAGTAGCATTTACATTCATCAAACTAAAAAACATTTGAATATACATGTAGGTTCCCCATGGGGTAGTTAAAGCGGTCTTAGACCTTATCAGACTCTTTTACCACCATCTGGTTGTAACTAGAAAAGCCATCCAAAGTAGACAATAGCTCAGATCTAGTGACATCTTGGAGCATGTTATCCATGTTAGGCAATGGATAATTATCCTTGAGAGAAGCCTTGTTTAAATTTATGAAATCAACACAAAGCCAAATGTCTCCATTATTTTTTATGACAGGGACCAGGTTTGCCACCCAAGATGAATATATGATGAGTTGAATGATCCCACTATATTTTAACTTCTTCAACTCCTGCATCTTAGTGGCTAAGATGGGGTTAATGGGCTATTGCTTAAGAGGAATGGTTTTGCATCAAGGTAAAGAGGAAAAACATGTTGGAACAAATCCTCCTGATAAGTTTTCAACTCTAAATATGACCATGTTAGGCAATCTTAGTACTTTATTAACACAATAAATTGTTTCTTTTATTTTTCACTTAAATGAGTGCCTAGCCAAATCTTCCTTGGCTTTTCTATTGTCCCAATATTAATCTTAGTTACATCCTTTGATATGGGAATGTTCCTAGATTTGACTCTATTAGCTCCATCGAAGGTTTCTTCTAGGTTAACCAATCCTCTTGGAATAGTATTAGTCTTTAACTACATTTTTTATTTTCCATAAAGGTTTCTTTTCCATCACAAACTTGTACCATAGAGTCCCATTTTATGATATTTCCTTCAAATTTATTTATTTAGCATAGAAAATTCTTTATTTATTCATCATTATCAAAGACTTACCAATGATCAATGTTATCTAGGATAGAGGGCCTTACCAATATCTCAACCTCATACTCACAAGGAATACCCTTATGTTCAACTCTAAATTCTATAGCTCTCTTTACCAGCATATCTACCAAGTGATTAAGCTCTCAGGCATGGTACTAAATATTAAAAGGTTTGAACCATTATAGGTAGTCCTATACACCATCCTGGTACTAATTCAACCTCTTATTCTTTATGGTGTAAGCACTCCATACTTATTTCACCACTAGTTCTAAATCACCCTTGACTAGCAACTTCTTAGATCCACATTCTCTAGTGATTCAGAGGCCAAACAAGAGTGCTTCATACTCTACAATATTGTTAGTGCACTCAAAAGCTAATTGAAAAGAGTACTTATAAACTTGACCATCAAGGGTATAGAAAATAACCCCAACCCCATTTTCAACACTTTAACATGCTCAATCAAAATGCATGATCTAGATATATTATTCATCACTGATACCATAGTCGGGAGGCATTTATATGTATTCAACATTTCTCACAAAACTACCAATGTTTGTATTTAGATATAACACTTCATTCAATTGATACTTGGGATCCTCTATAACATAGAGAATTTATGGCTCAAGGTTAAAAGAAACCATTTTCCCATCCAATGGGATAGTTACATAGGATAAATCCATCTAAACACTACCTTTAATACTAACTACCCATTTTCTAACTAGTAACATACCCCATAGTGGTGGATAATCCAAAACAACACCATCCATGCTCAAAAAAAATTTAGGATACTATACAAGTTGCACCACCAATCCTTTAACTATGCCAATAATAGGTACTTATATGGAATCCATAGTAAGTTATCATCCATATGCTACAGTTATCCTTATACAAAGCTCATTCAACATCACCAGTGGCATGATGTTACAAGATGCACTAGAGTCAAACATATAATTATGGATAACTAACCCATTAATTAACAAAGTGGTGAAGAAAATATCAACATCCATTTAACTTGGTACCAATTTTTTTCCCAAGGACACCTCCAAATGGTGCTTAGGAGGCCTTGATGTTCTCTCTCCTCCTTCAGAGAGAGTGAGAAGAAGCTGAGCTTCAACAACTACATTGGCAGTGATCTTCTTAGTGAATCCCAAATATTCAAAATCTCTCTTCCTATGCTCAAGGATTCTAATCAATTCCAAAAATGGTATGGTGACCTTAAATTAACTCAATACTTGAGCCACATCACAAATATTGTACTTGGGAAATAGAGTATCAGCAGGTTGGCTTGTGACTTTCTCATTCAGAATATATCCTTCAAGATTCATGGGAATAAAAGTAAGGGGACTAGCACTCTTAACTTCACTTCTCAATGGAGGCTTCTTAGGTTCATCCTTCCTTGGGATACTAGGCAATAAAGTATTTTGGCTTTTATCTTGGGTATTTCTTAGTTTGGTACTATAAGGTATAGAGCTAGGCCTAGTGGAACTCTAGGTCTCTTTACTCCCCGTGGTCCCATTTTCTTTAGTCTCTACTCTAGGGGGAGTATAATCCTTTTATTTTGGAGGATCACCTTGGTCCTTACTCCTCAAATTATATTCTTTCTTCTATTGGGAAATTATAGCATTGATCATCAATTATCGATCCTTAATTGATGGAGGGGAGTCTCCATACTTTTCTTTCATCATTGACCTTAGGAACTCAAAATCATAAGCTCACAACTCATACACATGCATCATGTTTATTTCACAAATAAAATGTAGAAGAGGTATCCTTACCTTTTCACATGCTATCCAAAATGCATGAGTAGTGTTGGCACTCATCAACTCTATTGATGGAGAATTTACCACTATGGCTAGTTCATCAACTTGGAACGTAAAATGTTTATATGTTGGGATATTGTCAGAACTAGAGACATTTGAGACATTCATGACATCTTCCTCAAAAGTGTAACTTTTCATATCCTATAAATCAACCATGTAAATGTCATCTTCATTAGATACAGCTTCAAATTCATCTGCATCTTGTTCACCATCATCAATTGTGTGACATGAGGGATGAGGAAGGAAGCACTTGTCATACCAATCAATGTCACAATCAACTATGTTAATATTTTTAGCTAAAAGATCTAGTACTTCCCTTCCACCTCCCCTATTTTGATTTATTTCATGCCTATCATCCCTCATAATGCCTTTTCTCCTATCATTATTTTTAGCTAACAACTATGTTCTACCTTGACCCTAATCTCTAGGATGATTCCTTTCATCTCTCTTAATGTCCCTTTTGTCATCATGGTTAGTAAGTCCCTAAGATAGTCCCTTTTTGGCTTTAGCCAATTTTTAAGAAATTTATTTTACTACAGTGGCTAGAGTCTTTACTATCTCCTCTAAGTCTGTACTCTTGTGAGATGACTAAGGCTTCTCAAGATTCACCAATTTGACACCAACCCTTTTGTTCAAAGGCTTACCCATGGCTTTTTTATTATTTTCTATCTAGACAACCAAATTAAAATCCATACTTAATTTTTTGGGAGCATTATCTCAAGGATAATAGGCTACCTTTTTATGAAATGAATCATAATACTTAATCAAAGAAGCATCACCACTAGGCCTAATATCCTCTAGCAATCTCCTTAATACCTAACTAAATTTGGAATTGAAGTCCTTCACACACTCATTTAGATTCTTCTTTAGGTCATCAAACTCAACAAGTAGGAATCTAAGATCTATGATATCACCATATTGCATTTTAAAAGCATCAATCATAGCTTTCCATGTGTTTATGGATCCATTAGGGAGGGATCTGAACCATTCCCAAGCCTCATCCTCAAGTGTGTTCACAAAGAGTTTAATACATACATCTTCAAGATCTATCTCATAATCCTCAATGATATTAAGAAGGATTTCAAATGTTGCTCCCTAAATAGTATATTTCTAACCTTTATAGGGACCTCATTGGGGAAACTAAGCATACCATTAAAACTAATAGGTCAAAACCTTGGGATCAAAAAAGGTCTACATCTATTAGCCAAACCTTGATCATCCTTTCCATCATTAAGATTGTTAGCATTGAACATTCTTCTCCTCAAGTCATGGTCCCCCATATTTGAATCAAAATATGAAGATGAACTAGGGGAGGGTTGGGGATAAATGTTGTATGAAGGACTTAAAGGAAGGGAAATAAATTGAATCTTTAATGGCCTGGTAAGAGGAGAAAAACTCCTTTACGGCGAAGGAGCTTAACTTGTGGGAAATTCAGATTTGTTAGATGTGTTTTGGTTTCCCTCCACCAAAGAGATATTAGATAAAAGGGGCAAAAAATAATGGGGAAATTTTTCATCAAGTCTTAATTGATTGCCTAGGATTTGGCCCAGAATAGGCTTCCACACTTGTCTTCTTTTAGATGGGATTTTTAATTTTAGGATAAGTTCTTTTGATGGATTATTATGAAAGGAAGATCTAGTACCCTATAGATTTACAAATATAAAGGGAATTCTTCAAAATAGATAAGGGAACATATAGTAGGCACTGATATTCAAACCTTGATACAATGGAGTCACCACTAAAAGTAAGACTTCTAGACTAGAAAATAAAACTGCACATCAATTTGATGAAATATCATCTCTAAATATTGAAAACAACATCAAGAATATAAAATATTTTAGTGAAATAGGGGTGAATCTCTTTATCAGATTCATCCAAAAAAATTTAAGGATGTTAATGAACTTAACACAAATAGCCCATTGTAGTGACAACACAAATCACTTGTAGCTCTTTCCAAGAGTCCTCAACAAAATAGGTGATAAGAACGGTCCTTGACAATGGTGCCAAAAAAGTGTTGGTTCTTAATTCTACACCTCTCTAATTGAGCTTTACACATTTGAAGCAAATCAAAAATAAAAATGAAGAACCCACTAAAATTTCATTACAATCAGGGAAGGGTTTGGCATCAAGAATGGACCAAACTTGAGAAAATGACTGGGAAGCACCTACAAAGGGTATGGTTATTTCCCTACTACTTATAGATCTACCTGAACCAAGGTGAGAGGACCTATGTGTTAGCTCGCTCATATGGAGAGATTATACAGCTGACCCTCCATGGAAATTATTAACACAAAGACACACAAATTTGACCAGAACATAACCAAGCTTGCTCAATCTAAACAATAAGGGTTATCACACAGAATGAGTAAATGTCTTGAACCAAAAAATAAGATACTAAAGATAGATAAGTATGTGACTGAAACCTTCACTTTGATAATAACTTTATACATCAACTAATAAGTGAGAGATTACAGCACTGAGGTTTAAAGTACATAGAGAAAACATTTTTTAAATATGCAAAGTTTCATGCATCTACAAGGAAAATAGTACATATGATATATAAATAATGTACTAACTATAGGAAAAGATAGGGTAAAACCAAGTTAATTTGAATTATGCATAAGGGTGTGGATGGTTTAGCAAATGATTATGGATGCATTCACATAATAGTTATGTTACCTTCATTCAACAAATGATTTTTAGTTCAAAATAGATAAGATGAATTCATGCATAAATGACCCTCAAAAGTTTACCTAGAACACCAAAAATAACCATTCAAGAATTCTTAGTAGTTGAATTCATAAACCCAAGACTACCCTTAAGAAGGCTATCAATTCCATGTTCTCACATATCAAAATGGAAAGGATTTTATACTCTAGATTTGAACCCTAAATTATTACCATAAAGAAGCACACATTAGATAACCAATCCACTAATCATGTAAAACAAAGCATTATATTTCAATAAGAAGAAATAATGAATCATGAATAGAGTTCATTTATTGGCTAAATCAAATTTGAATACAATGTGTCTTGAAAATTACATGTCAGAACACCATGTAAAACATTTATGTAACAAGGGAGACATTTTGAATGCTCTCAAAGCTTTCCAATGATTTTATAGGAGGAATTAGTTTGGAATCAAAAAATTACATAGGGAGAACTCTCCTAAGCTATATCTTTGTACTCAAAAATTAACCAACCCCTATAAAGGGACAAACCCCCTCTACTTATACAATTTTAGTTAAACTCAGCACACTCTTAAAGATGCTCCAGCTGGAAAATTCTTTCTTAGGATTGGAGTCTGTTGTAACAAACTTAATTCCTTGGACTTGTGCTCATGCTTCCATGATGATAACAAACATGATACTCTACCATGGTAGAACATTTTTGGTGAGACATGTGAGGAATAACCCTACAAAATACAAAACAACCTTTATCTCTTTGCACAATAAACAAAATATGTCCCTTTCCTATACACATGATTATTCAAACTAACTTTCAAAGGTATGTGACACTAATGGGTTGAGTACAATGATTTTTGAGTGGAATATGAGAGTAAACAATAAGAGAGAGAGAAGAAGAGAAAAGAATACTGTTAGTTAGGAAGAAACCAAAATGATTGGTTATGCTCTAGAATCAATATTGATAATTGAATCCTTCACCAATTTTTTATTATAATTAGTATATCTATCAATCATAGAGGTGATATCCTTTTGATCCAGTCTAGCTTGATATTTGAATTTGACATAGATTCCTCCAACCAAGTGACGATCTTTTGAATTGTGGCATGTTTTTTCCTAATGAGCACTTTGAGTAGGTCATAATATTTCTCAAGTGATACTAACTATCTTATTTTTTGGGCATCAAAATCTCCTTGAGGCACATCAATGAGGTTTTTTAGAGCACTGTGTATTACCCCTTCTATCAAATCACCTACCCCATTAAGGTTTACTATTTTTTTAAGGGTATCATCTATTTCCTTGGTAGTGGTCTTGAGAGACTACTCTTCTCCTTTTAAATCAAATATGACCTCCTTAATCATCATTAATTGATGTTTATTACTAATTGATATTCTCTGGGATTCTTATGATCATTTGAAGAGAAAATTTTCTCCATCGTTAAAACATCACTACCCATATTGTACATTTCATCTACCTTAAGTTGGATCTTCTACCAGTTTTTTATGTCTACATCATAAAGAGACATCTGGGTTTCACAATCTTTCCCCTTATCTATTATGTCATCCAAGTATTCTAATGTTGAATGGATGATCTCTTTAGTCTAGGTGCTTAGATCTTCTTGCCATTATTTTATAGCCCACCCTCTAAATTTTATCTCATTAGCTCAACTAAAATCTAGTGACCCCATGGGGAAAATAGGAAGGTTTGGAGTCTTAATGGTAATCATAGCTACTACTTTTGGCTTACTCAATAACTTCTACAAGTATTGGATCATAGCCTGATTTTTTTGCTTTTAGCTCTTCCATGGTGGCTTTATCCTTGTCCATCCTTCGTGCCACCATGTTAGCTAGAACTTGGGAAATATGCTTCAACTCCTTTCATGATGACTCCCTAAGATTATAAATATAAATGGAATAACTCTCTAGGAGAGCATCTTTCTTCAATACATTAAGAGGGGGAATAGCTACCTCAACATTTTCCCCCCCCCTTGTCTATGTAAGTGGTTCTAGAGTAACTTTTAGCCTTCTTAGGGGCCTTAGCCTTATGGTTTTGAATTATCTCTATCACATCAATGTCCCCTATTTTTCTCATAACATCTTTCTTTGTTTTCACTTGCTCTATGACCCAGAGAAGGGGCTTATTTTAAAAACTTTCTAAGGTTGCAGACATTGTGGAAAGCCTTGACTCAACATGGGGTGGTGCCAATGATGAGTTAGTTGCATGGAGTGCCATGGGTTTGGGTGGTGGGCTAAACACAAATTGCTTAATATCATCATTTTTATCATGCTCTTTTTCATCCCCTTCTATTCTATGCTTTTCTTCCAATGTTGGCTCTACCTACTTCAAAACTTTAAAATCTGACCCTAGCTAGTGGGACTCCATGAGCAATTTCTTGATGGATCTCCATTGTGCTATGGTCTAGCTAGAAGGCTTAGAAACCACTTTGCCTTCTGTATTTGTTTGAACCCCTAGGTTAGAAAAGGCTACAATGACCTCTTTGTTGCATTCAAATAACTCTTCATTGATCATGGCCTCAAGGCCTTTATTGTGGACTAGATCATGAAATTTGATGAGAGGAAGGAGACCTTGGGGTACATTAATGGAAGTATCACTTCCTAAGACATCCTCCTCAGCATCTTTATTTTCTAGATACAAATATTTATTTACCTCTAAAAGGGTGGGGGTACCCTTTTGAAAATTTGTTCCCCCATCTCCCTTTACCTCTACACTATCAATGAGGACTAGCTCTTTCTCAACTCCCCCATTAGGTCCTTGACTATCCTCAGCTTTGTGAAATCTATCCTAACTTGATGACTAGGAGATGACATTTTTAACAAATGCCTCTAGATATAAGGAGGTTACCTCTTTCTCAAGAGAGACTTGGGCCTAGGTGGCTACCTCTGCTCTAACTTGTAAAACTTTATCAAATGACAAAGGGTCATCTAAGGCTAAGGTGCCCTCCTCATCACCTTTGCTTTCTATCACCAAGACCTCTTCTTTTTTGGGCCGGTCTCATGTCAGGGCCTTCACTAGGGTTTGTGTCCTCTCTTTGTGAGTCTTTTGCCTAGTATTTACTTGGGAATGGGTGAAGGTACATTGTTTCTTCATTACTTTAGCTATTAATCTATCTTCATCTAAATCTTCCTCCACATTCATATCCCTCACTCTTTGGGTGTATGATGCTTGGTCCTCTCTTCTCTTTTAGGAATTTCCTTAGAGAGTGGGTATTTGAATGCAACCTCCCTTTTCTTCATTAGTGATTTTTTTGGGGGTTGCTGACTCTTCTTGACTATTTTTGGCCTTAGTTGCTCCTCTTGGTCTTGCCCTCCTCTTTTTATTACATATGTCATTAGGGGAGGATGGATTGATGCTTGTTGTTTGGGTGGAGCATATGGGACCGTAGCTAGGGTAATTACAAGAGCAACCACTAGAATGGTTAGAATTGTTAGGGATCCCTTTTCTAAAATGGAGATGGGAGTAGTGCTAGCCATCATGACCTACCCTATAATAATCTTGTTCCAATTTTTCACCAAGATTGTTATTTTTGAAAAGGATAACCTAACCTTATATCATGACACTATCATCTTCTCCATGTCCATCAATTTGGTGAACTCAGTATCCCTAAGCTTGTGTTTGCACTTACTGGTTGCAATTAAAGATGGATCTATAAAGTCACCATTTTACCTAGGAAAAATGCCTTCAAATCCTTAACCTAACTTAATTATTTAAGAGTAAGAGTGTCATATGTGATGATGGCGACCCCATGCTCCTTAACCCATCTGAAGGTTTTGTTCATAATTTGCACTAATCTCCCAGGGATGGAATTATCCTCTTGAGTACTAAAATTTGACTGAGTAATGGGTTGGGCTTCAATATTATTGGTGTTTTATAATGAAGATGATATTAATTTATCATCCACCATGTCTTTGGGGATGGGATTAATGTTGTAGATTATGACTTCCTACATAATCAGCGTCATGAATTCCAATTTTTAGACATCGTCCTCCATGGTGCAGTTAGACCAAATGTCCTCATAGTGAGACTTATACAACATTACATTAATGTCCATGTTTATCAACCACCTAATGTTAAAATTTGGTTTAGGGTGTAATTTTATAAAGTGCATATGAACTCATCTCTTATTCCAAACCCTTTTCCTTAGCCATAGAAGGACATGAATAAAACCTTATCACCACAAGAAATTTGAAAGGATTTTCTATCTTTTTTTCTACAATCATTTCATGTGGTGGAACCATTTTTCACCTTAGCTCAATCACTATCAACTTGTCATCCAAGTACATAGGTAATTTGAGTGGGCATCCAAAATAGCCACTTACCCTGATGATGTGAATGTTGTAAAATGTATATAAGTGGAACCATACTTCTCAATTACTTTCTTGGTAGGTGTAGACATTTTGTTTAGGCTTCTTAATGGGAAGAAGACACTCATCATTTCATTGAAAAATTAGTTATAAACTTTACATAAATTATTTTTGAATCCTTCTAGGGTAACCTCTAGATATACCTCATATATTTTCATTCCTGAAAGATTCTTGGTGAACCCTTAGAAATTCCTATTATGCATAAGGTTGTACATCAAATATGAAGACATATAAATGGTACTTTCAAATGTTTCTTTAGAAAGAATTGTAGCTTGGAGATGCATCATCTATATATGTAGGCTGTTGCTTAGTATGGAGGCCCAGTCTAGCTTTTTCTTTCCTTCCAAATGCAAATCATAATTAGGAACATCCATGGCTCAAACTTATCTATGGTAGACACCCCATAAATATTGATGGCCATGAAAATTATGCATTATGGAAACTCATTAAACTATACTAATTTCAAGTTCTTGGATATTCTAGAGACCTTTTGTCTCCTCTTAGCTAGCCAACAAGTATTGACAATATCCCAGATATCTTTGTCCTTATTTTCTACATAATTTTTGTTATTGCTCCAAAGAGAGTGGAATGTCTTCTGGCTAAGGAGGAATTCCTAACATGGTAAAGATGGCCAAAGGGGTAAAAGATCATACAATAGAATATTTGCCATCAACAACAATCCTTATGTCTGGTTGGTATGCTCAAGTACACATAATAATGAGTTTTGAGTATGGGATAGCCAAAGGGAATGTTATTGTAGGTGTGATGTAACTAGTACCAACATTGGAAATTACTTTGGGGGTCAGGTTATTGTAGATCATTCAATAGGGCCCTAAAATCCAATCCCATAACATCAATATCCTTAATTTAATCTAAAATTGAAACAAATTACCTTTTATTATGGTAGAAGATGTTGCCATTTTTATAATTCTTAAATGCAATGTTTCTATACCAAACAAACTCTTCACTCAAATAACCCTCAACCACCTCTTAACTCTCTCCAAAGAACACAACACAAGGATAAAATAGGAAACTTACTATTTAATCTAGATGGCTACATACACTAAAATTTGAAAGTTTGTGAAGAATTCACTACAATCACGTTCTCGTACTGCACTTAGCTCAGGCACATATAACTCAAAAGCATGAATGAAAGCTCTAGATGCAAATGTTAATTTTAGATTGAATAAAAACACCTAAGTTATAGTCCCTTACATCTCAAGATTAGGGCTTCCATTAATGTGCCAAAGCCTAATAGCTAATCACTACCTACTTCATTAATTACTAAAGCCTTATCAAAAAAGAGAGGGAAAACATAAATGATCCCCTATTATGTCAAACAGTCCTCCTTGTAGGGCATGGAGTGATGTGAGTGGGACATGTATTTATGACATCTTTTCAGGCCTCATGGATGTTTTCATCTTTTCAATTGTTATTTTTTTGAAGTGCATAAGTGTAATAAGCTCTGAACCCTCTTTGGGACCAAGAACAATATGTGTCATAATTTTATCTCATAAATCTAGGCATTTGGGCCTTTGGATTTTTTTTATGATTATTCCCACCAAGAAGTAAGTGGGGTGATCTTCAAAAAGTGGTCAAAACTAAAAAAAAAATTGAGGAGCTACCACGTGTTATCACTTTTTTCTTAAAGGTTTGGATATTCAAGCTTTGGGGACTTTAAACACCTTACCTTAAACACAGAAAGAGGGGAATACTTTTAGAATGAACCTAAAACATCTAAAGCCTCAATAATATTCCACATGTCTAATTTACACATGAGTTTATATTTCTTGATGACTTTTACCACTTTGCACTAGTTCTCCTTACTCAGGGAAAGGTGCAAGATTTACTCAATCGCTGATAACACTTATGAAAATTATCTTAAGATAAATACATGCATCTCATTTAATTCATTAGGCTATTTCTCACCTTAGTCATCAAAATACATCAAGTGTACATCAACAGTTTCATCTAAAGTCCTAGAAACCTCTCTCTTGAGCATAAAGCATCCAATCCAAGCACAGAGAAAAGCTTAGTCATACCCTTGTCTTCTCACCATGAATTCTTCTACCATGGGACTTCTAATCAATACTTCATTATTCTTTTAGAGCTATCAAGAGTAACTTCCATCTTTAGAATGTACCCCTTAGGAATTTGGTAAGGAGTGAGAGAACACTTACCATTTGGTGAAAGCAAATATATGTACATGACTAATCATGAATATTTACTCTGATCTTTTAATGGACTGAGGTAAATAATTAAAACATTGACACTTATCTAGTTTGGACATGGGAATTTTACTGACAAGGGCCCAATTTCTCTAGTGCAAATTTGGGCACTAACATACCCTTCATTGATGTGTTAAATTTGAACATGAGGGACAAGTCAATAAAATCAAATCTGATCCAAGTCCCTTTGCCTCTTGTAATATGACATATCAGGCCAATGATGTTCTTATTCCACCTTCATCCTCTTCACAACCAACCTCTAACCAAGCCACCATGTCAACCCAACCCGCCAACATTTATATCTTCAACAATGATGAAGCTTCCACTATTTCAACTATTCTTTCATCATAAATCCCAGTTGAACACCCCTTACAATCAACATTTTAGCATCTTACGCTAGGGGAATATTGAATTTTAGACCTAAACACTTTCCCTTCTCCACATGAATTTGGGAACCTTCAAAATGATCCATCATATGATCCCAATATTGGCACCTTCATTCCCTTTGGCCTTCCTTATAATAAAACATAATTTATCTATGGGGGACTTGATAAACCACTTATTGATCCTACCACCATGCCTTATATCTAGCCATTCACTTCTAAATTTTCTTATCTTAGCAACCTGACCTTTGACCAAACATACCTTCATTGGTGCACTTGGAAAGGGTTTGGTTTTAGCCTCTATGAACAAGGAACCCATGAACTTCCCATTGTCAAAACCCAAAAACCTCATGAGTTCTTTTGCTTAGGGTATGTTACCCTAAAAGATCCCACATCACCAACATCAATCCCACCTCTCCCATTTGGAGGAATTCCAACCTCACCTCTCCTATTCAAGTAAGTTCTACCCTTATCAACCTCACTTTTCTAATTTGAAAAACCTCTACCCTCACTAACTCCATTTAAAGACATCAACATCATCCCACCTAACTTTTTTTACCAACACTATTAGTTTAGATCCCCTAACTTATCAACAAGAAGGCCAAACCAAAACCATTCCTCTTATCAACCCTAAAATTATTACACATGACTCACCCATCATTAACACTACCTAGCATCAAGATGATAATTCTATTCTTACCTTTCTAGGTGTGGGGCACTCTTCTCTTCAAAAAGCCCTCCCTCCTAAAAACTAAATAATGCTAAATGAATTACTGATAGAAGTTAATTTGATCACTTAGGAGAATCCTCCTATTGTCAATATTGGCCAATCATTAACCCTTGAGGAATAATAAGACTATCAATATTTTCTCTATGACCATAGCATATTATTTACTTGGATATGCTTGGCAATGACCCTTCTATTGCTCTTTATAACATTGTTACCCATCTTGAAGTTAAGCATGTTTGATAAAAGCTTCTTCATATGTACCCTCACATAGCTCTTCTCATCAAAGAAGAACTTTAATACCTTCTATCTATTAATTTCATTCAACCCATTGACTATCCACAATGGGTCTCCAACATTGTTCTTGTTACCAAACCCACTAAGGGAATCCACCTTTGTTTGGATTTTTGTGATCTTAACCTTGCATGCCCTAAAGATGACTTTCCCCTAACTAACATAGACCAAATTTTTGATCTCACTACTGGCCATGAAATGCTATCCCTTATGGATGGATTTTAAAGCTACAACCAAATCTTGATCACCCCTCAAGATCAACATAAAACATCCTTTATCACCCCATGGGGAACTTTCTACTATCATGTCATGCCCTTTGGCCTAAAGAATGTGGGAGCCACTTATCAATAGGTCATGACTTACATTTTTCATGACCTCATCCATAAAATAGTTGAGGATTATGTTGATGATCTTCTTGGTAAATCCAAACACCACCAAGATCACCTCGTTATTTTCACTATCATATTTGAAGGATTTATCCATTATCATGTTAGGCACAACCTAAAGAAATGTATCTTCGGGCTCATATTAGGAAAACTTCTAAGATTTATTATTTTCCTCTATGGAATAGAAATATACCCCACAAAAGTTTGAGGCATTCTAAAAATACCTCCCCCTACTAGCCTAAAACAACTTTGTAACCTATAAGGTAAACTTCAATCAATCTGCCACTTTATCTCCCAGCTATCTGATCATCATAAGACTTTTCACCATATCCTTAAAAAAGACACTTCCTTTAAATAGACCAAATTATATCAACAAGCCTTTGATTAAATTAAGGAATATCTTCTCTCTCCACCAGTCCTTATTCCTCCAAAAGAGGATCAACATTTTTATCTTTACATATCTACCATTGATCATTCCCTGAGGGCCATGCTCACTCATCATGATGACCAAAATAAAGAGAAATCTATTTATTACATCAGTCATACTCTCATTGACTATGAAACTTGATATACCCATCTAAAAAAACTTTTCCTTAACTTAGTTTTTGTCACCTCTAAACTTTGTCACTATCTTCTTAACCACAAAACTTATGTCATTACTAATATTGATCCCCTTAATTATATGCACTCCAGGCCATATCAAAACCAACATATGGCCAAGTGGATCATGTTATTATCAAATTTTTATCTTGAGTTTCTTCCACAAAAGTCCATTAAGGGGTAGGTTATTATGGACCAACTAGTTGAAGCTCCACTCCCCGATAATCACACTCCCCCTCTTACCTTTCTAGATGAGTCTATAGTTACCCTTTTCTTAGAACAACCCACCTACCAAATGACTATGTATTTGAACAGCTCTAAATGTCAAAAATGGTAGGGTTGCTAACATAATCCTTATTCCTCTTAGTGGGGAACCTCTTCCCCAATATTTCAAACATAATTTTGAATGCACCAATAATATAGCTGAATATGAGGCCTTGGTCATAGGTCTCCAAGCTGCTCTAAATTTGGGAATCAAAACTAGTAGCATCTTTGGAGACTCTCAAATCATCATTAACCAAGTCATAAGAGCCTATCAATACAAAAATGACATTCTTCTAAAATATAAACAACTTGTCGACAAACTATTAGCATTATTTGACCATTATATCATCCAATCGATCCCTCATTCTACTAATAAATTTTAAAACATAATGGCTTCCCTTGCATCCCAAATTCCATCTGAACCTATAGATTCTAAACTATTTATCACCATCTACTATTTTGTCACACCATCCTACTTCAGTCCTAATCTTCCTACCATTTACCAAATAAAAACATCATCTTCAGACATTTAGTATGGTCAAATATTTTATTATCTTAACATTGGTATCCTCCCTTTAGATCTTTCTATGAATGTTCAAGAAATTTCATTAAAATTACCTCTTATTACTTAATATTAGGGGCATTCTTTATAAATGAGCCTTTGATGGTCTCCTTCTTCATTGCCTTCATAACAATGAGGCTTCTCACACCATCAAAGAAGCACATGATGGCATCTGTGGGGGACACATCAGTGGTCTAGCCATTGCTAAACATATCCTTTACCTAGGTTACTTTTGGCCCACACTCAATTAGGATTATTTTGACTATGTCAAGAAATGCATCAAATGTTAACATGTTAACCTTCATCATGTACCCCCTCATGGTCTTCAAGTATCAGTAGACTATTAGCATTTTTCACAATGGGGTCTTGATCTTATTAAATAAATAAATTTGTATTCATCACAATTACATCAATATATCATCACCACTATGGAATATTTTACCAAATGGGTAGAATCCATCTCGATAATCTCAATCAAAACTAAAAAAATAATTAATTTTATCAACCACCACATCATTTATCACTTCGATGTTCCTCACAAAATCATCACTGATAATAGTAAATATTTTAAAAACAAAAAGGTCCAAGACCTTTGTGACACTTTTGGTATCAACCTAAGCTTCTCCTCACCCTATCATCCACAATCTAATGTATAGGTTGAAGCTTCCAACAAAACCCTCATCAAAAAGCTCACCAAGGTAGTCAATGCTTCAGGTAAGGATTAGCACCTCCATATCCCATTTTCTTTATGGGCTTATCACACTAGTAACCAAAATTCTATGGGTGTTATTCCTTTTTATCTTATATTTGGATCCAAGGTGGTCTTACCTCTTGAATTCCAAATTCCATCTCTTTGCATATCCTTTCATGAGATTCTTTCTAAAAGTGACTATCATTTAGAATGTTTAGCACATGTAGAACTTCTTGATGAATATTACCTTGTTGCCCTTAATCACCTTCACATTTATCAATAATGTATCAAATGATCATACAATAAACATATAAAAACACAAGAGTTCAAAATCAAAGATCTCATCCTCAAGGAAAACCAACACATCACTAACATGGAAAAGACCAAGAAAGGCAAGTTTACTTTTAACTAGTTAGGACCCTACATTATAACCCATAAGTATGGATCAATTGCTTATCACCTATCCTCTCTCGAAGTTAGACCATAACTTAAACCTATAAATTCTTCACATTTTCATCTCTTTCATTTTTAAAACAAGGTTCAAATACAATTTTGTGTCCCACTTAAGCTCGTCCCTTGGTTTATTAACCTTCTTTTCTATCTTTTTTGGGATCAATTGATTATATAGAGCCATGTGATTCATTCATCCTAGTAATAATCTAATACTAAATATAGGCACCCTAGCTCTACCCATAGCATGGTTCTCATGGATACTTTTCATCTTTTTCATTGATGGAATCCCATGGTTAGTTGTTTCTCAAAACCCCTTTCTCTAACCTTCCATGTTTAGGTCCTAATTTTACATGGGTAGACATTTTATACCTAAATAGACTTGTCCATGCCTAATTTTAGTCTAAAATATATCCATACTTTTAAGAGTAAATAGCAGATTGCTCCCTCGAAGCATAGCTACCACATCAAATTAAAAGTTACTTAAAGTAGATTGCTCCCTTAAAGGATAGCTATGACAAAATAAAATATTAGATGACTCCCTCAAAGAATGGCTAAAATAAATATTCATTATAATCTTCCCACATTGATCGGCTTTAATAACTTATAATGTAAAAGTGATAAGGCAAAATCCAAAATCAATAGGTTACAATCAGCTCTAAGGGAGAATGGATGTAGACTTCTTGCATCGATTAGTCTACCTACTATCTAGTTAAGTTACAATCAAATTTTATAGTACAAGTACACTTATTACATTGATCATTTTACACATTATTATATAGCATACTAATGGCATAGACTTGTTTGCTAGAGTTCTTTGGTCACCTATGGCAAAGCCAATCCTTCCACTACCCACAAATTCCATTTTCCTCTACCCACTAGTTCATATCGCTAACTATTACCTACATCCTCAATGAACCTAATGGATTATGAGATTACTTTACATGAAATTGCCAAGACACTAGTTTTCTCAATAAATCACATTTTTACAATGTGTTTGATAGGTTTTTGTTCACTAAGACATTCCAACTATGGATTCCTATTTTTTAGTTATCGCTAGTAAAGCACTATCCACTTTCTTATCCAAAATGTGGATGTGAATGTTTCCTCTACCTATACCAACCAAACATCAAGCATTACATTCACACTATCCCATAAACCTACTCATCAACATTACTATCATGCAAAAAGTATAGTCAATGACCAAACAATCATACTCCTCATCAATCAAGTAATAAATCTTAAACCAAATCTATAATACATAATCAATAACATTACGTCAAAATAAATATGCATAACTACATCATAATCATCATCTATAACATCTAAAAACATCATCACATAAGAATCCATCTCATTTAAATATAAAACCAACAAAGCATCTCCATATATCTAAAACATCATATATATATAAACAATCAAAACTTGTTTATACATGAAACACACATCACTCATAAATACATCTTGCATCTTCAGTGTGTGGGTCAATATCAAAATCATAAACAAAAGTCTAGCATATATGTATCATCACCCAAGGCTACCTACACCACTGCTACAAGTCTCATCCATACTTGTCCCTAGTGGAGGCCCTATCGACTGACATGTTGCTATCACCCACTAACCTAGGGCTACAATCACCATTCTAGCTACCAATCTGACCTAGTACTCTCCCAATCATGGCTCATTAGGACATTATGCTAATACAATACCCTCATACTAGTGCAACTCCTATATGACCACTAGATACTTGGCCTATGTCATAAAACCTAATGGTACCACTGTTGCCCCACATCTCTACCATAGAGAGTCTCTCTCTTGTGTCACCAAGTTAGGTGAGGTCCTTGCCCAATCCCACTCTCCTATCATGAACACAATCTAACCCTATAAACTATCTACCTAACCTTATAAAGTGGCCACTTGACCCTATAAAATGGTGACCTATGCCTATGCCTAGTCTCTCTGTATTATCACTCCTCTCAGTTGGCCCTAAAGAGTGGAAATCTATCCCTAAAGAGCAGCAAATTACCCTTATAACATAGTAATCTAGACCTATGCTACTGTCAACATTATTTCTACCTATGGATCTCCCTATGTTGGTACTTGTGCTAGGTCAACATCCATTGGCTATTGATCCCCATCTTTGACACCAAAATCAATGGGTGTGTACCTCCCCTAAAACCAAGTATGATAGTCTATTATATATCCTACATTATCCCCATCTCTCAGAGGTAACTCCTCATGATCAATCTCCTCCTCCTATGCCTGTGGCTCTAGTAAATAAAACTTTACATCCTCCCTCATGTATCACATAGAATCCTGAGGGATACCCTGCACCAGCCCAAACTGACACCATACTCACTCAAAGGGGATACACTCTATCTCACCATCTTTCCTCCCATAGGCCCATCTCTAGCTCTATAAAGATAAGGTGTGATACCTATATCTAACCCATATTGGCAAAGTCTGATATGGCCTCCAGATAATGTCCCCAAGAACTAAACTCTCTAAGGCTCCTCTAAACAAATAAATGTCTCTCAAACCACCAACAACACCTATCATGGCCCCATGTCTCCTCTATTGGTAAAATCCAACCACATAATATGTTAGTTGAAATCCCTCTATTAGAAGGCCCATAGGTCTCAGTACCCATATGTGATCATAGGCCCAATAGTGAAGTACAAATCCCACACTAATTCCATAATGCTTATGCACCCTAAACCCCCATAGATCTCTATATATCTACACCAATAAAACCTGTGCCCACCAAAAATAACTCCACCAAAATCCTAAACAACATGTTAGGGTATCTCCCTCCAACCAAATCTAGAAATGCATAACAAGTAACTGCTAATTACAACATAGTCAATAAATGTCTCTCTCCCAAAGCTCTCTAATATAGTAACCTAATACTGAACCCACTAGAATGGAATTATGCATCACCTCTATCATCTCCATATAACATCTCCATGCACTCATCAATATCATCTCCCTCTATATGGTAAATAAGATCACCATGAATGGGTAGACATGTGATCCAGTGAACATCCTCTAATAGGATATTCATTTCCCCTATTGGTAACTATAAATTATTAATCATCAAGTCCCATCTCTCTATGAGGGTGACTATCATCATGGCATCTCTAGGTAAGCACTGGTAGTGGCACATCACTCCAAAGCTGATGGACTTCATGTGTCTCCATTCCTCCATACACATGGCATCCCTCACCTCTAAAAAAATATTAGGAACTCGATCCCATAGCTAGATCTAATCCCATGCCTATAATAATAAGTATATCACAAATCAGGTCATAGACCTTTCTCTAACACTTCTTATATGTCTACCCAAAGTATTCTCTAACCTACCTCTATACTAAATATAGAAGCATCTATCAAATTTTCCCTTTACATAATTATTGTGTCTTTCCACCCTAACCACACTCCCCAACCAACCCAACTCCTAATTTAGCCAACCAAAATCCTACCCTAACCAAACTCCTAACTCAACCAACTAGACTCTTACCCTAAACAAACTCCTACCCTAACCCAACCAAATCAACTCCTCCCCTAACCTACATAATTCACACATACACCCTGACCTATCACCCATCCATTTCAACTTAGTCATCTTGTCCCAACTGTCATTGGTTATTCCAAACCATTGATGGTCCTTTTGGGATCATTTTTCCCCTTAATCAACCATCACTAGTTGGATCCAACCACTGATGGTCACTATTAGGTAACTTTAGGCAAAGAGCCTTGACCTCCTGACCTCCTTCTAACACCCTAAAACCCCCTACCACCTAAACTCACTCCTTAACACCGTTATATATTTCTAACTAACTCTCTATAACTCACACCTCTCCCTTAACACACCATTTTGTACACACCCAAAAAAATTACCAAACCCCTAACCCCATAATTAAATACTCACCTAATTCTCACTAATTTAACATATTTTATCTATTTTTACCATTTTAATTCAACTATTTCATTTTACTACCAAATTTAAGACACCCCCTACCTTGTTTTGAGATTGATGGCACTACCTTAAACCATGCCTAGCCCCTTGTTTATATGCACCTCCTGCACCTATCTTGGGCCCACTATCACTTTCACACACCACACTCCTCTCTGATAGATCACCACCTCTCTACCCACTCATACATAATTTTCATCCAAACACTTAGATCAAACAAAACACTTCTCTAAATTGTAAATGGGGTCCAAATGGGCCTCACTAACCTTTTTAGCATCACTTTGGGGTTTCAACCCAATCGTCAATAGTTGCCTAACCATCACTAGTTGACCCTCACCATTCATGGTTACCTCACTAATGTAACCATCAATAGTTTTTGAGCCATCATTAGTTAACACTAACCATTGATGAATAGGGTGATTTTTCTTCTTTTCCTCTTATCCACCTACATTATTTCTACTTCCCTTATAGCTCTTAAATTCCTATACCTATTTCCTCTTAACCACCCTCATACCTTTCTAGGAGTCCATTTCTAACCACCCCCTAAAAACTACATTGGGCATGAAATCCCTGTTGGATCTATTGTCCATAGGACTAAGTAAGTAGTGTCCTCTTGCCTTGCACATCAGGAGTTAGCTTGGCCATAATCTACCCAACCCACCCCACCAACATCTTTGCCCATGTCCACCTCTACATTGGCCTTCAACCCACCTATTCACATATTTTATGGTGCCCTTGATTTGGTCCTCCTACCCACCTTGACCAATTTTTCCATGCTGAACTATTATGCACCACCTTGTGCATGCCTTACCCCATTATGTTTTCTCAAGAACACTTCCTACCCTAGATACCTGAGCTAAGACTACTCTTTTTTGGGAACCCTTGATAAGTCTAACCTAATCAGTTATGCCTAATGTTGGGAACTAGTTACCTTGTCATTTACCCTAGAACTTGACCTTGTTTTTTACCAACATGGTAATGTTAGTCCTTGCATGATGATGTGCATCATAATTTGTTGCATCTTATGTGAATACTTGTGTCTCACATGCCTAACCTCATAACCTTCATTATCAAACCCTGACCCACTTTGACCTTTGTCTCATTGACTCCTATTTTGAGGGGGAATACCTCCTCCCTCCCATACTCAAGACAACTATACCTATACCTTGACCAACCACCTATTTTTGTTCTTCAGCCTACTTAAAGCTACACAACAAAAAAGGGAAAAATGTAGACACTTAAAAACTACACCATGACAGTTTTTAATCTTATTTTTCCCTTTAAACCCTTAATCAACTCTCTACCTAGTGGACCACCTAGTCTGCTAATAATATTTTACGACTTCATCATGATAAATACCCCCTCCATGAGCACATTACTTAAATCATGACCTTTTTACCCATTTTCTCATGGCCCCTCGACTGTCACCGATTGGGGCAACTGTCGATGGTTAACCCTAACCATTAACAGTTAGGGTCATAAACTTACCTTAACCATTTTAAAGAATTTTTAGCTTTGTTTAAGATTAATATCTTATATAATGGAAACTTGATTTAATGCCAAATTTTAAAGATTAACGAAAATAGGTAACTTCATCTCCTCCTAACTTAGCAACTTTACCTCAAGCCTCCCTCTCTTACTTAGTAGTTTTGTGCTATAAATACAGAGCTCTTGAAGACTTAAAGAGATTTTGGCAACATAACTATTATGTTTCCCAAATCTCTTTAAGTCTTCAAATATCACTCACTTAAAATCACATAGGTATCTTCCTTTTATTTTTATTGTTTTCATTTCCTTACAAAGTTTTTTTATTTCATTTTGTTCACCTACACACCACCCCTCACCCAAAAATCCACACTCTAACTCCTACCCATCAACTATTCCATTTTAATCTCCATCCTAAAATTTACCAAAGTTTATAGGCAATCATAATCAGTTGGCAACAACCATTACTGGTTACCCAAGCCATCGTTGGTTACCTAACCATCACTGATCATACCTAACCGTCATCGATCACCCTGACCACCGACAGTCACTATTGAATAAAATAACATATTGTTATTTTCTCCACTTTTATCTAATCAAATCCTTATTTCTATCCCTAATCTATGTACAAACCCTACCCAGACCCTCTAAACGTAACCTTGGTGCATTTGTGAATGGTGTTGACCCACCATTACTACATTTTTTATCAAATAGGTATACCATTTATTTCTTTGTATATATATTTATGTTTGTATCAATTTATTATCTCCCAATTATATTTTTATAACTTTTCTATCATTAGGAGAGTGGATTGACAACCATCTAAGGGAGCTTTCACTTCTTGGATCTAGCATTGCTAGGTAGTCCACCCTTCATACCTGTCTAACAAATGAGTTTTTTAGGTGTGGTCTTATTATAGGTAGTCCTTCCTCACCAAAAAGGAGTTCCCACTTCATCTAGTCATCAATGCATGCATTCTAATAGCTATTTATCTACACACCCTAATATTCACTTTCTTTTATCTACTTTAAAAACTAAGAAATGAAGGAAATAAATTGAAACACTTGTTTCAAATTTGTAATAAACCATATATGTTAATCACATCTTTCTTTTCAGTTATTTTTATGCTTAGAATATCTCACATAGTCTAATTAGGGGATTTTCAATTAATCATTTATTTGCACTATTTCTACTCTTTTGCACACATAACCAAACCACATAAACATCAATAAGCATTTAAACATTTAACTACCTAGGCCAACGTACTTGGATTTTATCACTAAAGGGGAATTTGATTGATGCTTTGGTTAAATATAAAGCATGGTTAATGGTATATTCTGGCTAAGCACTTGACACCCCTATCATTTCAGTGTGTGAAGTGAGGGGGTAGGCCCCAATACCAAGCCTGTATCATTACCACTATAGTTCATTTCATCCTAAACTTACCTAAAACTATCCTTAGATTGATATCTATTACCTTGCTTATATCCAATATTATTTTAAAATTAAAATCATTTTTAATAATCTAATCAACATTCTAGGTGACCAAGTAACTAGCTTTACTTTCAAGTTGCTTGTTTTCTCTTTGATCAATTGTGTGTGCAAAAGCTTGTATTAGCTAGTGTTAGTGAAAGATTTTGCTTTATATGCATCAATTGGATTGGCCATCATAAATTCAATTAAATTTTTATTTCCCTTTTATTACTTAATGCTTTTTTACATTACTTATAATTATCTTTCTTCAATTCATAGCTTTTTATCAATCTTTCTTTTCTTCCCTATTTGCTATGCTAGGTTGACCCTATCGACCTAGTATCTTTTTCAACCCTATACACTATACTAGGTTAACATAGTTGACCTAGTGCTATTTACAACACCTTTACCTTTTTTTTCCAATCACTATTCACTAAATTGGGTCAATATAATGAACCCAGTATAGTTTTATAGTCCTTATTTTTCACTAGGTCGACCAAGTCAACCTAGTATTATTGTTAGTCACTTTTTGATTCTTTGCTTTCTCATCTTTCCTCTTTTTCTTTCATCAAAAAATTTATGTTTGGTGATAACTATAAATTTCTATCAATAAACATGAAGAAATTCACTAATCCTAATAGGGTCTCTCATAGACAAAGTAGGGTTCTTTTCGTAAATGCTAGTAATGTTCATATTACAACCCGTATGATGGATTATGGGACCCCTCCTTATACCTCTTTGTAGAAAAACCCTCCTCTTCTCTTAGAAGATAAACTTGAGTTAGAGTATACTACTAAAATGCTTTTCTTTATCATAGAATTCTCTCAACATAGATGGAAGGATCCTTTCACCATCTATAACCTCATGATTAGCCATCAAGTTGAAGAACCTCATTCTCCTACTCCCACTTTCTCACCTAGATTTGGGAGTACTGATTTATTTTCTTCTTAACCCCTTCTTTCAACCTTAACTCCTTATGTAATGGCATCTTCTTCTTTAACTTATTCTACCTCCATGTGTAGTATCTCAACTAACATGGTAGGTTTTACATCTATTGGGCCTCTCATAATACCACTATCCTCAATCCATATACTAGTTCAACATTTGATACCCAAGGTATTCATGCTTCTAGTGCTTCTTTTTCTCAACCATTTAGTATTCCAAATTTTGCTTCACAAGCAAATTTTTCCATTAGTGCCTCAAATTCTCATAGCTCTTCTCAAGCTCATACCAATGTTAATAGTGGTACCAAGCCACTAATACTAACACAAACATAAATACCACTTATTATAATAACACTAATCAAACTCATCAACTATTATTGCAAAGTCTCAATCAAATGAACACATTCTAAGATTATAATATGAATCAAATGATGAGAATGCAAAACCCCCTTCTTAATCTTCAATGCAATCCTCAATCAATAGCTTGGGGCACACATAACCAAAGTGTTCCTCCTCCTCTTTGAGATTCTAAAGGTAATCTCATTCCTCAACCTCCATTAGTCAAAAAAATCATCAATCATTTAAAAAATAAACCTCTTACCACACAAATTTCTAACATTGATATTGATAGTATAACACCTATAATTTCTTACAATAGATCAATTGATCTTACCCTTCACCTTAAGACATTTGGAAATATTTACAAGGATTGGGTCAAGTTAAATACATTTTCCATTACCAAAATCTTATCCAAAACCCTCATGGGTGATGCCTTGGATTGTTATAACCAACATATAACTCATTCCATTTCTATTTTTGAGGATTTAGTGAATGCTCTAGTTTAAGAGTTCTAAGCTAGTGATCTTCCAAAAAACACTTTGACCCATTTCATCAATTGCAAACAAAATTAAAATGAAACTACCTAAGCCTTTATTAAGTGATGGAAGACTTTGTCAAATAAATTTGAAGATAACATGGTGGATGACAATCTCTTTCATCTCTTTAAATGTTTTATTTCTTAAATTACAATATCGAGTTCATACCCTTTCTCCATGTACCTTAGAGGAGGCTATCGATCAAGCCAAAAGACAAGATTTCTTCATGCATCAATTCAAGCTTCCCCAACCTTCCATGGGCCCTCACCTATTATTAAAGAATAAAAATCAAAATATTACCAATGATGGTGTTACTAATTCATATGACACCATTCACAATGTTCAAGCTATCATTCCTACCCCTTCTTTGAAACTAGTTCCTTCTCAACACTTCAATAATCTTCATTTCTCAAAAAGAAACATTAATGTCCATAAGCCTTTATCCTTGACTTAATTACTGAAACATCTACCCAGGCCTCTCCCTAGAGAGCTTTACCCTACTCTAACTATGAAATCATAGTATGATCCTAACAAGTTTTGCTGGTTTCATGCTAGCTGGGGTCACTCTCATGAGACTTGTAAACAACTTCAAAATTTAGGCATAGAATTTCTTCTTGGCCCAAATTTTAATCATGATTCTATTATCCATAAGTGTCAACAAGATTATGAGATTTATTTCAAAGGCTATAATTCACATGACAAAACTCAAGCCTTAAATCAAAAAAATGCTCATTTAGCTATCTATAAAGACCCCTTGCCTAATCATTAACTAGTCTGAGAAAATTAAGACAAACCCACTTCTTCCACCAATAATGTAGAAAGTCTTATTGAACCAAATTATAAAGAGAATATGGTTAACATGACTAATATGTAAATATTGGTGGATTTCATTAATTCATAACCTATCTACACTCCTTCCCATAAGATATATCATGTTATTCAAGATTATTCTCTAACCCATTTAAATGAGTTGGGTCAAGAAAAACTTATTTCATTTGATGATATTCTCCCTTTGATGACACATCTCATACTATTTCTACTTCTCTCCCACCATCTGTCAATACTAATGGCAATCTAATTTATACTAACACTTCTTCTTCTAAATTTCAAGATCAATCTAAACCAACTACTTCTTCATCACCAAATAATTTACAACCTTCTTCTCAGCCTTCTCATTCTTATTAGCATAAATTTTGATGCTCTTTGGATCCACCTTCTGAAGACATTCTTAATAATTATACACCTATATCTAAAAGTATCCTTATGGGTTATGATGAGTGGGATCCCATTACATAACTTACAAATCTTCCATCCTAAATCTCTTTTCTTGAACTCGTGAGGACATCTCCATGTCATAAAAACTACCTCATGCAACTCTTATTCAAGATGAATATCCCTCACCCTCCTCTAGCAAGACAAAAGGCTACTTTATTTATATTAAAGGATAATATCCTATAGCAATGTGAAGATATATCCATTAATGTTGATGAAACTCTTGATACTTCTCTTTATTTATGATTTCCTATTACATATATGGTTCTAGATGAGATTTCTCTTCATGTCAATGATCTTCCATTATTTATTAGCATCCAAATAGGTGATATCCAAGTTAAGTGAGACTTGATTGATGAGGATTCTATCACCTATGTCATCTCCCTTTATTTTATTAAGACTCTTGGGTATTCTAAATGCAATCTTAAGTTGACATGCATCACATGCCAAGGATATGATAGAAGGCAAACGCCTCCTTTAGGGTGTGTGTGGCTTCCCATTACCATCACGCCTATCACCATTCATGTGAAGGTGATGATTTTTAACTTTCCCCTTTCATATAAGATCTTGTTTGATAGGCTATAGAATAATTGTATGTAATTTATTGCATCTTTTGCTTGCCAATGCATAAAATTTCCTCACAATGGATCCATTTACAAGATTCAACGAAACACCAACCCTTGGAATTTTGAACAATTCCAAGACCATGGTGTCTTCAATATTCCTACTCTTAAACCTTTGCCTAGTATTCCATTATATGAGTCATAGCATTTCAAATTTCCTATCAATTTAACTACAGGTTACAATGGGCATCCTGAGCTCATTGGTAACATTCCTCCCAACCTTTTAGATTTTGATGACGACGAGCCCAATGAGATTAAATTAAAGATCAAAACTTCCAATCTCTCACCTCATCTCATCTCATAGCTTCCTACTTCCTTGTATCTTTATTTTCACAAGCTTCTTTATGATGGCATTCCCATAGTCTTAACCAAGACTAGGTAGTCTATTCACCAAGATTCCTCTAATGACAAGGTCATCTTGACCTATGTCATTGATCTTCATACTCTATATTATGATGATGGTTATTATTTATGTGATCCTTTTTTAGGTGGACTTATCTAGGCTCGTGATGCTAAGATTTTTCATTACCACTCTTATTTACTTGAGTCTCTCATACATCTTATCATTCTTTTTTATTTATAGTTCTTGATTCTTGTATTTTTCCTCTTTATCATAGGATGGAGATGGTGTCAATACCTTAATTTTTTTAGGAACCACTTAGGACCATGCTCTTAGATGATGATATGACTGTACCTTATCACTTTGCCACACCTAAGGTAGTCCTCCTTCAACCTTTGATAAATCCCACCCCTCCTTCAATAAGACCAACTATAGTTAATCCCATTCCTTTTTCCACTCTAGTTAAGCATGTTTCCTCCCCTATTATTTTTGAGCCTCTTCCTACTTCCCCTCCTCATTATCCTCTTATTGAGCCTAATTCCATTCCTTCTCCATCATCACCCTCCATTGATGATGGTTTACTTCTACTGCCTAAGATGGTTCTTTTTCCAACCATATGGGTTGATGAGTCCTCTTATATTACTTTCACTCACATTTCACCTCCTTTCATGAGTGCTCCTAAAAACACTCACAAGTGTATTTGTTACTTCCATGGGATAGATAATCACTTTTCTACCCATTATTGTAAGTTTCAATAATATCTTGGTACCTTACATCCTTCTTCCTCATCATCATACAAAGCCATACCTCCCCTAAAAGTACTTGAATATTTTCCTAAGTATGGTGAGGCATATTGTCTATGGTACCTATGTGGCATGCATCACATTGATCATTGTCACCTTTTTCAACAACATCTTACATATCACCTTGTAGCCATCCCTAGACCTTCTACCATTCCTCCCATAGGTTATTCTCATAAAAAAGGATCCTCCTTATTCTCCCATGGCTCTAACTCTAGTGGTTCTATCACCTCTTGTGGTCCCTTCACCACCTTTTTTGCCTTCATCGATGATTCTTTCACATGTGGACCCTCCCTCACTTGTGGATCCTTCTCCACTTGTTATTCCTTCTTCTCCCATAGATCCTATTTCCACACATTTTCCTAACTAGTCTTTCCTAAATTTCCTCCTAAACATGATCCTTTAAGCATTCCTACTATTTCAATTGAGGAGATTAAAAGAGAACTATTTGCCTAGTATTCATTAAAGATTAATGATACCTTAGTAGCTATTTGATTACATCTTCATAAAGACTTATCTAATGTATTGGATAATGTGTGTGGATAGATTTACTAGTATTTATGAGTACATGTATGGAGCTTCCTCATTTATATTTATATTGGATGTGTGATCCAATCTTATTTTTATCTTGATTATATCATTTGACACTGTGTCAAATTCTTTCTTATACTTGTATTTTCCTTATCATTGCTATTTTTCCCTTATCATTTCTTTCTTTTTCTTTAGAGTTTCTCTCAAAAATCTTCCCTTATATCTTCATTATTATTTTATTTCTTATCTTTAGTTTGCATATATAGTTATCATGGTGACTTGATTATATCTACCCTCTTCCCTTTCATTACTATCTATTATTACCATGTGATCAATTCATAAGCAACCTTTCTCATTACTATTTCCTTTCATGGGTTCTCCTTTGCATATCCTTTTTCCCTTCTTCCTTTTTTTGTAAACTAAGCATATACATGGTTAAGACTTAAGATCACATGCTTAGTTCATTATCAAGCCTAAGTGTTCTAGTTAGTCTTTTTTCTTGGGATTTTTATCTTTCTTTAGCCTTAGCCTACAGCTCATTTATGTGTATCACTATCTCTCTCATGATTGGTCATTACAAATTCATATGGAAGAGGAATCTTAAAAATCCTTCAAAATAAATTTAAAATCAAAATCATTTAAATAAAAGGAAATGATATAAAAAGGCAAAAATATTGAATATTCTTAAAATTATAATCACACTAAAAGACATGATCGAAGCTCAAACTCCATAGTTGGCTTCACGGTAGAGCCAAGGTCCTTTGGGGTGCAGTAGGCTAGTAGATTAGAAGAGAAAAAAAAATTAGTGATACCTACTTTCTCACATAAGTACCTAATCTTTGTAGTAGATCGATGGCTCTTTAAAGGGTCTTAAGGAGAAAGGAACACATTATGGGAAGGTAGGTCCATTTTACAGTTCCTTGTACCAATATACCATCATGATTTGATCTTAGTAACACACGTATTTGCCTAAAAATATTTGTCTATAAAAAGTGGGTTTCTTTTGTACATGGATGACCACTAGTCACTTAGTGTCTTCTCATGTCCTTAGTATGCCTCTTCCCTCCTAAGGTCTTATCATAAGACTCATAAGTCTTACTTCTTACACTCCCTATTTCATTCCCTTTCTTTCATATTTCCTCTTAGGAAATATTGTTTTGCTTACTGATCACTCCCCATGGGATTTCATTTATAATTTTATTTGTGAGAATATAGATAAGACCCAACATCCCTCACAAATTACCATCTTTTCCATCTTATTACCCACATCCTTGATTTACCATTACATTATCCTTCTACTTTTCAATGTTACTTTGGTATCTCCCTAGGTTTTTCCTTTGTGAGTTGTAGTATAAGACCATAGATAGGACTTGACCCTCCTCACAAAATTTTCCAATAATCAAGTCACCATTAAAACTTACATGTGTCAAATATGAGATAATATTCAATTGATTATGAGGTTACATGTCATTCACATACTTCCCATCTTGATATTTAGTATGTTTTATGCTTACTTCATTTTTCTTCTACCTTTTATCTTCTTGTTTTCTAAGTGCATGTAAGATTACAACCATTTCTTGAATTTCTCATACTTCCTACCTTGAATTAGTATGATAAATTTAATCCCAAGTTTTTACATATTTTGTTTTTCTTTTGTACTTCCCTTCATGAAATAGAATAATTGATTGAATTAATTTTGATTTGTTTTTATTACCATTTTGCCCTTTTGCATACCTTCCATTTTATTACATTGTTTTTCATACTTCCCAACATAATATTTAATATAATTTTATTTTTTTTAATTTGGTACAAAAATATTTTATATTGGTTTTAAAACAAATTCCCTTTTACCATCTTGTTTGATATTTTCTTGGATTTTTATACTTAGTCATTTAATGCTATTACACATTTCCCAATTTAAACTAGTGTGTAGTGCATTTATTTAATTGATTATATTTTTCCAAGTCCTTTTTTCCTATTTATTTTTAACCATGCATGTGTACTCCATAATTCTAGAAAATAAACCACACCACATATATTTCCTATAGCATATACAAAAAATATAAATACATGTGATAGAAATAAATATATCCAAAGCATCTACAACCTCAACCATAATGAACAAATACAACAACCATAAAAACAACATGCATAACCAACACCAATAAACCAAAATGATACATCATATGTATAAACCATGAGTTTGATACAACATATACAACCATATACAAAGCCTCAACACTAGGGTTGGGCTCCATCCTATCTATCTCATATCCTAGCCACACTACCTATTGAGGCCTTGGTTTGATTCCTTCTAATAGTACACTATAACAAGGTAGTTTAATATCTCAATCCTTCTACCTATACCCATATGCATGTTATCTACACTTATGCCTACACCAACTCAATCTAGGTCACTATATATGCCTGAGTCAATTGATTTTGCATCACTATATATGCATATGTCACTATCTCCATATGTGTAGCTCTCTCATATACCAAGGCCTAATAGGCCTATCTCTTACCTACACCCATCTCATATAGTGGTTTAACCGTCTCTCTTTATACCTATATCTACCTTGCTAGCTAATCTAAACCATCTCACCTAACTTGGGGAAGATGGTACACTTGTATCTTCTAGTGTCATGGGGTCATATGGATGTAAAGTCTCATCTAGGATGTTGAGTGATCCCCTCACCAAGGACCCCCATCTCTCTTCCTCATCCTCATGTATGCTTATAAAATCACACTAGATGGATATTAGATCATTATCATATCTCATAATATCCATCTATATTTCTCTACTAAAAAATAAAAACTTAATAAATAATTTAACCATAATTCATACCTATTGATGTCTTGATTCCTATGATATCATCCTCTACATAATCACTTAGCACAAGCTCCCTATTTGTGCAACCTCCTAGTACCTCCTCAATTGGTCACCTCCTCAACTCAAACCTAGTTGTCATGGCTCATGTCCATCTCAACCTCCATTTGAGTGGTCTCTCTAACATCTCCTCTAGGTCATCTATGGGATCATCTGGGATGTCTATAGTCTCCACTCTCTCCTATTTCCATCATTGTCATGTACTCAGTGGTTGTTTCTCATCTTGTTATGGGGTTAGTAGTGGTACATTTGGTATCTTTGCCTCCCCTACCTCCTTCTCTACCACTCATCATGTCTAACCTATCCACAGTCACTCATAACATGGCCTCAGTGTTAGCCTCACTATTAGTGGTCAAAGTCCCCTCTTCCCTTATGGCTCCCTCACATGTCAAGCCCATTGGTTGAGTATCAATATCAGTGTTGTCAAATGAGGTAGGCCCATCTATCTTGGCACCCATTCCACTAGATGTGGATCTCTCCACCATGTATGGTGTCTAATCACCTCTCTCATCTCTAGTTCTAGTGTGATTATGTGTAAACTCACCCATGTAGCTACTATATACCCATACGACTACCACATGATATCTACACATCTCACCAACTATAGAGCTATCACGTAGGGTATAGCCCACATTACCTGGTGTTCCCTTTATCTTTGCACTCAAAGTAACCCATCATCAACTGCATGGGATAACCCAACTATTTGATACATGTGTAATCTCTCATATATCCATATTATTAGTAGTATGATCAGTCCCATAGTCTTCTACCCTCTAACCAGCATCTCAAATAGATCATGAATGAGATGGACCCAGATGATAGAACCTAGATCATATATTACTTCCTCCTCTAGCATCATCTTGCTCAAGACTACCATGAATAGTGGTACCTTGTCATCTAATTTGTGACAAAGCACTCACTGCAATGAGGCCTATCACCACCTTAAAAAGATATAAAATCAATGATATATACACATCATCTATATTGACTCTCCATCCTCTTTATATTATCTTTGAGCCTATATCCCACATGGTTAAGGCTCTTCTCTCCTCTAAGCTATCTGGTATCCTTAGGGTTACCAATGCTTATGCTATGGGTATCCCAAAGATAGCATGTACATCCTCTAGTGTGATACCCAACTCTATCAAATCCCCATCCACCTTTAATCTAAAGGTGTTAGTTAACCATTCCTAGCATCCCAGTAACATGACTAACAAGTTAATGCTGAGGGAGATCTTGCACATCCCCAATATACCTCCTAGACCTATGTCTACTAGTCTAGCTCAATTTCTATCTATCAATCTCTTTAACAAATTTAGAAACCAAGACATGTCCACCAACCTCTAAAATCTCAGTCATCTCTACAACTAAGAAAAAATAAAGGATGTATTAGCTCCTCCATGTCATGCATAATCACAATACATTCTTTTTATAATTTTAATTAAAATAAGACTAATTGCTTTTACCTTATTCATTTTATCCTATTTATAGGTTATTTGGTCCCTCTTTCCTTCCCTAGGTCATTTCAATCCATTCTAGCCCTCTTTCATCTTTATGCATGCTTTTTCATGCTTATTTTGGTTCCTTAGTCAACCTAGTTTGACCAAAATTTCCCTATTTTTCTCATATTTGACTTCAAATTCTAGGTCAACCCTCTTATTTTACCCTCCCTAGTTTTGAGTTTTCATTATGGCCCTTACAAACTAGTTTTTTGCTCTATTTTAGCTTTTCAACCTATAGAATACACTAGGTTGACCCATACCTACTGGTTTAACCATATGGATTTTACCCTATTTCAACCTAGTAGGTCAACTTGGTTGACCTAGTACATTTTGTGTGCTAACCCAGTACATTTTACCTAAAATGTGCATTTTTCTCATTTTCTTCCTAAACCCTTCCAACCCATTTCCCATATTTCTATTTTCTACCCTTAAAATCTAATCTTTTTATTTCAACGTATATAACTCATTAAAAACAAATTTTTTCAAAAATTCACATAAATCAATAGAAATTTCAAAAACTAGTTTGAGATCTATAGTTACATACCTGTAGCACACCTGTTGCCACCTCTAGGTGTCTTCATCTACCATATCATCCCCTCGCCATCCTAGCTTTTTTTGGTCTCAGAGCTCTCTTTTCTCTTATTCACAATTCAAAATTCTAAATGAATTCTCTTTTTCCCTAATAAAAACCACTTTTTAGCAATTTAAATTCTTTCATTTATTTTTAGGTAGATTCCTTGTTTTGCCTCTATCTTTGTTTTTGATTATCCATTTTACAAACCATAAATTGTATTATAATTGTGATTACTTAGAGATTATTTTCCACTGTCATATTCCTATATTCCAAAAAATATATTTTTGGCTATTTTTTGCACTAACTTCTACATGTTCACCTAGTGTACTCTACATTGGACACCTATATTTCTTGCTATCTACTTATTTATCTATGAAACTAAGTTAACTTAAAGGTACATATTTATCAATATATTTCTTTCATTTATATTATTTTTTTATCTAATTTTTACTTTTCCCAAGTGTGAAAATAAGAAAATAGTTATGAAAGGTGTGGAAGAATACTTGTTAAAGTGTGCATATTGGATCTAAATGATTTTGGAGAGATTCTCCTTGGCTTGGGAGGATGACCTTAAAATAATAAAATGCTAAAATAAACTTGTTTTTTAGACAATTAGATGGGTGGATTACCTAGCATGAGCTAGATCCTAGAAGCAAAAGCTTTCTAGGAAGCTGTCAATCCATCTTCTTCAAACACTTAAGTTGGTGAATGAAAATGGAAATATTTGCATAAAATTATAGTAAACTAAAAATAAGAATATAAAATTAATTATGAAAACTAAATTATTTTCTTAGATGGCTAAAATAAAGTATCTATTTTAAATAGTGTTAATATTGAAAATTGGCTAAAACAAAGTTATGGTTTTTTGGTTTGGATTGATTTGACAAAAGTAAAAATAATGATTTGGTTGGGGTTGGGAAATGGTTTTAAATTTGAAGATAAATATTTTCAAGAAAACAATAGGGATAAATGGTGAAAAGGAGGGCCAAGAAGGCAAAGGGGCAACTAGTCACAATGAGGCCAAGAAGGCAAAGGGGTAAAGGGTCAGAATGAAGCCAAGAAGGTAAAGGGATAAAGGGTGATCAAGATGGAAAAGGGATATTCATAAGAGGGTAAAATTAAAATAGGGTGATTAATTAATCAAGTGAAATAAGAGAGCCAAAGGGAAAGGAATGAATAAATTAAGATAATTAAACAACAAGATTACCTCAATGCTTAAACATGTTTTTTGATGAAGATTTGCTTGTTGATAGTTGATGAAGACTTGAAGCAATTTTGACAGATTTTTATTGATTTATCTCCTTATCTTCAACATTATTACCTCCTTGATGATACCTCCAAACTTGTAACACAAATATTAATAACAAAATACTAACGTTCAACTTAACCTTGGGTGAAGAAGAGGTGGTATTTATAGTATTTTTGTGAAGAATCATGAAAAAAGAGAGAATAGTGGAAGTGTGGCACCATTTTCCATGTGGTGCATGATTTATTAAAGGTGAGGTGGGTGAGGATTCCCATTTTTTTTTGTGAGTCTCCTACTTTTCTCGTGAATCCAAGTTTTAATGGAAATCATGCACATGGGTTTGAATGAGATCAAAGACTTTTTACCACCTTTATTTGTCTTCATTCAAATACTTAAAGAGGTAGCACACCAAAGGTGGTGCCATTTTCCATGTGGTACATGGATGACTCAAGGTGATGTTGGTGGGGATTCCCATGTGGGTTTAAAAGTCTCCTACTTTCCACATGAATCCAAGTTTGAATGGAAATTATGCACATGGGTTTGAATGAGATTGAAGAATTTTTACCACCCTTATTTGTCTTCATTCAATCACTTAAAGAGGTGGCACACCAAATTTGGCACCATTTTCCATGTCGTGTATAGGTGAGTCAAGGTGAGGTTGTTGGGGATTCCCATGTGGGTTAGAAAGTCTCCCATTTGGGTTGGTGAGCCTCCATTTAGGTTAAAAACTCCAAAAATGAGTGCCCTTTATCTTTAAGGAGGTAAGTATCTCATTTTAAGGTCCAATTTCATGTGTTAATTCAAAATATATATTTAATTATGGTCCTTTAAGGGTAAATTCACTTTATTTTAAAAGGGGGCCTTGTGATGCTTAAATGAGGTCATTAAGCACTTTAAGAAAGGGTCCCAAGTGGGGTATGATATCCCACATCAAGCCATATAACTTCTCATGTCACATTCCATGTCACTTTGACATGTCACTCACCATGTTACTTTCCATGTCACTCACCATGTCACATGCCATGTCATCATGAATAGTGATAGTAAGTCCCACAGTGAATAGTGATAGTGAATAATATTTTTAAATAGTACTTTCAAATAGTGATTTTGAATAATATTGTGTGACTATAATAATAGTGATTTTTTTAGGTTAAGAGGGTTTTGTTAAATTTTTAAAAAATTTAGGGGGTATTTAGGGGGTCTCGAGGTATTTAGTCATCAAAAATTACAAGTGTGTATTTTTCTAGTGTCTACACTTTGCCCATTTTTATTATGTGGCTTTGAATTAACAAGATGCAAAACAAAAATGAATCACTTGGTCAAAGTTTAGGGTACTCTAAGTATGGGAGGAATTTTTCCCCCTCAAACTAAAATTTGATGAGGAAAGGTTGAATCGTTCATAGATTTGATAAGCAGTTGATGGGGAGGCATTAGGTGGTGCCATAACGTAGCTAGCTATGTGAAATGCCAATGGGTTCATAAAATATGACTAAGCACAATAGTCAATATTATTAAAAGACTAAAGTTTCCAATGTTGATAATAAAAAGGTTAGTTTCTAAGATAAATGACATGGTAAATGGTCCCTAGCATTGGTCATAGTTGATCAAGTTAATCTTATTAAGGCTCCTAGATAGGGTCAGTGTTGACTCAGGTATCCAAGGTAGGAAGTGCTCTTGAGAAAACATAAATGGTCTAATTTTTCATGAGGTGGTGAAAATATTTATAATTTCAACATGGCAAGGTTGGTTATTATGGTCAAAATTTATTTTAAAACACACCAATGTTCTGGCTCAAAAGTAACCAATGTCAAGGTGGATGTGGTGAAAGTGTGGGTTGATTAGGTATGGGTTGGAAGGGTATAGCCAAGCTGATTCTAGATGCGAGTGGAAATTGGATGCTATCTACATAGCTCTATGGATAGGAATCCAAAAAGAATGTTAGGCCAAATGTAGTTATTTTAAGGTGAAGGGTGTTAGTTAACTTGGTTTCCCTAATTTGATATCATGTAGTTATGTCCAATTGAAGGATGTTGGAGAAAGGGAAGCACAAAATGGTGAAAAATATGGATATCAAATAGTTTATGATGGGTGTGTTATAAATGATGGATTAGATTACCTATGATGCCATTAGATGATTACATCAACTATGCAAAAGGAATTTACAGCCATGGATAAGCAGGTTGAAGCATGAATTTTTTACCACCTTTTTAAAGAAAAGAAAAGGGAGAAATATGATATACCAAGATTTAGAAAATTTGAAACTACAAACAAATTATCGCAGTGATTTGATGGATTCTTTCATCACCATCCAAGTAAGTTAACATTGTGCACACACCACAACAATGTCTTTAATAGGATATGAAAGGGTAGTATGCAATGATTTGAGGAAGCAAACTAGAAAAGTTGGTAAATAAGAAGTGGCAAAGATTTGAACCTTTGAATCAGTGGGGCTCCAAAATAAGTACGCATTAAGTTTTAAGGGAATTTAAAGAAAGACATTGAGGGGTTTTATAATATGGAATGAGATGAATAATAATAATTATTAAATGAAGGATCAAGTTATGGATTTTATGCATTAAAGAAAGGGTTATTTTAAGGTGTAAGAAGATGTAGTCTAAGAAGGGATAATCAAGGGGAATTATTGGAAGGTAAGGTGCATGAGAGGGTGTAGCTAGCATCCCCATATAAGTATCCCAAATCTTCTATTTGAAGGTGATTTTAGTTTTGATTCTAACATCTTCAAAGGTTGGAGTAAAATGGGTTAGAAATAGGCAAGACTAGAAGTGTGGGGAAGGGATTTTCATCCTAATGGCTTAATAGTGCTCAAGATTATTGGTTGGTCATATGAGCCCACAATCTTGGCTAATTGTGTTATAAATCCATAGGATTGGTATATATCTCATAGTAAACCAAAATCAAGTGGAAGACCTTGGAGGTTGTAACATGCACAAAATGGGCAGAGGGTTTAAAATGAAAAAGGTGATAGGGAGGGTGAAGGGAGTAGTTGGAGAGGGACAAAAAAATTAGAGTCTAATAAAAACATATAGAGGTATTAAAGGAAGAAAGGGATGCTCCTGAAGTAATGAACCTAACTAAAATTCATGCATTAAGGTAAGCACGAGGAAGATACAAGGAACAAGATAAGGAGATGTATGTAGAAGAAATACAACTAGTAACCACACTCTAAAGAGGTAGAGGTTAAATTAGAGAACATAAGGGAGAACCAACAAGGGATAAGGTGAAGGTGGACTAGGATATGGATGAAGAGAAAATAATCAAGTCACAGATAAAGATGAAGGTGGAGAAAAATGGAAGAATCTAGGCATGGTCATATAGGTCGGGAAGAGCAAGGAAGGGCATCAAGGGAGATGAAAAAAATGAAATGAAATAGAGAAAAGAGAAGAAAAATAAAAGGTAAAAGATGGGGGGTGAGAGATGCACTAAAAAAATGATAGATTAGAGAATTGAAAAAGATGGGAAGAGAAGCATAACAATCATGAAGGGTAAGGGGAGGTGGGTAAATATGGAAGGCCATGAAGGGTTTGAAAATAAGTCTAAAAATAGACCAAGGAGAAAATAGTTTGGTGATGAAAATGAAACAAATAAGGCTATAAATAGAATAAAGAAAATAGGAGGAAAAAGGAGTGAAATGAGGAAACAAAAAGGATGATAAGAGAGTGAATAAGTAGGTGGTATCTTGACCAAGTAAGCATGGATAATGATGGATAATGAAACAAAGTAGATGGTGGTTTTGGAGATGAGAATGGGATGTAAAATGGGAAAGGGGTTAACAAAAATAAGGGGAAACAAAGGATGGGTGGGTAAGAAGGTGAAGAGAGAAGGTAGGTGTGAATCAACTTGTTATAAGAGATTGAAAAGTGGAAGGGGTGATTAGAAGAGATTTTCAAGACAAAAATTGGTGAGGTAGTGAATAAATAGGGGGATGTAATGAAAGGGAGTGAGATGAAACTAAGGGATGAAGATTAGGGATGATAAGAACAAAAAGGAAGAATTGAAGCAGGGATACAAAGCACAAAACTCACAAAGATGTAAAAGATAAGTGAACACCAAGATGGAAAGAGGAAAAGGGGAAGGAAAAGGGCAAAAGGAAAGAAGAGAAAATAATAAAAGGGAAATCATGGGAGGATTCTCAAAGGATAAATGCCTAGTTAGAAGCTAGTTTTAGAGGGAAAAAATAAGACAAAAAAGATGAAAGGATGGAAAAAAGAAAACAAGAAGAATGGAAAATGGGTATGATGGGAAGAGTGGTGGTACACATAAAGAAAAAGTGAATAAATAGAATAAATAGAAAGCTTACAAGATGCATAGTATGATTTGGAATGGGTGAGGAAAAGAGAGTGATAAGGAGGGTACAATAAATAGTCAAGGGTGAGGGGAGATGATGAGGATGGAGAATGAAGTTGAAGGTGATAAAGGGAAAGGTTGGTAATAAGGTGAAAGAGATTTAGAAAATGCAAAAGGTGGGTGGGGATGTGAGTTGTGAAGTATGCACAAGGAAAGATGATGGGAAGGCCAATGAAGTAGAGTATGAGGTCACTTTATGGGAGGTAAGAGGGACCAATGGGGAAGGCTATCAAACCTTATGTTAAAAGAGATTGACAAACTAGAAAAATCGTTAAAAGAGATTGACAAGCTAGAGGTAGGGAGATGGTTAGGAGATAGGTAGATAAGTGGGGGTAAATATATGAGGTGAGAAGGGTAAATAAATTAAAGGATGTGGCTAATCTGACCTCAGTAAATGAGTGCTAGCTACATAGTCCAAAAACACTCTGGCCAATGTAGTTCTTCCAATAATGGGTAAAAAAAATTTGAGCAAGTATTATATAGTGTTAAAATATAAGGATGCTTAAGAAAAAATTCAAAGCTTCCTTGATGTAGGATTCCCTGAGAAAAATGGCACTGTTAGTAGTGTAAATGAGTGAAAAGAAAAAGGGGATGGGAATTAGTTTTTAGTGGCCAAGCTACCCTTAGAAGTAGAGAAATGCCTACATAATATGTAGACATCTGGCCAATGTAGTTCAATAAGTTTTGGGTGTGTGGAGTTTAAATTGGTTGCCCCAATTTGATGGACCACATGGGTTGGTTTCAGCTAAGTGAGAAGATTTTGTAAAACAATAGTTTTGGGTTTTGGTGAAGGTGTCAATGAAAGTGAATGGTGTACATTGGTAAATAGTTACCATAATGATCCTGTAGACACCAAAATTATGTCTACTCCTTGGTTGACCCCCCTTGGTCCCCTTGGTCCACTTCTAAACATTTCTAACCCACACACTTATTAATTTAAAATAAATTACCTATTTTAAATTAATAACACCACACTTGACACATCACCCATGACACCTCACCTTGCCCTTGGATACCCCCATTTATCACCTATGACAAATCATAATGACCTAAGACCTATTTCAACCCTTCCACTAATCTCTCGTGCCTATTTAATCCACCTTTGGACCATTTTCCAATGATAGCTGAACTTGGCAAATGGAAGAATGGGCAAAAGGCTAAAAATAGCCTTTTTCCCCATTCTCTAGCCACCGACGTTAGTCAACCATCGGCCGACGCTCGTGGTATCGCCAACATCAGTTGCTTAAAACCACATTTTAACCCCCAAAATGGCTAATCACAAACCCAAAGGCTAATTTTCTTGCTCCCAAAATTTGACCTCTCTCTCTCTCTCTCCTGAATGCACACCAAGCATCACTCACTCCACCCCTAATTGAAACATTGCAGGAAGTCTTCTACATCAGCCACATCGAGAACAAACATTCACACCCCTGATTCTTCAGCAAGCAAGAGCTAAGTATTCTTCTTCTATTTCATTTCAGTAATTTAAAAAGCATTTAGCAATTAGTTTCTATTTAGCATTTCTAAATATCATCAACCAAACCTGACTTTCTTCTTGGAGAGGTTGAGAGGCCTTCCCCATATACTTACTCCTTTTGACAACCTGTCCTCTACCGCTTGTCCCTCTTAAGACTCTATTGAGTTCTCTGCAATCTTGCACAAACCTCCAAACTCCTACAGACCTCCTAGACTCCTCTATTGCCCATAAACCCATCCAAAACCCATCCAAGGCCATTACCCTAACCGACATCGACCATTTCCCATATCGATGTCGATAGGCTAATTGACATCAGCAACCTTGACCAACCAACATCGATAGAACTACTGACATTGGCGACTGTGACAAATTGATAGTAGAATACAGGTACGCATTATCTCTATTTATTTTGTTTAGTCTTTCACCATTTCTCTTTCTAGCAACACTCTTCTATCAACTAATGGACTGTCATCCCTCAAGGAATTCTTTTCACTTCTAAGACCGAGCTTTGCTTGGTAGTCCACCATATATCTATCTAACATTTTCCTTTGTTAAGTTTTCTTCTTATCTACAAGTGTCATCCTCCATAGCCAAAGAGGAGCTCCTTCAATCGTCTGAATACGGTGTGCAACTTCATCTAGGTACGTACAAACCCCTGACCATTACCTTTTAGTTTCTTATTCTTCTAAATGTGAAAAAGCAAAAAGAGTTGGAAACATTCTGGCATGCTTGATGAGACCCTAGAGTTTTCCTTGGGTTCATTTCTTCTAAAGGAAAACATTCATATAAGTGCATTAGATTTCTTCTTGCATCCTTCTTCTATCTCTTTATTTTGAAAAGACATCATAAGCAAAGTTAAAAAGAACCACTTTCTTTTTCTTCTTGTCACCTTTCCTCTTGCATCTTAGAGTAGTGAAATTCATAGTCTTAACCTTTTCTCAACTTGTTTGCATCCAAACAAAACATTTTAATTTGGGCTTAAAATCTATTACATCTCATTCCTGCTTGAATGCATATTTAGTCCACTCATCTAGTAATTAAAATGCATTATGAATAAAACATAGTACACATATGTTACACTACCAGACCACAAGCACATCAAATCAAACATCTAAACATACCTGAGATAAGGCCCGACTAGGATTTCATCACCTAGCGGATACCTTACCCTTCCTGGTAATCCTACTTGGACTTCACTACCAAGGGGAGAACCCACTCTATTCTTTAACAAAGTATAAACTCTGGGGGAAGTATATATAGGCTAAGTGACCTAGCTTATCTCTGGGCTTGTGAAGTGATGGGAGGAAGCTCCTAGCACCAAGCCACGTATGGAACCTAATACAGACTTTGAGCACCAAAACTTAACCCAAAACCAACCTTAGACTGCTTCTTTTAGTGCTTATTCTACAAGCCCCAATTACCAAACATATTCTTCTAAGGCATAAGCCAACAAGACTCTAAAATTTATTCTTAGGAATTAAATGTTTAGAGGCTACTTGTCTTCATCTATCTTTCTGTCTGTATCTAATTTTTTGAGCTGGTGAGGTCACATTCTAAGATCTAAAAACAACTTAGACTTTCTTCTTTCTTCCAAAAACTTTCAGTTTTTTGAGTTTTTGGAAACACACAGTCACTGACATCAATTTTTCCACTGACATAAGCAACTTATCTTAATCGACATCGGTTATCTGACCGACATCGGCAACTTATTTCACCGACATCAGTTTTTGTACCGATGTCGGTCACTATCAAAAATCTTTCTTCTCAAATAATAAGCTAAAAACTTGACCTTTTTGCTGTTAAAAACACAATCTAGTTTTTTGAGGCTAAAACATACAATTTTTAGAACCTAACCCTTTTTGCCTTGGATGGTTTTGACACGTAGTCAAACCAAAACTCTTGTTGACCACGCAAGGCAACAACCACTTCCACCTTCACCTTCACCTTCTATATCAAGTCCTCTAATGGAGTATCATTTAGACACTGAGCATACTCCAACCCCAACTCAACCCCATATTATTCTCGAAGGGGACCAAGACTTTGAAAGATTCCTTGACCTCAATGTCAAGGCTCTTCAGCACTATCTCATAAGAAGTCAAATGTGAGACTCTTTAGGCAACCCAGTTTATGGGATGCCAACTTCCTTAGTTGGCACGGCAATCATATCAATAACCTCCATAACCCAACCCATGGTCACCTAGGACATTGCCTCAACCAACAACCCAACCATGACCAATCTTCAAAGTGTAACCTCTCCTTCTGTTTCTAGACCTACCTCCTTTGGGGTTCCTGTACCCCCTCAACCACAAATCATTCAACAAAGTTCTACGCCATTCCAAAACTTAATTTTCTCCATCCCACCTACTCTTACACCCATAAATATAAGAGTAACCACCTATCCTTCAACAAGTGTTGCTGCCACTCAACCACCTTTGGTGACATCAAGCCAAGTTCTACCTTCTAGCTTCATAACACAACCACCCTTGACTTCAACATCAGTCCCTATGACTAGTTACCAATATGTTGCGCCTATACAAGTGCAACCAACTACGTCATGTGCCCCTCCTAACTCCTTCCAAGCACCTTACAACTTAGGGGGTGCCCCACCTATCAATCCACCAATCGATCTAATCAAGATGCTAATGGATAAGGTGTCTAATCTTGAGACATCCGTTTTGGGTTCAAGAAGTGTTCTCTCATATGAACAAATCTATAATGAACCTATTCATCCTTTAGTCCCAATCTAACCATATCCTAGTCAGTGAGAACTTCCCAAGTTTACTCACTTTTAGAGTAAGGAAGACCCACAGCAACATCTACGAGCATTTAGAGATGCTTGTTACCTTATAGCACATGATGATGCGTTATTACTATGCACATTTCCCATGTCACTTTCTAGTGCTGCCCTTGATTGGTATAGTTTTATTACCAGTCACTCTCTATTTACCTTCACTCAACTAGCTCAACTATTTCTTGACCACTTTTCTATCAACATCACTAAAAAGGTCTCCATCACGGACCTATATTCTATCAGACAATTTGACGATGAATCCATAGCTAATTTTGTTGCTCGATGGAGAAGTTTAATCAACCAACTCTCCTTTTATTTACCTCAACCTAAGCTCATTGAGCTCTTTTCACAAGCATGTGCCAAACACATTTCATCTACCTTGCGGGTCTAAACATTCTGCACATTTGACGAAGCTTTCACCATGGCCAAGAAGCTTGAACTCCATGCTGTCAAAGAAAATAAAGTCAAATTACATAGTAAAAATACTAATGCAAAATCAAATGACTCTTCTTCCAAATCTTCTTCCTCCAATTCCAAGTCTAAGGGATCAACAAATGATGTGGTACTTAGATCATCATCATCTACCACAACTAATCAATTCGAGCCTTCCACATCTCAAAGCATTACACAACAATTCCAATAATGATACGTACAGCATCAATATACTCCAATTGGAGAATCATACGCATCCATGTTGGATAAACTAGTTAAACAGGGAGTCCTCAATCTCCCCCAAATTCGACCACCACCACAATTTGACCCCGCAAAAGCCATCCCTACATGGTATAGGGAAAATGACTTCTGTAATTATCACCATGTCAAAGGCCATGACATAAACAACTGTAAAACCTTCAAAAACATTGTCCAAGACATGATAGATAAAGGTGATCTTGTTTTGGATAACCCAAACGTGCCACCTAACCAAAACATAGACATCTTTAGAGAACCATTCCCTAACCATCCCCCTAGCCAAAACAACATACAGACCATGGCAAAAGACCCCCAACAGTGTAATATATGCACAATCAACATGGTCTTTCCTGTCATTCCTAACCAACCTCTCCCACAGTCTGAAGAGGGTAATCAACCTATTTGTCCATCATAAGTAGAAGAGCTTTCTTCTCCTATTTTTCCACCACATGTAGAAGAGCCTTCTCTTATTTCTCCCCCACAGGTGGAAGAACCTTCTTCTCCTATTAGTCCTCCATCTACCCCTCTTATATTGGAGGATGCTTTAACCATACTAGCACCACTAGCCCCACCTTCATCCTTCCTACTACCAATGGAGGACACTACCTTTCTTGCTCCTCAACCACAAGTAGAAGGCACAATCATCCCTACCCTCTATCCTCTTGAGGAGTCACATTCTCCAATTCCTTCTCCACCAAGAGAAGAACTTGTCTCTTCACCTACTTCGACTGAAGATGATCTAGTGATGACTCTTTCTCACCTTTAGCCTGAGATCACTATATCTAACACATTTCCAGTCTCACAACCACCCACATCTTCTAAAAAACCAAAGCCTCATCTAACATCTTCCAAACCATTCTCTCAATTGGTTGAGAACTTAGGATTTCTCCATTCGAAGAAGTTAGAGCATGAGGTATTATGGGAGCGACTCAAAGCTCCTTATCTTACACATCCTATTTCATCTTGTAATGTCAACCCTTCTATGACAAAATCTCCAAAAGTCACCAATGAAGATCAGGCTTCTACTTCCAGATCTTTAGAAGCCCAATCATCCACATTTGAACCTAAACCCTCACAAACATCCACCATACCAACACCAGTTAAATCCCTCGGTGTTCACCCCATATCTAACCTCACTCACCCACAAGTGAAGGTAGACTTGAACCTTGCCTCGCACAATAGTAGTCCTCGCACTAAACCAAAGAAGGCTACTAAACCACGTCGGAGAACTCCTCCTCTACCATCATCATTGCTCTCCATTTTGGGCCCACATCCCTCTACCTTAATAGGAGTGCTCCCTACTCCAATACATAACAAAAACAAGTTGCCTCCATTACTCCCTTTACCCACCACAAACCTACCTCCTCTAAAAAATTTGGCACCCCTTGCAAAGAAAGTGTCATCTACATGAGTGGCCGCACCACCAACCCAAAAGGTGGTACGGAAGTCTCCCTCAACAACTCTCAAACAAAAGTCATCAACACCTAGTACATCAATAAGCACGGACCCCTTAGGGGGTTCATATGCTTTGATACTACGCCAACTTTTGCAAACTTATAGCATCATTCTCCCACCTATTAAACCATTTCAACCTCTCAGACCAAAGCTATCTTGGTTTGATGACACTAAAATTTGCCTATATCATCACACACCTGGACATGACACTGAGAATTATTGTGCCCTCAATGTTGTCATTCACCAATACTTGGAGAAAGATGCCCCTCTTGTTGAGGATACTGTCAACAAATCTCTAACACCATCTAATGTCTCCCAAACCTCTTCACTTTCACACTCATCAACTCTCAGATCAAAACCATCTTGGTTCGACGACACTAAATTTTGTGCATATCATCGCACACCTAGACATGACACTGAGCATTGTTGCGCTCTTAAGGCTATCATTTGTCAACACCTAAAAAAGGACACCTTGTTCATTAAGGATCCTCTTGACCACCCTTTAACCAAGCCATTGACACCATCCCATGCCTCTCAAACATCTTCACCTCAATCAAAATCCCATCATCAGACTGTGGTTTCTCTACCACTTTATCCCCCTTTGTTTGAAATCAACACCATCAATGTGGCCAACAGGTCACAAACCATGAAGGATAAAGGGAAAGAGAAGATTTCTATCCCTCAGACATACCCATTCATCAAGCCTCCTCAACCACCCAAACCCAAGATTTCAATCTTGGGCACATCCCAATCCAACATCTTTGAAGCCAATCATGACTCCAAGGTGAAATAACTTCACCCAACCTCTGTGAATACATCTTTGTATGACCTCATTCAAAGCTCTCCACAACACCACCAATCTTTAATCAAAGCTTTACAGACAGTGGAGGTCTAACCTAAAGGCCCCCAACCACTAGCTTCTTTAATCAAAACATTACCAACCATTGCCTCCATCACCATCCCTAATTCTGAGATTCCAAACTCCAACCTGGAAGATCAGGATCTCACCCTCTTAAACTAGGCATACTAGACAAAAGCTTCATAGGATTCATCCTCACATCACACTCCTTGATGAAGAGGAGCTTCAATGTCTTCTCTCCATCTCATTTATCCAACCCACTGATTATCCATAATGGGTATCAAACATTGTCCCTATCACAAAATAACTGGGGGACTTTAACTTTTTACTGACTATCATAACCTCAACCAAGCATGGACCAAACATCAACCAACCAAGCATCGACCAACATGCGACCAATCTGGAAAGAAGCAAATGAGGCAAATTTGCTCCTAATTGGCTCAGACCTTATAACATAACACACAAGTATGGATCAGGGACTTATCATCTATCTTCTCTTGAAGGCTGGCCAAAACCTGAGCCCCTTAATGCCTTGAATCTACGACCATTCTACTGTTAGTCAAGTAATCATTCACTTGATGTTTAACTTGAGCTCATCCCTTGAGCAACCCCTATCATCGTCATTCCTATTCCTTTCAACCCTTTTTCCCTACAAACATTAGTCAACCCTTTGGTAAAGCATGAATGCTTTTGTCCTAATAAAAGGGAAACCCCCAAACCTCTATAGTCAAGTCCATGACCAAAAGTCCAGTCAAAAAAAAAACATAAAATTTGGATGCCTATTCAAAGTTCATAAACTATAAATGTAGACTGCTCCCTTGAAGGACAGCTACATCATTGTTGTAATTAATAGATTACTCCCTTGAAGGATAGCTATTCAAAGACATTCAAACATACAAAGCAAAATATAGACCACTCCCTTGAAGGATGGCTATACACAAATTTTGCTCCAAATAGCACTCTCTCAGAAGCTTCCCGCATCAATCAACTTCACATATGACCACAAAACAAAACAAAACATCCTCACGTAGACTTCCCGCATTGATCAGTCTACCAAAAAAAAATTCTGACTAGCAAACTATAAAGTCATGGACTTGTCTATAGTCATTCTCAGGGTCACCTATAAAAGGGGCAAAGTTATCCTTGCTAAAAAAGGTTATGTTATCCTCACATCTCACATCATTACCCTATTACCCCAACATACTCAAGGGATTTTGAGCTCACTTAACGTCAAGTGATTTGACTACTTCTCTAACACAAACAATGGTCAACGACATAATGCATGAACGGGGCTTCTGTTTGTAAAAACCCTATCTATACCATCATTATGGTCCTTGTCAATGAAAGAGCAATGCACCTTTCACTTATTATACATCTTGGTCACACATAACTAGACCATTATCCAACCCAAATCCAAACCAACCAAATCAAACCAAACATTTTTAGACCACTAACATGACATAGCCTATTCACACTAGTTTCTATGGAAACCAATACACATAGAAACTATCAACCACTCAATTTATGTCAAGCATAAACCATTACTTGTTGAAGCATAAAAATACTCATTTCATTTTTAGCATACATCCATCACTAATATGGAAAATTACTAGGGATGAAAAACCACTTAGATAATGTTACAGAATACACCATCACATAATATGGAAAAGGCTGTAACATCATCATACCCTCATCATTTATAACCTGACCAAACCAACCTATCAACCAATCAGAACTACATTGGTCTAAGGCCCTTCAAATAGGGGCTATGTAGGTAGCACTCAGATGACATGGAGTCTTTTGGGGTTAGCTCAGCCACATCCATTTGTTCATCTACTTGATGGACAAACCATTTAACCTTTAACCATGACTTAACCTAGTCCAACCCACATCCATAACTGACCCTCTTCCTCCCTCTTAGGAGAACTACAATAGCTTGAGGCCCTTTCATCAAGGGCTATGTAGGTAGCACTTAGTTAACATGGGGTCCTCTGAGGTTAGCTCAGCCATTCCTTCATCCATCCATCTAATGGACCAACTATCTCTACCAACCCAACATCATGACCTATCCAACCATCCCTAACAGTGTAGAAGTCACCTTAGATTTCTCATGAGGCACATTGGAGATCACATACATCTCCCTGACTACATCCATCCACACAACTCTTGAGATCACTGATATCTCAACCCAACTCTCGACCAATGACCTTGGAGATCGCGACTATCTCCCCAAACCATGACCACTTTTGAGACAACTATGCCTTGGTTGTTTTAATTGCATATCTGTTACCTCACAAATAGTTAGCAAAATTGTATGCACATCACATTATGACCCTCACAATATTGGATCACGAGCAATTTTATCCCCACTACTTGTGACATTTTCGTGTTTTCTAGGAGCACTTCCTGAGCCTAGGATACTTAGAACATGACGACCATTGGAGCTACATCTTTAATCATTTAACCCAATCAGCTATGACTAAATGTTGGGGACCGATTATTTCAATTTTAACACTCCTTGACCTTTGACTATGACAATTTGACCTACATATCATGTGAAGTGGTATACGTGCAATCTCAACTATTATAACATTCACACTCAACCTTCACCATATCCATCCACTATCTATCAAATCAGCACTCGATATCAGGTTACCTTCCCTTGACTCCTGCTTTGAGGGGGGAATACCTCATCCCACATCTAGGGTAGCTTACTCTTATTTTTTGTCTTACAATTCATCAGAACAACCAACAGGACAAAAATGACCTTATCCCATACCTGGGGCAACGTACTCCTTTTTTTGTCTTGCAGTTCATTAGAACAACCAACAAGACAAAAGCGACCTTATCCCATACTTGGGGCAACTTACTCCTATTTTTTTATTTCAATTCGTCAGAACAACCAACAAGACAAAAAGGGGCAAATGTAGACACCAAAATTATGTTTACTCCTTGGTCGACCCCCCTTGGTCCCCTTGGTCCACTTCTAAACATTTATAACCCACACACTTATTAATTTAAAATAAATTACCTATTTTAAATTAATAACACCACCCTTGACACATCACCCATGACACCTCACCTTGCCCTTGGATACCCCCATTTATCACCTATGACAAATCATAATGACCTAAGACCTATTTCAACCCTCCCACTAACCTCTCATGCCTATTTAATCCACCTTTGGACCATTTTCAAATGGTAGCTGAACTCGACAGATGGAAGAATGGGCAAAAGGCTAAAAATAGCCTTTTTTCCCATTCTCTAACCACTGATGTCAGTCAATCATCGACTGACACCAGTGGTATCGCCAATGTTCGTTGCTTAAAACCACATTCTAATCCCCAAAATGGCTAATCACAGACCCAAAGGCTAATTCTCTTGCTCCCAAAATTTGACCTCTCTCTCTCTCTCGGATGCACACCAAGCATCATAGGCTATAGGAACTCTACATCAGTCACTCCACCCTTGATTGAAACATTGCAAGAAGTCTTCTACATCATCCGCATCGAGAACAAGCATTCACACCCCTGATTCTTCAGCAAGCAAGAGCTAAGTATTCTTCTTCTATTTCATTTTAGTAATTTAGAAAGCATTTAGCAATTAGCTTCTATTTAGCATTTCTAAATATCATCAACCAGACCTGACTTTCTTCCTGGAGAGGGTGAGAGGCCTTCCCCATATCCTTACTCCTTTTGACAACCTGTCCTCTACCCCTTGTCCCTCTTAAGACTCTCTTGACTTCCCTATAATCTTTCACAAACTTCCAAACTCTTACAGACCTCCCAAACTCCTTTGTCACCCATAAACCCATCCAAAACCCATCCAAGGCCATTGCTCTGACCGACATCAACCATTTCCCCTACAAATGTCGATAGGCTAACCGATGTCAGCAACCTTGACCAACTGACACCGATAGAACTATTAACATCGGTGACTGTGACAAACTGACAATAGAATATAGGTACGCATTATCTCTATTTCTTTTGTTTAGTCTTTCACCATTTCTCTTTCTAGAAACACTCTTCTATCAACTAGTGGACTGTCATCCCTCAGGGAAGTCTTTGCACTTCTAGGACTGAGCTTTACTTGGCACTCCACCATATATCTATCTAACATTTTCCTTTGTTAAGTTTTCTTCTTATCTATAGGTGTCATCCTCAACAGCCAAAGAGGAGCTCCTTCAATCATCTAAATATGATGCGCAACTTCATTTGGGTACGTACAACCCCTTGGCCATTACCTTTTAGTTTCTTATTTCTTCTGAATGTGAAAAAGCGAAAAGAGTTAGAAACAGATCCCACATTTAGTAAGATGAGAGCTACATAGGGGAAAGGTAGGATAAATTAGAAGGGAACACAATGTTAAGTACTATAAATGATCTTTAGTGGAGCTAATCCAAAGAAGAGGTGCCTTTTTTAGGAGGTTACACCTTATAAAATTATGTGAGGGTAGGAGTTTAGAGATATTGTCCACTACTATGAGCTGAGTCTTAGGAAGTGGGGGTCTATTTAGATCTATAGAGTTGATTTGGCCAAGGTTCATCATCACTACAAGTCAATTTTTAAGGGTATTAGTGAAGTGATGATCTATAAAGAATTTCTTTGATGGTCAAGTAGATTCTACAAGTAAGGAAGTTAGTAGTGTGGTGAGCAATAGAGGATGGACCTTGCCTGACCCAAGAGCTGCATGGGTAGGCTAGAAAAATGGTGGCCATGTCTACATCCTCTATCCCAACTCCATGGAATCAATGACTTATTGGTTCTGCTAGTTTGGGCCTAACCAACAAAAAATTTCATGGCTAGGAGAAGATGGTGGTTCCCTTGCTACGAATGAATGTTTAGCTGGCATAAAAGAAAAGACTACCATGTTGGAGTAGGTATTGCCAATGGTTGGGGTCTAACATTTAGATCATGTGGTAATGGGTTGGTAGGAATAAGAAGGTAAAAGGGTAAATAAGGTGAACATATTGCTATGAATTCATGGCAGCCTACCTCTAATGGAAGAGGGTCTACAGTAGCAAGGATTTGGGAGTTACCTCCACCAGTAATAGTGGCAATTTCAAAGGTGTGATCTTTATAGTGGCCCATAGTTGGAACCCAATTTACATCAACTAAGGTAATGGTGATAATGATGTTAATGACCACCAGGCCCATAAGGATTATAAGATGATAAAATAAGAAAATACATTAGGTGAAAATTAGGTGATAAGGTCAACAAAAAGATATTCTAATGATGCATAATGGATTTATTGAGGTGACCAATTAGATTGAGGGTGATGTGTCCATATGAAAAGGTAAGTAGACATGACCATTTCAAGTAGGAGGACTATTTAAAGGAATCAATGACATCATATAACCTTCCCTATCAGTGGAATGGTGAATCATGTTGGTGAGGAAGAATGGTCAGGTATTTTATTTAAAGAATCATGATAAGGATAGATGTTTATCATTGAGTCATTTGTTTTTTCAAGTTATAGACAGTGTAGAGAAATATTTAAAGTTGAAGATGGTGAATAATGGAAATAATGGTGGAGATAACTAGCAACTTCCATGACCTAAAATAATCAATATGGTGAATGTGTGTATTTACTAGATATTACAACATGTAATGGTGATAATGGAAGTACTTCTAGATCAACAAGAGGAAAGGTACATGTGGCCTAAGCTTGATCCTAAACTTTTACCTATGTATAAATGAAGAAGGCAATAATTTCACTACACAATATGAAGGGTTGGATAACATGATCATTGGCCTACCTATGGAAGGAAACCTCACTATCTAAGGGGATGTGCATTGAGGCAACAACCAGTGGTACCAATGCAACTAGAATAACCAAATCTTAGGAATGCAATGGATATGACAAGAGAGCAAGGTGAAATACCTAGAGAGAAATATATTTCTCACCCTATGGGGATGAATGTGGAAAAGGATAAAAGAGTACACCCTATAGTAATCATTGAGATAGGGAATGTTACAGATGCCAGTTCAGGGAGCAATCAAGTAGAAGGATGGTTAAACATAAATCTAGAGTCACTAGACAATCAAACTAGTACATAGGTAGGAAATAATATATGTAGGGGCTTTAGATGAAGCGTGGATAGTCTAATAACTTTGTATGTATTGTGTGACTCCTCCTACCTGAAAAAAATATTACATAGTTTATTGTAAACATTTACAAAATGTGTTGGATATCATTGGACAAATATTATTATGCTTAAGGTTGTGTGGATATTTATAAATGTTGTGATCATGGTTATGATTGGTATGGTTATGGTTTCTATAATCTTTCTTAATATAAAAATAATGATTATTGTTGGTGCAATACTGGATGGTAAAAATTGTGATGAAAACATCAACCAAACACATTAAGAGATGAGTAGGGCATGATGCTTTGTTTTTTATAAGGACTAAATATAAACCTAAATTGGTATTAGATTAATTAATATAATCCCTTAAAATTTTACACATGAGTGGTCATTAGTTTATAAAAAAAAGTTTCTTGATCACAGGGTGTCAAGTAAGCTCTAAATCCCTTGATTTATAGATAGTCTAAAGGGAAGATGGGTGATAGGTGGTGTGAAGGGTAATGGGTGATATGTATGATAACCTCATGTGAATTATTTTTCCCCATTTATAAGTGGCCTAATAATGGTAATAGACAAGTCCATGTCATATACTAGATATAGACTGATCAATGTAGGAAGTCTACATGGGAAAGCTGATTGTAACTTCCAACTTATTATGTTGCTTGAGAGCTGATTGTGACTTCAAAATTTGTTGTGATAGTGGGTATTTTGATTTATTGTTATATATGGGAAGCTAATCAGTGTGGGAAGCTTCCATGAAATTACTCTAATTTTAACAAAGTTAACTCAATCATCCTTCAAGGGATTGGTCTAAGCTTATTGGCTTTGTTTTAATGTTCTTGATAGTTGTCCTTCAAGGGAGCAGTCTACCTTACATGTGGTAAAAAAAAATTGGGTAGCTATCCTCTAAGGGAGTAGTCTACAATGCTTAAGATATCAACCCAATTAATTTTTTCAAGATGAAATGTGTTTATACATGGACCAATCTAATTAGGTTCAGAGGTTTACCTTTATGAGGGAAAAATTTTACATAATAAGGTCAATGATATGTGAAAGGGTGTGGTTTTGATAAATAATGACCATGGGATTCCATCTTGTTAGAAATGAAAAGTATCCATAAGAACCATGCTATGGGTAGAGACATGGTACCCATATTTAATATTAGGCCATGACTGTGATGATTAATCACATGGTTCTATGTTGTAAAAAATTATCCTCAAAAAGGGAGGAGGAAGGTGGGTGAAGGTTAAAATCTCATAATCAAGGGATGAGCTTAAGTTAGATAAATAGGTGAGTTTGATCCTTATTTAACAAAAAAATGGATTTAGATACAAAGCATTGAGAGGCTCAGGTTTTGATTTGCCTTTGAGAGAGGACAAATGATAAGCTCATGATCCATACTTATGGGTAATGATATAATGTCTAATCCAATTAAAAGCAAACTTGCCTCATTTACTCTTCTCCATGTTGGTCACATGTTGGTTTTCTTTTAGGATGAGATCTCTGATATTGAATTCCCATTGTTTGAGGTGCTTGTTATAAGTACGTGTGATATGCTCTTGATAGATGCAAAGGTGGGTGAGGGATGCTAAATGACACTTTGCAAGTAGATCAAGTTGAGATAAATGATGTTTATGAAAATCTTCCTCAAAAATGAGTTCCTTCAAATATATGTGAAGAGAGGGGATTTGAATTTCAAGAGGCAAGACTGCCTCTATTTTAAAGACTAGAGAAAAAGGGGTAGCACCCATAAAGGTTTGAATGCTACTACGATAGGCCCATAAGGTGTATGGGATGTGCAAGTGTCAATCTTGACCTGAAGCACTGACAACTTTGGTTAATATTTTGGTGAGGGTTTTATTAGAGGCTTCTACTTTTCCATTTTCTTTTGGTCAATAATGCAAATAAAATCTTAAATTGATGCTAAATGCATCATATAAACCTTAGACTTAGATATTCTTGAAATATTTGCCATTATCGATGATGATCTTATGAGGAAAACCAAAGTGGTATATGATATGGTGGTTGATAAAGTTGATGATATTTTACACTTTAGTAGAGGTTAGAGGAATATATTCCACCCACTTGAAGTATTCAATGGCTATGATGATGGATTTATATCACTGTGAAGAAAGGGGGTTAATTTTCTCGATGAGATTGAGCCCCCATTGAGAGAAATGCCAAAAGTCCTTAGATACTTGGAGGCTATTGTCTAATGCATGATGTAAGTAAGCATGTTGTTGACATTTAACAAACTTTTTGACATAATGACAACAATCTTGGTTAAGGGTGGGCCAATAGTAACCGAGGCAAAGGATACATTTAACAATCGCTAGGCTGCTAAAGTGTCCCCCATAGATCCCATCATGTGTTTCTTTGATAGCATGGGAAGCTTCATGGCTACATAGGCAATGAAAAAGGAGATCATCAAAACCATATTTGTAAATGATTCCCCCAAGTATGGTGTAATGAGAGGTACTCTAAATAAAATCTCTTTGGGCATTCCTAGAGAGGTTGGGAGGAATAATTCCTAGTTTGAGGTAGTTGAAAGTTTGGTCATACCAAATGTCAAATGGGGATTCCTCTACATTAAAAATGGTAGGGGATCAGATTGGCCATAAGAGGGTGTGGTAAAATGATGAATGATGACAAATATTTTGGAATTAGAATGCTGAAAAGGGATCTGAGAAGCAAGGTAGGCTATTATATCTACAAATTTATTCGTAGATTAGGGAACATAATAGATCAAGTAATGTTCAAATGATTTTAAGATTTTTTCAACTAAAAGTTTATATTTTTGCAAGACATCATTCTTACATTGATAGTATCCATTAACCTAGTTAACCATAAGCTGGGAATCACCAAAGACATGGATTGTCTTGATTCCCAAGATTTGAGTAGTTTAGAGACCTATCATTAGGGCTTCTAACATTAGGGCTTCATACTCAGCTATATTATTGGTGCATTCAAAGTCAATTTTTAAGGAGAGAGGAAGGGGTTCACCATTGAGAGGAATGATAATAATTTTGACACTCCCTCCTTGCTAGAATTTTGAGCCATCAAAGAACATGGTTATTTGGTAGGTTATGTCATCTTCTTGAAAAAGAGTCATGACAGACTCATCTAGAAAGACAAGAGGAGGTGGTTGGTTATTTGCTAAAAGATCTTTAGCCAATTTATCGGCAATGACCTAACCTTTTATCAACTTCTATTGGATGAATTAAAGGTCAAATTCAACTAGGAGCATGAGCCACTTATCCATACATCGATTTTGGTATGATTTAGAGTGCATGTATTTGAGTGGGTTGGTATTAGTGATGACATAGGTTTTATGCTAAGAAGAGTTTCTTGGTGTGTGTATATTGAGTCTCATATTTGACAAGCATATGGCTAATGTATTATATTGCTTGTTCTTTATGTTGTTCATCTCGGTGAGTCAACATTTCCCCTAAGGAATGGTTGGTGGTAGAGATATATAGGTAAAATGGGTGGTCATCCTTAGGATGGGTGAGGATAGGTGGTGATAAAAGGTACTATTTGAGAGAATTAAAGGCCTTTTAACAATCACTATTCCATTTAAAAGAGACATCCTTCTTCAAAAGGTGATGGAAAGGTTGGCACCAATCTTAAAGTTGGGAAATGAAATGGTGAATGGATTGAAATTTTCCCTAAAGGTTGTGGAGCTACTTAAGGTTGGTTAGAGGAGGCATGTCCAAAATTTCTCTAACTTTAGTATGGTCTACTTCAATTCCATAAAGATATATGATAAATCCAAGAAGCTTTCTTGAAAGGACCCCAAAAATGTATTTTTTAGGATTTAGGTGAACATTATAATGGATGAGGCATTCAAACATGATCATAATAATAGGTAAGTGGTATTTTCAAAGTTTGGATTTCCCAAGAAGGTCATCCACATAGTCTTCTACAATCTTATAGATGATATCTTAGAAAATATAAGTCATGGCATGTTGGTAAGTTTCACCATCATTGTTTAACTCAAAAGGCATGACTCTATAGTAGAAATTTCCCCAAGGGGTCATAAAGGCAGTTTGATGTTGATCTTCAAGAGAAATCAAGATCTAATTATAACCTAAAGACCCATCCATGAGATATAACATCTCATGGATGACTATAAGATCAACAAGCTGGTCAATGCTAGGTAGAGGGAAGTCATCTTTGGGGTAGGTGAGGTTAAGGTCAAAAAAGTCCACACAAATGCATAGACCCCCAGTAAATTTGGTGATAGGTATAATGTTTAAGACCCATTGGGGTAATCAATGGGTTGAATGAATTTTATAGATAGGAGACATTGAAGCTCTTCTTTGATGAGAAGGGTTATGTAAGGATGCATGCATCAAAATTTCTATTTAACAGGCTTGGAATCATGGTGAGTGACTATGTTATGGGTAGAAATATTGGGGTCAATCTTAGGAATATCATTGTAAGACTCAATGAATGCTATGTTGTGGTCTTGCAGGAAAGAAGAGAAATCCTAAAGTTCCTTGGTATTCAATGATTGGCCCAATTTAATAATTTGGGGCTTATTCAGATTGCCCAAGTTGATATCCATGGTGGTTTCATTTGATATGGTTGAGGTCTCAAGAGGAAGGGATTTATGGATAGAAGAATCTCCTACATTGAGGTAGGTAAGAATGGAACCATTGGATTTGTGGATATAAGAATCTCCTACATTGAGGTAGGTAAGAATAGAACCATTATCTTGATGTTAAATGGTGTAGATGGTAAGAGAATCATTTTCTATTGTTGTAGGATGTAATATTAGAATGATTTTAGTTTGGCCACTCTTTTGATAGATGAGAGGGCCCAAACTTATAGTATTGATCCCAAAAAAAAGTTATGAGGGATGATATTAAGGTCTTCAAGTGGAGAAAGTGGTTGGGATGGAAAGGATGGGATATATTCCTCCATGGTGGAAATGGGTTTGGGTGAATTGGTTAGTTCTTTTGGTGGTGTATATCCAAGTCCAAATGACTCATGAGGTTATAAAGTTTTGATATGGGGTAACTCATGAGGCCTTTGTTCATAACGACTAAGGCCAAATCATTTCCAAGTACACCTATGGAGATATAATCCAGCAAACTCTAGTTTTCTAAGGTAGGAAAAGTTAGAGAAAAATGGTTGGATGTATGAAGTCATGGTAGGTGTTGGAAGCGGTCGATCAAGTCCCCCATAAATTAAATTTGTTTGATGGTTAGGGAGCCCAAAGGGGATGATGATCCTAATGTTAAGATCATAATAAGGGTCATGTATAAGGTTACCATATTCTTGGGGAGTAGGGAAGGCATCTAAGGCTAAGATTCTATACTCCCCAAAGGAAATATGTTGGAATGTAGTTGTCACAGGGTCTTTTACAAGAATTTAGGAAAAGGAGATAGATGAGCTAGTGGAAGCTTCATCAACATTAGGTGTGTAATTTTTAACATTTTTGGTTTGTGATGTTGTGTTATTGGTAGATGGTTGTGAGGTGGATGAAGAAGTAATAAGGACATCATTGGGTCAATATGTCATATTACAAGATGTAAAAAGACTAGGGTTGGCTTAGATAGTGACAACTTACCCTTCGTGTTCAAACTTGACACATCGATGTAGGGTGGAAAGTACATAACTAATGGCATGAATCCAAGGGCATTCATGTAAAATGTTATAGGTTAACTCTCCTCCTATAACATAAAAGAGTTTGGGAATATTATGAAGCCCTACATAGATATGGAGGATAAATGTGTCCAAGGTGGTATCCATAATATAATAAAAAGAACAAAGGACCACTAAGCTTTTAGACATGATGTTTTCAAGTAACTATAGCTGGTCATAATCATATGAGGAGACAATATTGATGTTATCTCCCCCATCGATCATCACCCTTTTGATCCAGGTTTGATTGATGTATGTTATACTAAAGAGGGGGGATTGGGATCCTCTAAATGAATAGAAGGTATTTCTAAATTCTTGAAGGTGACAAGGTTAGAAGTTTGAAGGGTACCAACAAAAGTGGCTAGAGGCTGAAGATCATTAGGTTGGACATCAATATATTATAGAGCCTCTATTATTACCTAATGGTGATGGGGAAAGGTAGAGACTAACTCATACAAACTCATCTTCATTAGCATTTGGTGAAGTTATTTGAGGATTGATTTTTGGATGGATATTGCATATGGGTTAGGGTATGGAGGGTTAGATGGGGAGGCACCTAAGATAGACACCTTAGGTTTATTTGAATATGGAGAATATTGGGTATTATTTACTTGGGAGTTCAGAAAGGGGTAAGTCCAAGGAATGGATGACTTAGTCTTCCTTTGATCCTTTTGTTGGGCTCAAGATCGGGTGATCATGTGAATAGTGTGGATAAGGGGGTTCTCTAGATTGGGTGGTTTCTTTGGTTCCTCCTCTTCACTTTTGGGTGAGATAAAAGTTTAGATGGGTTGAGTTGGTGGTTGGATTGGCAATGGGGATGAAGGGGGTTTGTCTGATAATATATCATCATCTTCATATAGGCTATGAATGAGTGTTTGGAGAGATTTAGAGTTTTCTATGTCATGTACTAGTTCCCTATGGTATGCACATATCAACTTATCCTTGAACCAATAAGATTTGGTAAATGAAGGGCCAAAGGGTTTAATGGGTGGTAAGCTCAAGGAAGAATTTTTAATAACCATTAGATAATGGTTAAGTAAGATTTGACTAAATGTGGTAGATGTTTAGTGGTTTTTTCTTTGGGTGTTGAAGTGGGAGGTTGTGTGGATATAGGTTTATTTGTAGATGTTTTGGATAAAGTGTTATGCTTGGTTGACGGTTTTGGTTTAGGAATGATAGTTAACAGGCTAGTGGTAGAGGAGGGCAAGGTAGGTAACTTAGGAATTGTTGGTGTAGTGGAGAAAGGTGCTTTAAAAATCAAGTATGAAGGTGTGACCAATAAAGGTGGTGGGTTTTTGGTAAAAATGATAGACTTTTTGTTTACGTTAGAGGGATGGTGACCCAAAATGGAGGACAATGTTGAGGGAGGTAAAATTTGGGGTTTGGGGCCCTTTGGTGATTTTACCTCTTGGTTGTTTTAGTTTTTATTTTTGGAGGGGATTTGTTCACTTTAGTTGTCTTGGTGGGTTTAGGTGTTTGAGGGTCAATCAATTTGGAAGAAATTTTGGTTGGTTGGGTGGAGGTTTTAGTTGGTTTAGAAGGGATAGGTTAGTCTTCCAAAGAAGGGGTTAGAAGTTCCAATTTGGTTTTCTTACCTTTATCTTGACCTCTGATGGAAGGTTTTGTAATTAGAGGTTGGGTGGATGGAGTCATATTCTCTTGTGAGATAGCTTCCAAAGAGAGGGTATATGGTTCTATGATAGGGGAGGTAGGTGTGGTATCATCTAATGGAGGTATGGATATGGTTGCTTCCTTTGTTTGGGTGTCCAAAGGAATATAAGGAAGTCTTTTTTCTTCCATCAGGGGAATGGGGAAAGAAGTGATTGAGGTAAAATTTCCTTCATCAATGGGTTCATTAGTAACCACATTAATAATATGTGCCTCATGAGATAATTCATGTTTATTTACATGATGAGTGATAAAAGGAGAATTATTAGGCAAAGGCTTGTAGAATATGTCAAGGGCTTGGTTTGATGGTGTATTAAGATTGTCCAATGTGAGCTCCCCCTTGTCAGGGAGGGATTGGATAAGGTATTTAAAGATATTACATCTGTTGATTTTATGTCTTATGACTCAGTGAAAATTGTAATGGTCATTCTCATTTTACCAACTAGGCATGGGGTGAGAAGCATCAAACTATTGGGGTGGTTTAATTGGTGGAAGTTGGATGATATTGGATTTTAGTAACTTTTCCAAAATAGAAGGATAATGCTTCCCAAGTGGATTTAATAGCTTATTTTTATTCCAAGTTTGGTTCCTTTTGTTTTAGTTTGGATAGTTAAATGGGTTGGAGGTTTGATTCCTTAGGTTCTATTGGTTGGTAGCTAACAGAGGTGCAACTTTGAGGATAATAGTGTTGGCAGTGGCTTTGCTCTTGGAATTGGTATTGGTTGGGTTGTTTAGTTTGGAAGAATAGGTCTCATTGGGTTCGTAAGTTGGGTTCTTGTTCTCCAACTTTAATCTTCCCTCATCAATGGCTCTATTCTCTAGTTTTTTAGCCATGGTAAAAGATTCATCAAATGTCTGGAAGCTTTGGACATGAAATGTGGATGAAATGTGTTTTGCACATGCCCGAGCAAAGAGATCTATAATATCAAGTTGAGGCAATGAAAATGAAAGTTGGTTCATTAGACTCCAACAAGCCACAAAATTGGTAATAGATTCATCTTTGAATTACTAAATGGAGTAAGGGTCAATAATAGAAACTTTCTTGGATATATTGATCAAAAAGTGATCCAAAAAAGTTTGGGCTAGTTGGGAGAAGGAGAAGATGGAGTGTTTTGGGATGGCACTATACCAATCTAATGTTGGTCCAGATAAAGATATAGGAAAGTATGGAGGAGAAGAGTGTCATCATGGGAAATCAAGTAACATGCATGCCTAAATTTTCTTAAATGTTGTTGGGGGTCCTCCTTGCTTTGAAATATAGAGAATTTTGGTAATTCCCATTGTGGAGGATATGGTTGGAGATGGACAGATGAATTGATGGGTTTATTATAAATTTGGTCATAAGAGATAAGGTTATGTGATCTCAAGATGGATGACTCAAGGGTATTCATTTTCTCTATTAGCATCTTGACCAATTTTATTTGGGGTTTTTGGGTTGGATAGGGGTATGACACATTTTATTGGGGTTTTGTGACATGGGAATAACTAGTGGATGGTTAGGATGATGTCATGTGTGTGTGTGAGGTCACGTAAGATTGGGTGGAAGGTGAAGGTATGTATACTTGTGTGTTAGGAATATATTGATAAGATATCATGGGTATGTGTTGGAGGGTTGATGTTAGGGGGTTTATGTATGGCATTGAAGTGAGTAGTGGGTTGGTTGGTTGAAGGTGGGTAGTGACCAAAGTGTTTATAGGGGGAAGTGTTTGTGGTATGGAGAGTACCAAGTTTTGAAAGGGGGTTGATGTTGGTATGTTGATTAAGCTGAAGGGAGTGGTATAAATGACTGTTGAAGACATCACACCAACAAAAGGGGTAGAAGTGACAGGGGTTAAGATGAACCTACATTAGAGGTATTGGTTGGGGTAATAGGTGTTTAGGTGGTGGTGGTAGATGGACCAATGGTAGAAGATGAATCTTGGCTAACATAAGGGTGGGATGATGCAACACCAATCATAAGGTGGCGTGACATACCATAGGGTGGATCTGTGGGAGGAACCAAAGACATCAAAGTATAAGGTATTAAGATAATGATATAAAGCAACTATATTATTGTCCAAAAAGGTGGAAAAATATAAATCACCTTCAGGGATTATTGTAGGCACTGTAGGTAGAGGAGAATGGTGTGGTGAAGCATGGGGTGATCTATCAATGTCCAAGGTATAATCCATGGATAAGGATGAAGAAGAAGATGGTGGTGGGTTGTTTTATTTTTCACTTATTGTATGGTTAAGACCATATGAGAAATTTAGAAATGGATAATGAACCTCTTTCGTCACATAATGAAAAAATAAAATAAAACCCTAAATCAAATAAAGCACACACTAAAAGCGTAATGAATCCTAGGATTTATTTTAAATCAATTTTGGCTTATGACTTAAAGAATGTGAAAGGGTAAATTTGCTTGTAATTTAGGTATTATAAAATTCATCTAAGGATGGTTTTGGGTTAAATTTTGGTGCTCAAATAATCTACACTACACTAGGTACATGGCTTGGTACTGGGGTCTTTCTCCCCTCACTTCATGATCTCACAGCCAGTGCAGGTGCTTAGCCAATATATACCATTTGTCTAGAGTTTATACTCTATCAAATAATAGAGTGGATCCTCCCCTTGGTGATCAAATCTAAGTGGGATCACTAGTTAGGGTAAGGTGATCTAAAAGGTGATGAAATCCCAATGGGCCTTGTCTCAAATAAGTTTTGATGTTTAATTTGTGCATGTGGTTTGGTAGTGTAACATATGTGTGTTATGATTAATTTGTAATGCATTTAACTAATTTAGGTGAGCTAATCATTAACTAGGAAATACTATGAATGCACTCATAACCTAAAATAATATTTTAGTGTGTTTTCATGCAAATAAGGAATATCTAAAATTCATTTAAATGCAAGATGTAAAATGCAACCTATCCCTATGATGACAACCTTTTTTTTTTTTTTGGAAAAGAAAAAAGGAAAGAATTTTTTCTTTTTCAGAATTAAAAAATAACATAAATGCAAGAGCATTGAACTTTTACTAAATGAAACTATATGACTAAAAAACTATGAACCCATAAGGGGTCCCACCAAGCGTGCTAAAATGTTTCTATCTAATTTTTGCTTTTCCTAAGTGTGAAAAGAAGAAACTAGTTATGAAAGGTGTGGAAGAATACCTATTAAAGTGCATGTGTTAGATCCAAGTGATTTTGGATACCTCCTCTTTGGTTTGGGATGATGAACTTTAAATAATAAAACACTAAAATAAACTTATTTTTTAGACAAGTGGATGGATTGCCTAGTGTGAGCTAGACCCTAGAAGCAAATGCTTTTTAGGAGGCTGTCAATCCACCTTGTTCAAACACTTAAGTTGGTGAATGAAAATGAAAATATTTGTATAAAATGATATAAAACTGAAAATAAGAACAAAAAATAACATCAAATTAATTATGAAAACTAAATGCTTTGCTTAAATGGCTAAAATAAAGTAACTAGTTTAAATACTGCTAATGCTAAAATTGGCTAAAATAAAGGTGTGGTTTTTTGGTTTGGATTGATTTGATAAAAGTACAAAGAATGATCTGGTTGGGGTTTGGAAATGGTTGGAATGGTAAAGATAAATATTTTCAATAAAACAAGTGGGATAAATGGTTAAAAGGAGGGCCAAGAAGGCAAAGGGGCAATTAGTCACAATGAGGCCAAGAAGACAAAGGGGTAAAGGGTCAGAATGAGGCCAAGAAGGCAAAGGGGTAAAGGGTAATTAAGATGGTAAAGGGATATGTATAATATGGTAAAATTAAAAGAGGGTTATGAAGGAATAAAGTGAAAGGAGAGGGCCAAAAAGAAAGGAATGAAGAAATTAAGATAACTAAACAATAATATTACCTCAATGCTTAAAGATGTTTGTCGATGAAGATTGGCTTATTGATATTTGATGAAGACTTGAAGCAATTTTGGCAGAGTTGTGTTGCTTGATATAATTCTTTTCAATATTATGACCTCCTTGATGATACATACAAACCTTAAACACAAATTTTAATAACAAAATACTAACTTCCAACTTAACCTTGGGTAAAGCAGAAGGGGGGTATTTATAGCATTTTTGTGAAGAATCATGCCAAAAGAGAGAATAGTGGAAGTGTTGTGCCATTTTCCATGTGGTGTATGATTTATTCAAGGTGACTTGGGTGAGGATGCCCATGTGGGTTGGTGAGTCTCCTACTTTGCACATGAATCCATGTTTGAATGGAAATCATGCACATTGGTTTGAATGAGATCAAAGATATTTTACCACCCTTATTTGTCTTTATTTAAGTACTTAAAGAGGTGGCACACCAAATTTGGCATAATTTTCCATGTGGTGCATGGATGATTTAAGGTGAGGTTGGCGGGGATTCCCATGTGGGTTAGAAAGTCTCATACTTTTCACATGAATCCAAGATTGAATGGAAATCATGCACATGGGTTTGAATGAGACCAAATAATTTTTACCACCCTTATTTGTCTTTATTCAATCACTTAAAGAGGTGGCACACCAAATTTGGTGCCATTTTCCATGTGGTGCATGGATGAATCAAGGTGAGGTTAGTGAGGATTCCCATGTGGGTTGGAAAGTCTCCCATTTGGGTTGGTGAGCCTCCATTTGGGTTTAAAAGTCCAAAAATGAGTGCCCTTTGTATTTGAGGAGGTAGGTATATAATTTTAAGGTCCACTTTCATGTGTGAAGGCAAAATATATGTTGAATGATGACCCATTAAGTTAAATTCACCATATTTCAAGGATGGGCCTTGTGATTCTTAAATGAGGTCATTAAGCACTTTGATAAAGGGTCTTAAGTGGGGTATGATGTCCCACATCAAGCCACATCACTTGCCATGTCACATGTCATGTCACATGCCATTTCACTTGTTATGTCACATGCCATGTCACTTTTCATGTCACTTGTTATGTCACATGCCATGTCACTTTCCATGTCACTTGTCATATTGCTCATCATGTCATTTGCCATGTCACATGCCATATCATCATGAATAGTGATGGTGAATAGTACTTTTAAATAGTGATTTTGAATAATATTGTGTGACTAGAAGAATAGTGATTTGGTTAAGTTAAGAGGGTTTTGTTAAGTATTAAAAAAATTTATGGGGTCTTTATGGGGTCTCAAGTTATTTAGTCATTGAAAACTACAAGTGTGTAGTTTTCTAATGTCTACACTTATTTGCTACTTCACCATACTTAGTATTAGTGTTGTGTGTTATCATGTTTTATTTTGAAGTGCCATCCCATGTTGTACTTACGTGGCACATGATGAGATTTGGCTAGGGCATATTTATACACATAATATTTTTTACTTTGATTGATTACTGACACTTTATATCTTGCAAGAACCTATCAAGTCTCAATCTCTTTGAGTACATGCCTTAAGGGGTACATCGAGAAAGGGGTGGGTAGACCATCGATACTTCATAAGATTTTCATTCCTTTTTCTACTTCCCATCCACACTTTAGCCTCTTAAAACCATTGAACCAAAGTTTATTCTTCTTAGTTCTATCTATTCCCATTATTTGTTATGTTTTATCCTTCATTTCTTGTCTTATCACCCTTTTGACCTGTCAATTGTACTAGGTTGACCAGGTCAACCTAGTATAATTTCAAAACTTTTGTTCTCTTTTGGTTTAATGTCCTCTTGGATAACCTAGCATAGACCTATAGAGTTATTCCCAAAAATGTGCTAGGTCGACTAGGTCGACCTATCACAACTGACATTCTCAAAAAAATTTAGGGAAAGTTACCACTATATATACAAGGTCACTTACCACCATTTGATAAGAGTGAATAATTAAGCAAAGAATTGTGAACAAACATCTACCTATTGACCATTTTACTTAGGGAATAAAGATTTAAGGTTTAATACTTTATTTGGATCTTTGATCTTGTCTTGTGGATAAATATTTTAGATGCTTTGATAGGTTGTATAGCCTAGAGCTGATTTATTTTAGTTATCCTTACATATCATGATAATCTCTTAAAAATCACCTTGGCCAAGGGGTAGATTGAGGCTTAGTAGGTTCATCATTAAAGGTAAGTATTCCTAACTTTATTCCTCCTTTATAAGATTAGATAGATAGATATGTCTTCTTCTCTTACATGTATTAGGATTCTGTATACATTAACATGAGCATATGTCTTCTATACTTGTTTAGTTTAGTTGCTTATTTATTTTGTTTCTAACCCCACTTTATGCTACAATATTTAGTGCAAACTAGATTAGATTTGATTTTCTTATTATTAGATTATTGAAATATTAAATCATATGGATCTTTTAGGGCTGTTATGTAATTTTATTAGACTATAGGCTTTAGAACCTATCTTACATGGTGTATTGTGACAAGTGATCCCCTAATTAGGTCTATCAAATCCTCACATTAGTCATGTTTCCACTTAACAATTGTATGCTCCCCAATCAAAAGTGTAGGTGTGCTCTATCCCATCTAATATTGGATTTATTTATGGACATGATACATTTATGATTGCATACACCTTCACCTTCACACTGATGGATACTAGCTTGCTATCAATAGTGTTGAATTCATTCAAGTGAGCAGTAATGGATGAACTCTCCTTCATCCTCAAACTATATAGTTACTTCTTTAGGAATACTTTGTTTGTATCTAACTTTTTTTGGTAGAAGTTGTTCAACTTCTCCCATAACTCTTTTATGGTCTTATTCTCAGCATCATTAAATAGGATAGAATCTATAAGACATAAATGGATGGTAGAAACTACCTTTCTATCCATCTTGCTCCAATATTCATCTATCTTGATGTTGGGTTTGATTGAAAGACCCTTCAAGGATAGATCTTGGTTATTATAGACCAATATATCCTCAACCTTCAACTTTCATAGGGAGAAATTTCTACCATCAAACTTATCTACTTCAAATTTGGATACTCCTCTTGTCATTGTGTTAGCCCCTACATGCACAAAAATACCTATCTCAATAGAAAACACTCACACAAGAGTTTTCAAAGAGCCTAGCTCTGATACCATATGTTAGAAAATAATATCTTACTATGCAATAAATAACTTCAAAAAGAATAAACTAAAATAACAATGACAAAGAACACATTACATAAGTAGATAACACAGAAACCTTTCTAAGTGCAAGGAAAAACCATGAACAAATGGGAGTTGTAGTCTTCTTATTGACTTCTAAATAACAACCTCTCCACAAAGCTTCCTCTTCAACACACCCTCCTCTTACAATGCTTTCACAAAAGAAGAACACAAGGCTATGCAAAGCCTTCTAACTCTCAAGCTAGTTACAACACTAACATATAAGCTTCTCTAAGCTTCTAATCTTACACACTTTATTTCCCAAGCTTACTTACATAAAGAGGGAGATATACATTTATATAATATAAGAGAGAAAGTAATTAAGGATGAAATAATAGGAGAGAGAGGAAAAATTCATCCCACTCCATGTGGAAACACTATTTAGGAATAGTGGAAAGTGAGAGCATAATTACAAGGTCCTCCTTTCAAAGAGCATCTCATGATGCAATGTGGACCTCCTCCACATGCACTCAAGTGGTATTCACCACTCTCTCATGTGCAAAATCTAAGGTTCAAAATATACCCCAATCAAATTTTTAATTCCAACATAGAATCCCCATAAGCACATGCCTAAATAGAATGATTAGATCCTTTTTCTTTGTCTCCCATATACACCCACAAGTTAAGGGTCAAATATGGTGCCCCACATGTGATCTCAAAAGGTAAACCCATGTGCCCATGAATAAATTCATCCCATTTCTCTCTCTTACCTTTATAAACATAAAAGATACATTTGTGGGCCATGCCACATCACCTAAAATCCATCTCATACACCCAATCACCACTAAGTCACACTGCCACCTCATCAGCATAGTCATTGCTAACTCACCACTGTGAATAGTAATTTCCACCTCATCACATGAATAGTGTCCATGAATAGTGACTCATTAATATTTTCATGTGAATAATGACTTCACGTCCTATCATTATTCCCTCTCATAATATTTTAAATTAACTAGAAAATGATTCCTTTTCTCCCTCCTTTACATTCTCTACTAAAAAGGAACAAATGTTTACAAGTGAAAGCTTTTCCCCTACTCCTATTATATGTAACAATGTTTAAAATAACATCACACATTTTAATGATAATGGCATCAACATTCATGTTATCTAACATGATATACTTAACTCTAACCATGGATACCCCCTTACCAAATGTTGACAAATCATGTGATGATCCTATTCTTGAAACCAGTTATGATTATATCATTCCCATGTTTAGTTTAAATGGTAATTCATATCCTATAACCAAAAATTCACCCTCTCCTTGTGATATTTTATCTATCATGACTATCATGGGAGACTTAAAAAATTAATTTAATACTCTTAAGTTACAATTTTATTCTCATGAGGTTATTTTTTAGGAAACTGTTTCAATAGAGCAACCTATTTCTAGAGATTTTTTTGTTTATATTTATCATCCCTAAATTATCCTCCTTTTATTGTGAATGGGAAAAAAATATTAATTTATAACAATATATACACTCCTTTGGACATTGGTCCAAAAATTGAAGATTGTTATTAAAGACTTTCCATCACAGCTTAACCAAAGGTTCTCTTGATTGGTTTATAGCCTCCCAAACAGTTCCTTATCAACTTTAAAAAACCTTAAAGATGTATTCCTATAAAATTACCATTGATATACCTTAAATAATCTACCATTTGAACATTTACAAGTATTGACACAAAATGAGAATGAACCTATGCAAGACTATATTAATTGATGTAAAAACACTTTATATTCCTTAAACTATACACCCTCAAATTTGGAAGTGTAATTTATATTTAGTAGGGGTCTTATTTATCCACCTAGATAAATATAATTGTTTAATCCCTTTAATTCATTTAAGACTTTATATTGATATGTGCATAAATATGCATGTTGCCTAATGAATGCACACACCGATTTGCTTATTTCTCCACCCAAGACCAAACATGGTAAAACACATATTTTCAAGGTAAACAAGCAATATCATAAGAATCATAAATAAATTCAAACACCTTTAGAATCAAAAATATATGTAAAATAATAAATAATACATATTTTTAACAAAATAAAGGAACATTCTTACAAAGTACCTCCCATAGTTAGACCATATACCTCTACCAAATGGTAGCTTCTTCAGTTTGATTGGTACCACGATAGACCACATGATATATTGTGCACACTATTGGATAAATGGATGATAACATTTAATTAAAATTCACATCATCTAAAACACCAATTTTAAAATGCAAAATGAAACCACTTTGGCACTTATCATGGTATTAACAAGCACTAAGATAATAAGTGTTTTGTTATTGAGAAAAAGCTTACACAATAAGTTGATCAAAAAATTATTGCATTTTATGAATACATGTCTATACATATTTCACATACTTCTCTTAGAGGATCATCTAACAAGGCCAATCCATCCCATGCTTCACCTATTGAGAAACACATAGTCCATCGACCTTCGTAGAAGATGACCACTAGTAAAAGTCTGTCTCTTAGTGTACCCTCTACTAGGATTGATTGCTCCCACACTGCTCCTACCAAGGAACCATTGGTTTATCAAGTCCTAAATAGAGGGAAACAAGGATGGTATGTACCTACACATCATATTTAGGTGATAAAAATGGTACCTATAGACTCATTGGTTACTTCTACAGCTACTTCAGAATTAGTGACATAAGCAAAACTAGTATTTCCATTACCACATGATCATTACAATTGAGAATTATTTTTTATTAATAGGATTAATTACATAAAATTATTACTATATTATCACTATAATGCATACATATCATTAAATTTAAATATTTTTTACACAATTTATAATATCTAATCATATAGTGTGGAAATAAATATAGAAATCAAATATAAAGAGCTAGATATTACACATCTATTTGATGAAAAATAAACCATGTGAAGAACATCATATATATCAAATGATATAAACTTTATATAAATTAAAACATCATTCATAGGTAGGGACATATCCCCAGGTGTATACTCTTCATCACCATCTATATCCATGGGCACCACACCTCTTGATGTGGATGCACCAGGATACAACTAGGGTCTGCGTGCATGGGATAGCTCATGTACTCCATCTTGATAGGATCCAATTCATTGAATTATCTCCTTATGCTCCCAATTTATAGTTTCATATTGATTAACCATAACCTACATGATCTCTATGGCATTACATTGGGGGATGTTGCATCTATCTAACTCATTATGAAACTCCTCGTGCTTAGTGGCAGTAGTATGATATGTGGTCACAACCCTTGCTACATGATCAAATAAACATACATGGGCACCTATAATATCAATAACCCTCTAAATAAATATATCACCAACTATATACATTGGTACACTATATGCAAGGACTTGCATAACATGATCTACCATAATTACCCACTCTTGATTTCTTGTAGATACAAGATAAAAAATACCAATTAGTTACATCTATGGAATAAAATAAATTATCTAACATTATACCAAAAATAAATTCCAAAATAAAAACATGATACTTATAGGTGGCTCTAATGACCACCTCATCTAATGGTGTTGCTCCCACAAGATCATCATCACCTACATCTGCAACTATCTTTCCTCCTACATCTCCTCGTGTTTTAGTAATGGCACTTAGAGGGGAAACTATAAGAAGCAATAGTAATGGCCACAAGTCACCCACCCACCATTTCATGTACCCATTTTTACATCTAACATCATCCCTCATAGTTAAGGTAACCATGGGATCTATCTCATCTCTAAGACATGGAGCTAGATCTGTAGGAGTGGGTGGTGGCCTATCATGGGGATTATGCCCACTTCACATTATCCAATGTGATGGGTAGGGTAATGATCTCACTCCCTAATCTATACCAAATTATCATATAACATGATAATATTGAAAAATACCCTCCATATAGGGTCGATTTGCCTCATAACATCTAAAAAAGAATCAACATATACAATGGAATAGTAAAAACATTTTTAGCACATCTCAGGAGCATGTTCTCCTATGGGAGGGTCCTGATGTACAATAATGTTGGGGACTCTCACTCTAATGGTGTCTCCTAATATATCCTCCCTTAGAATCTACCTCACCCTCTCTGATATGAAGGCCAACATGGTGAATTTTTTTGGCACCTCCTTTTGATTTCATCCTCCAAGTCTTATGGTTAGAGGCTCTACTGTATCCACCCATCATAGTATCTACTATGGCCTCTACCCTCCTTGTTCTAGATATTAGGATGTTTTTCTACATCCTTAATGTTTTCACCATTAAAAAAACATAGCACATTATGGTGAATTCATTTTTATACTATCCAATCCCTGTGGGGAGCCTAGGAATGACCAAAATCTGATATTGAGTCAAATTAGTGCTTAGCTAAAAATTATTGATCAGGGTATCCCTAATCATCTACCTCTAACTACTCATAATATATAAGGGTATGTTTTCAACAATATTAAGGGTATTTTTATTTTTTCAAAGCACACTTAGCATAAAATCCAAAGGAATTCCTTCAAATAATTTATCTGAAGGAAATGAGAAATTTTTCCTTGCAAAAAAGCTGAGAGGATGGGGATTGATCAAAATATGATGGGGATTGATCAATATGAAACTCCTCTTCATAAATTATAGCATAGTTAAAATTTGATACCTTAGGTGAATAGGGTTCTAAGTTATCTCTATGAATAGGTTCTAACTCAATATTCACTTTAGTTCCATATTTTGTTCTAAATACCATGTAGGACCAATTATCTACCAAGTATCCACCTATCTTGGATGTAAAGTCTCTTGACAAGCAAAGATAAAAATAGGGAGATAAATATGATACCACTACATAATGAGGAATTGAAAAGGTAGGACAAGAATTAATGATCAAGTTCAAACATTTCACAACCCCCAAAGTCTTGGTTGGTGATCCATCCAATTTCAAAACTCCTTCAGTCATTGGCGCATATTTGATGCCTAGGTTATTTGCTATACATTTGGGCATAACTTATGTGCTTTCTCCACTATTTATGATGAAATTATGAACCAATAAATCACAAATAATTAAATATAGGTATAAATTAGGAGTCTTCTCATCTTTCTTTTCCTGACCCTCTATAGATTAAGTTCTATTGACCAAAACCACATTATCACTTCTACATGGGCCAGCTTATGTACCTAGTCCATGTAATTCATTTTGGAGTATATCTATATACCCTAGTAATTGTAGATAATACCATAATAATATGTTCATATGAATCTTCTTCATCTATTCCAAAACATTAATGTAAGGATTACTTACCTTGGGGTTCTCTTTATGAACATTTTCACCTTGTGATGTAGCTTATGGAGGTAAGGTGGTAGTAGCTATCCTAAAATTTGGAATCCTCTAATTTTATTGTGATTTATAAGATTAATTAGTCCCTCCTCCAATTTTATCTAATTTATGATTCAAAATAGTTCTTTTATTTATTCCTTAAACTTCTTCAACAACCCTTTTCTTTGATTTAGTGTTGGCAGCGACACTAGCATTATGATTGCTTGTATTCCCCATGCAATTAATGGCACAAACTCACCTTACAAATGATTCATGAGAGTGAAATTAGACTAAACCTATCTACTCTCCATCTTAAATTATGTTGGTATCTCAAAATTTAAAAATTGAGATGGTTGATCACCTCGTGTAGTCATGCCTTGATTTTGCATCTCATTGGCATAAGTAACCTATTTTTAACCTTGCTCAAGAGAAGGGTAGTTGGGTTATTCCTGGACCAAATTGTTTTGAGTGAGAACAAGTGATTTTTAAGATGATTTATCATTAGTATTATAACTTTGATAAGGCTTGACATGGGTGATTTGGCCTTGTCCCTGATTATTGCCCTGAAAAGGAAATTTATTTATTTGTCCAAACTAGTTGTAGGACTGATAAGGCCTATAACTTTGGGCTTATTGCCTTTTAAGAGAAAATAATTCATTAGTAACACTTTGAATTAATATTTTAACTTCATGCATTTCATTTTTAGGGGAAATTGTATATTTTTCTTGACCATGCAAAGGAGTTAAAGTGGTCAATGCACTTTGACTAGGAGAATGCAAATTAGGGAATAATGGCATTGAAGGTCTAGGATCTATCTTTCCCACTTAGATAAGACAATCCTCAACATTTATACCTATTTCATAGGTATAACGTAATGTGTTTCCACCCATTTAATCATCATGGCAATGTCACTATTCAATGCTTTCAAGTACTAAAAAAATGCATAGTTTGGGGTAGGTCTCACAAGGGCTGGGATTTTATCCCATGTCTTTTGGAGCCTAGTATTAAAATATTGCATGAATTCATGAGGTTCCCTCTTTATTATCATCAATTTCTTATAAATAGATAGGTGATCACTTTTTTCCCCAAACCTATTAGTCCATAGGGTCCCCAACTCATCCCATGAGCCAATAGAATTTACAGGTAGGGTCCCATACCAGTCTAAAACTTTTCCTTTGAAAGACAAGGCTAGTAACCTAATAGTTACATTTTATTGGGTAATATTATGGATATTACAAAAAAATTCTATACTCTTGATATTTTCAATGGCATTAATAGGACCATCCCCACTAAAATATGGGACACTTTTGAGAGCAACTCCTAAAATTTGATAATATTAGGCAAGATGCAAGAGAGATCCCCCCCCAAAAAGTCACAAAAGGTTGTCTTCTAGCCATTTTATAATGAACACTATGGATGTTAGGAATGTAATGTATCAAAAACTTGGAAGCTTTGAACATAAAACCTCTTTTTTAAGGATGAGTATTGACAAACTTGAACCTTTTAGTGGAATTTAGAGGTAATTCCATAAAACTGAAGGGTACACCTTTAGCATTAGACCCAATGGTCACCTTTGGCATGGAAAGAAGGAATAATCATCAACTAAAGACTTAAATTATTTAATAGAGTCACCGTTTACTAAATGTAGTTGCTTCTTTATCTACAACTGTGTCAAGACTAGCACCAATCTTAAACAATCTTCTAGGACTTAGAGGTCCCACCAGGCATGCTAAAAATTGTTGATCCTTGGATTTGTACCCTTGAAGATATACTCAATTCTCCTCATCCAAGAAGCAAAATGGAATCATCTCTCTTGTTTTGGGTGAAAATTCTATTGAGATGAATCTCTATATTAGGGTCTAGCTCCCCTTGATGCACCTTTGAAGCTCTTTTGAGCTATACACTATGTATGAAAAGGGAGAAAGAAAACAAGTGGTGATGCACCAATATTAGATATCCTCTCACATGACTAAAATCACTACTTAAATACTAACAAATTTTCATCACACAAAACACACAACTTTTGTGCATTATCACATCAATGTTTCACATGTTAGATTCAAGAAGGTATTTGACATTTACGAGAGTAACAGACAATTTTAGGAAAGAATATAGTCTTAAACCACTTCTAAAATGTCTATACACTTATGAAAGAATAATAATAAGGACCTATAACAATAATCTTTCTACACATTTGGTAGGCAATCAAGGATAATAGGTTAGGAAAGATAACTTTCACTAAATAAGAACAACACAATTTGGACCAATACACAACAATGCAGCATGTGAGTGGAAAATAACTTGTAATATTTCTTCAAAAGTTTTGCAAATACAATCTGGATAGATTTTCACTATAACCAATGAATGCTACCAAAATGAGCCAAGAAAATGCATATATATAGCCTTTAAGAGAGAGGTCAAGCCAAGGGAGTTCAAGGGTCACTTTGACATATGTCACCCTGAGAAAAGAAATAGTTACATTACATTCTATAAGATTTTTTTTCCCATAGTTACATCAATATAATCAATATATTCTGAACTACATGTTTCTATAGATGAGTCCATCTATTGGAATTTTGTTTCGATGTTAGTTAATCTTTATTGGCTCATCAAGATGTGTAACAGTGCAACAACTTGAACTATCAGCCTACCTATTTTATCTTTTTATACACTAGATGCTCAAGATCCTTACCATTTATCACCTTTATCTTTGCCTTCTAGTTCTAATCGAGCCTTTCTTTTAAACTCTAATGGTTATTCCTTGTAGCTTGAAATTGACATTCTATAGGCCATCACTTTTTAGGTATTTCTTTGGACTTCTTGTCTTCAACAATATTTCAGACAATTTGTCTAAAATAATTCTTTTAGGTTCTTCTTCCTTTCCTCTTAGCTTTTTTTCAAGGAACAATTTCTCATTTCCTTCAGACAAATTATTTGAAGGAATTCCTTTGGATTTTTTGCTAATTGCCCTCTGCAAAAATAAAAAATGCCCTTCGTCTTGTTGAAAACATGCCTTTGGAAAAATGCAAGTGACCCTTTAGAATTTTGAAATGGTCCACCTTTTTTCCAAAAAAAACCTTTAAACTTTTTGAAAGGTCCCTTCAGGAAATCTGAAACGCCCTTCTGACTTTCTGTGAAGGACCCTTTAGAATGCAAGTGTTCTTTCAAAAAAAATGAAAGTGACCTTTTAAAAGAATTTAAAATGTCCTTCAGCTTGAAAAAATACTTTGAAATATTTTTAAGGGTCCCTTTTGGCTTGAAGATATCTTTTAGATAAATTGAAAGTCCCCCTTTGAAAAAATAAAACATGCCTTTCAACTTTTTTGAAGTGGACCTTCAAAACTCTAGAATGGCCCCTTTAGATTTTTTATAAATGACCCTTCCAAAAAGAAAAAATACCTTTCAAAAACTTTGAACTAAGCCAAAGTGTCCTTTGAAAAAGTTAAAGTGCCCATTTTGAAAGGAAACATACCCTTCAGAAGACTTGTCTAGGCCATTTCTTGTGAGAAAGTACCCTTTGGGAAAGTTGAACGGACAATTTTCCCAAAAGAAAAGCCTCAAACAAAAATTCCAAAAGAATTTGGTAAAGGCTTAGAAAAAAAACCCAAAATAATTCATTACAAAGGACTTAGCCAAAAGACTAAAGAAAAAAGATTTCAAAAGGAAAACACTTGGGTTTTTTATATGTAAAAGACTTTAGCTTTGTATAAGAACACTTATTTTGAATGAAACCTACATAATGGACTTAAATGAAGGTATAGACTCAGACATTTTTTACAAAAAAGGGATGTCAAATTTTGGCTTGAAGGGCAAAAATTTGGTCAACATGTTTACGTCCTCTTCTATCTCAACATACGCTAGAGCCTCACCATCTCCATATCTCAAGTATTGTTGCTACATTGGGTCATCTTGTGTGAGATATTTTTTCTATAGTGGTGGTGGAGATGGTGGGTGTGGGCCCATCTACTCCTCTTTGGCCTTCTCCCCCTATATCTAGATATAAATAAGGTCATTGTGTTTCTCTTAGATAAGTTTTTTAGTTGATTAACACCCCTTTCATAATTAGGTTCCATACCAATTGTCCTACCTTCACTTCTCTTGACTCTCGTATGCCCCTATAAATAACCCCAAGAATGGGCAGATTGCCTACATAGGGCATACTAAACTATTAGGGAACCCTATCCATAAGGTGTATCTTAACCTATAAAAGATTGTCTTAAACCTAAGTGGCCCCAGTCATTATTATAAGGTATGTCCCCTCATTATCTTGTTTCCAAACCATGTCCTAGTAGAGTATGAAAATTAGGTCAACCATTATTAGAGTCCCCACTACTTGGGGAAAAGCATAAAAATGGGACACACCTATCCATCTGGTGGCCTTGATATCCCTAGGTGCTCTAATTAGTACTCCCCTATGATAAGATATAATCTACTCATAGATGTAACCCATGATAACTAAGGGTGGATGATTGAGATGGCCCTAAATGGGCTACATGGTAAAGATATTTATAGGTCCAAGCTAACAACTCTTGGCTCTATGAGTAACAGTCCCCTCTTTCCTCAATACACTAAATGATCAATGATTAGTTGAATAAAATTCTATCAATACCCTTATCTCCCATAATATAGGAGGTAAATATACCAATAATATATTTATATATGTTGGGTATCATTTATCCCTCCACCTATGAAAGTCACATGATGCACTTCGTACCCACATCGAGTGCATCAGCATCTCTAAAATATGCAGCCCAACTTTGGGCCTTATGATCACTATGAGCATCCTAGAATGAAACTAAATAACCTATTTTTGGAAGGCTTATGATCCATTAGATATTAAAGAGATTGATTTTCCACTCCCTAGGGACTTTTGTGAACATAAACATGCTCTGGTTAGTGTCATAATATTGCATAATAGTCTACTAGAAGTTGGAATGATTTATGTCTATGTTATCGATATATTCCTAGCATGATTAATAAGGGCTAACTCATATATTTTTAAGAGTGCCAAGACTTGAGGGAACCACTCCTCCCAAGCTCTAATCTAATGTATGTACTCCACTTATAATAGAAAAAGAAACTATTAGTCAGCTTAAGGACCTAGTCTTCTTTTCAAAATCTTTATTCTCCTTATTTTCCCCATTTTAAAAATGTAATGGAATCACCCCTTCTATAGATATTTATTACTCAACCACCATTTTTAGTTATGCAATTGTCTAAGGTTATTAGGTAACCACCTCTAAGTGGTGGTTACAAAATTGCCTGTCCTATAAATCATGATGGCACCATGGCAGTGGCATAACCATCGATCTATAAAGATTTTTGGTTTTATCCCTAAGTGGTGGTCTCATTAAATGTTTGCATGCCCTTACAAAACCCAAAAAAATCACCCTAACTAAAAAATTCTACATTTTTTTAGTCTACCCCCTGACAATCATTTTAAAACCAAAATTTCTCAATTTCATTGGATCTTAACTAGATTTTAAGTAAATTTTCAAAGATTGTGCAAAAATATAAAGGCATATAAAAACCTACTTGGTCCTACCTAGCATCTCCTCCCACTGGTGGATTCACCATCCCCTCATTATTTTATTTTTTTTACTAATTTTGTGATCAAAATGGTTATAGGCAATCTAGATCTCAAAAATCACAAATTTTCAAATGCACAAATGAGTTTGTTTTTGGCAAGTTTTCAAATTTATTACCCCCCAAACTAGTCATTTTAACTTTAAAACTTTTTAAATTAGGCATGTTTCTCTATTTCACCTATTTTCTTCATATTACATACTATATTCTTATGATTTGTGTTTCAAAACTAACAAATTCACAAGTCTTCTAGTTTTTTGTATCACATCTTATGATTTTGTAGGTACATGATGACTTGGCACTAAATTCAATCCCTTGAATGGGTGATTCAGGAAGTATGATCTTCCATACATGCACGGTATGTACTCTTGTCCATAATTTGATTACATAGTTTACTTTTTTCTTTTCACTACATCGCACTAAATTCATATTCTTATTTCACATGTTGTGTGAAGTCTTAGTTGGCTTCATTCCACTACTTAGGTAAGTAAATTAAGTATTCCTAACCCCTTATTTCCATTTCACATGTCTTTACTTAGGATTACACCTTATCAACTCATTACAAGGCATCCTCCTAAGGTGATAATATGTATGCACCCAAAATTTACATGGTGTGACACTCTTGATATAAATATGATGATGATGCAATGATCTCTTATTTTGTGATTCATAGGGGACTCTCTATCCCCTTTCCCTCTTTCTACTTCCCTACTCATCCCTTGGCCATTTTTGGTCCCCTTTGATTGACTTCCATATATTTTATTATCTTTTTTTAAGAACTTACCATGTATGATGAAACTACCACTGTAGGTGGTAAAGTTTCCCCCTTCATTATGGAACTGCCCTTCCAATTACACAATTATCATAGTAGTTTTGTAATATAGTTGATAATTTATCTTAAATGGGTGGTTTTGTATTAAAATATGGGTGGTTTTGAAAATTAGGGTGGTGGTCCTGTTAGCCAAAGTGGTGATTTCACAACTGCCCCTACATAAAGTAGTGGTTTTATCCCCTTGTAGTCATCTTCAAAAATCAACTCCTAAAAACCATTATTTGACATGTTTTGTATGCTTTCGATCACATTTATTGTTCACTCTATCCTAGGTCTACCTCTAATAAAGCCTAGGTCACTCCCTCTTTTATTTTTAAACATTTTGAGTTCTTCCCAAGTTCAAATCCCAATTTAACTTAGTTAAAATCCCTCATTTAATCTCCCAAATATTTCTACAAAAATATATTTTTGGCCTAATTTTTGATCCAAAAATTTCCATTAGAAGTTGTTAGTTTGATTGTAATTACATTCAAATAGATTTACTTTCTCTCCATTAGAAAATTCATTCCATAAATAATCCATATTTAGATATTAGTGAACTTTTAAAAAACATTTTCAACCAACAAAGCATTTCATTTTTAAAAGCTAAAACAATGTCGCTTGCATTCAAAATAACCAACTAGACAACCACAAGAGCTTAGACAATCTTAGGCACACAAATAAAGCCAACATATCTCTAATTTTTTTGTTTTGGTGAATTATAATTATTTTTGTTCTTTTTTTAAAATATAAAATTAGGATTTGTATTCCATGTCTCTTTTTATCAAATCATTTGAAAAGCTTGATTGTAGACAAAGAAAGTAAAACAAAAGGTGTTGTGACATTATTTATCTAGACTAAATTTTATTTTTCTTTTGATTGCATATTTATAAGACATAGTTTGTATACTTAATCCATCTCTCACAAATAAAATCAAAAACTACAAAAACATCACCACCTAGTTTTCATCTAGATAAAACTAGGAAAAATCAACACCTTGCATAATAGAATAGGTTTTTACTCTATCCTTTGCATGCATTATGAATCATTGGAAATGGGTAAAAAGAAATTTCGTTTTCATTTAATTTTAGTTTTGTCATTTATTTTCTTTCAGCATTTCAATTTCAGCAATCAAAAATTTATTTCCATAAACCCAAAAACAAGCAAAAAACAAAAAAAATAAATAAAAATGCCAAGAAGCATTGACAACACGCGCAGGCATCTAGGTGTCATTGGAAGCCTTACTAACACATGTACGCATACAAGCTCTACCAAATCCTTGCATATACATGCAATCACCCTATATAAATCCTTGATTTAAACATCACATCAAGCATACACCACAAGCCATTGTCTAAACAAGTTCATACACTTTTATCTTATCTTTTTGCCTAGCTTCCTTCAGATGACCCTTTATGAGACATTAGGTCTTGTCCACCATGGTTTATTCCCTATGGTTAGAATACCCAGTCTAACCTAGTCCCATAGTTTCCATACAAATTGATATTAACACCTGAGTTGAGACATGAGGTTTTTCATTCCACCTCGATTCCTCATCTTATTGTTAACTCCTTGGCTGCCTTAGTTGGGCAAGAATGAATACTTGATCCACCTATCATTCCCTTTCCTTAGAATAGAGGTCATCACTATAATAGTATCTAATCCTAGCTTCCTACTCATACCTCCATCTTCTCATTGGGTCTAGACTCATCTTATATCATTCACATCTTATGGATCATATTGATCAAGCATAGTCAACCTAGCAAAGTAGATCTTTTCCCATGAGTCATTCAGCCTAATTTCCCCAATTTTATAGTACTAGTATTGATCAAGAGCTTTGCCTTCTTGTGATATTGAAAATCAAAGGACTCTAGAGATCTATTTTGACATAACTTTATGCTCTTAATGATCATTGAGATGATGTTGAGGTATTTTGGTTCTATCATGAGAACCCATTTCCACCACCCATTCTAAATCCCATTCCACCCAAAAACCATCCCAATCCATAGCCCATCCATTATGTTGGATACTCATCCTAACCTCAGGGAGTCAAGTATATAGTATAGCATGTGATATCTTCATGCATACATATACCACACATGTGATATTTTCATGTATTCATATACCACATAATTGTATCCATTGATATCCAAGTTGGACTATTATGGATTGTTATTGACCCTTACTCATCTACAGTAGTTGGCTCTTTTTTTTAATATTGGAGTGATAAAACCATCAAGTCTCACTAAGTTTTTTAGGTGATCTTGATTACATTACTCATCCTATATATATATATATATATATATATATATATATATATATATATATATATATATATATATTACACAAGTGTGCTAGTTTTGAAATGATACTCTTAATGGCCAAATCACCACTATTCTTATTCTAGGTTAGGGCCATGATTATCTCCCAAATCTCCTCACTTTAGGTACAGTACCACTAGGGTGCAACCCAATTTACCACTTGTAAGTTCACTCATCTTTCTATCCATAATATGGATGAGGTTTCAAGTTGCTTTCTCCAGTATCCAATGCTCTAAAGCCATTGACATGCATCATATACATAGGTTTATTCTATCCATACTCTTTCTTTATGTTAATTTATATTATTTATCATATAAAGATTATATGCACTAATAACTTTGTGGTATACTATTTGATTACGGGTGACATTCAAAATAAGAGATTCAAATAAAGTTTGAATGAAGATAAGGTGTGTTATACACACTAGGGTATGTGTTTTCTTTCCATTTAAACTAGTAATTTTAGTTTCATGCATTACTAAATTAAAAGGGGGAAAATGTAGATACCCATATTTGGTACAAGAACAGTTCATAGGATTTTGTTATAGGTTTTATGTAAAGACCTCTTAACCAAGAATTAGATGCCTAGTGGTGTGATCTCATATGGACCTCTTCAGTTTTATTTTATTTTGCTTAATTTTACCTATCCCTTGGGTTTGTATGTTATTAAAAATCCTTTTATCCACTGTGATCTAGATATCCATGCTTGTTATTTTGTCATTTCTATGTTTTTAGCCTTTGGACACCTATGTTCGACGCAAGTGTCCAACCATGAGATAAGTGTCTAGACTTATCATTTTATCCTATTTTATAACTTTTGCTTTTTGTAACCATTTTGTTAGTCCCTTATATCCTTTCTATTATCATACTTTTACATTCAACTAGGTCCTAATTTAAAATCAAGAGATCCCTATATACACAAAGGTTATAGTCTTATTACATCACCCATAAATTTGATCAAGAAAATTTTAATTAGCAAGTATTTTACATTACCAACTATTAAATTAAATTATAATATTGAATTGAATATCTCAAACACTTAAAATATCACCATACTCCTGTATTATTTGTACTAAGGGTTACAATAGGAGAGAGAGCATATATTTACATAGCTACAATTATAAACACATGCCTAGGAGGGAGAACTACATGTGAGTCTGAGGCCCTCTTTGGAGTATTGGCTATGTAGGTAGACTTAGAAACAATTGGGGTTGCTAGAGTTAGTTTGACATATGTGATAACTATTATCAATCTAAATTTCTCCCCTAAATTTTTTTTTCAAGCTTTCTTACTTAGATGATAGTAGTATAATCACTGAGGGGGGGTGAATCAGTGATTCAAGATATTTCAAACTTCAATTGAAATCCTCTCAAATTAGAATTCAATGATCATAAGCATTCATAAAGCATACAAGATGTTCATAACAATGAATAAGTAAGATCACACACATAACACAAGATCTACATGGGAAACCCTCATGGGGAATAAAACCCACTCTCAAGCCTACAAACACATGGACTACTTGTCCTATAAGATGATCATAAATAAGAGATCCTTTTAGTGAAGTACCCAATTCACAAGGATCACCCACCCCTAAGTATTAACAAGCACCCACTTATTCTATATGTTGAGCCCACTCAACACCTTGTTAAAATAGTAACTCTAAAATTCTAATTGTAGACCAATCTGATTGGAGACACAATATATATCACCTTTCTTTAAATTCATCACACACTCATAAACTTGATCATACAATCAATGCATATAAATCTCCCTTTTGGATCTCTTAATTCTTCTTTAGCTCATCCTAAATATGATCTATACTTTAGCACATCCACTAATCACACTCTAACAAATCTCTATCCTTTACCTCTGTCTTCTACTCTCTCAACACATGTACATCTATATCTAAAAACCATTGCCTTGGTCTCTACTATTTATAGATTCATCATGAATATCACCATATAGGTCATCCATAATACATATCTTCACCCTTAATATATATAACATAGTTTAATACCATCCTCTCAGGTTAGCCATAGCATTCATGGGTCACACTTAAGCAGCTACACCTTTCAATTAGGCCTTATTATCCCTTACAGGTCTCATGGAGACCTATTCACCCATTTAGCACTTAAATAATCAAATTAAGAACATAATATCACTTTAAAGTACATGGTTCCACCCCATATGATCTCTAATACATCTTAAAGTCATTATACCCACCAAAACATTCTTCTACTAAAGCACAATTTGCTCAAACATCATTTTATACATATGATCACCAAGAATGAACACACATTCAACTTATAATCCTTTGAACATATAGAATTTGGATTGATCAAACCTCCAAAATCCATATAGATTATCCTTATGGAGTCTACAGCACTCTCTAATATCTCAATCCCCTTGAAACATCCAAATACCATCAAAACAACTCAAATATCCTTCTTGGGTTACTTGCAGAGCATGAACACATACACATTAAACATTGGATCTAAATAAATTTAAATGTACAAACATTCAGACCTTAAAATAAATATTTATGAATGTGACTTGAAGTCCTCTACAACTTTTATTTTTACACCATGGTCAAATTTTACATATATCAAAAGTTATAGCACAAAAATTATAGACCAGTTCTCCCTCACAAATTGAAATATTTAAATTCCAACAGTCACTGAGAAGCTATTAAACTTTGAACACTTTTTCAACATATCATTCCCTCTCATAGATTGAATTAATACACATCATTTATCTCCCTTAAAATTATATTAATCTTTACCTTTGATTTACTGTTAAACATCAAGCACTTGTCATCATCTCATAGCTTCTTGGTAATTTGGAACAAATGTGTTTCATTGATCTCTATGGATTAGCTTGATCTTTATCTAGCAATGCTCACCATTTATCTAATCTCTGAGTGCCCATGATTTTTCCACTTGGTATCCTTGCATGCCTTCTATACATTTAACTCATTAACTTTAATGCATGATGTTTATCTTTTGATTGCATGATCATATGCTCATCATTGATCTTTTGTCCAAGCTCCATGAATGTGACACATGTCACTAGCACATTCATTATTTGACATATTAACTTTAATATGCACTGTTGGATCAATATTTTGGATTTAACATGCACTATTAGATATACTAACTAGATTACCTTAGACTTCAATGTATTTTAACTTGATAGTCTTTAGCCCATCACAGTCTATAAGTACAACTTTGAATATTTATATTTCAAGCTAGAAAACACTTTAGGACTCCAAATATTTAGGGTACCTTCTTGGCACTATAGACAACATCTCCATGAAAATCTTTGACCTCATTTAACTTTTTGGATGCTTGAAATAAATGCATAAACATGTTGGTTCATTCATGTTTGTATGATGGTCTATAATAATTTGGCTTCTCTTAAGATATAATATGCAATTTCTTCATTCCAAATGATCAAAATACATATCAAGACTTCATCAAGACATCTTGGATATCTCACAACTTTGTTTTTGTCCTTATAGACCTATATATGTGTCATATCTCTCCAAACCATAAATTAGATTATTTGGTCATTAATACACTAGTACAATATGCTCTCTTTGACATCAAAGACAACCAAACATCAATGACCATGCTCAACAATCTCCTCTTTATTATTGATGGAAAAAAACCCTTAAAATGACTTCATTTGAAAAATGACTTCATTATGATCTTTCTTCCCCTTTGACATTAATGACCAAGGGTATCTTCATCAACATGCTAATAAAAATTCCTCAATAGTATGTATGAATTCAAATATTATTAAGATGCTTAGGATACTTATAAACTTTCAATTATATGAATCAACTTCTCCCCATTTGACATGCACCAATATGAATTTAGACTTCTCTAGATCTTTGGACCTAATAAACTACTCATAGAGCTTTGAAAGCTCCCCTAACATCAAGAACCATATTATGTCATTTGTTATTTGATATACATCAGTTTAAACTTGGACTTTTTTTATCCTTATACCTATCTACCTTTAGAACTCACAAGCTTTCTTTGATCATGCACAAAGATATAATACCTTGTCAAAATATATGGCCTGGTTTGATCAAGTCATCATGTCAATCTTCTTAAATTCAAAAACTTTAAGCAGACATCTTCATACTTATATCATGACTGAAACATATTCACTTATGTTCCCCCTCACATCATGCATATCTTCTTCAAGCCACTCAAGCTAAATTAGTTATCTACCCCTTAGCTAAACACTTCTTTCATAATATCAAAATGAAAGGAGCATACCATTGTACTAATTTTTATTTTGATCATTAACTAGAGCGCACACTCTTGCTTCCACACATGGTATATGTCTCCTAAGAAGTATAGGTAGAGATACCCACTCATCATAGAGTGACTAAAGATCCCAAAACTCAAGAGAATACCATTTCTCCATGATCTTACTTGACTTGTAGTCTTTCTTCATCTTTAGATTATCTTTGAATGAGTTCTTAACCTTGTTCTTTTCTTTTATCTGAGGATCCTACTTGATTTCCTTATCCATTTGGGTAGATAAGGCTTGTTCCTTGATACTTGAACTTTATCTTAACTCTGACATGGAAAATAATCCATTTTGAGCCTATTTTTCATTTACCAACTTAGGCATCCATTCAATAAGATTCCTTCTCTTCATGATAAGATTGATAATATTTGAAGTATAATATTGATTATTCTTGCATAACCTTATTATGTGACCTCTCTCATGAAAATTGAAATAAATGATGTTTCTTAGATTATTCATATCTTTTGATTGATATATATGATGATTTTTGGAAGTTTCATGAATCTGGTCATGTACCTGATCATTTGGTCTCCTGATGAAGTTATTACAAAACTTTGCAATATGACTAAGTCCTTGACACTTGTAGTAAAATATATCATTCTTTCTTTGTAAACCTATTTACTATCTTGATTGATGATGTTCTTCATGTTTTCCATTGTTTTTCTCATAATTCCATGAAAATTCATTATTTTAGGACCTTTAACAATCTTTTGACCTATGACCAAACTTATTGTAAGAGTAACAATGACCATTAAAACTTGCATACCTCATTACATTTGGTTATCTGATCTATTTTTTCTTCATATTTCTAATACCTTCATTTTCTGATTGATGATTGATCTTTAAATTTAGATTTTCCATATTCACATCAACTTTTATCTTATCTTGAGTTACTTTCTTTTGTTCTTCTTTGTATCCAAGACTAGTTCTATCACTTGCATGTTTTTGACTACTCAAAATATTGTAAACTTCATAAATGACTTCACCTTACAAGATGTCTTGTCTAACTCAGCTTTTAATGACTCAATTTCAATTACATACCTTAATTACTCATCTGCTTTGGCTTTTAGGCTTGCAAACATAGTTTCTAACTGACCATTACTATGTTTTATAGTATCTTCATGTTCCCTAGTGTCATCATTCAATCTTTCTTCAAATACATTCAATCTTTCTTCATAGTCCTTAATCTATGACATCATCTCTTTGTTCTTTTTTCTTCTCAATCTTTATATTTTTAAGAGCATTCATCAAATCATCCTTATTATCTAAATATTCAACTGTATCTTTGCTAATATCTTGATTTAGTTTCATCTACAAAGACTCTATCTCTGATTGATACATGATACACTCTTCATCTTTATTCTTCAATTCTTCATTAAGAGTACATACCTAAGTTTCAAGCTATTGTGTGATCTCATCATGCTCCTTGACTTCATTACTCAGCTTTCCTTCAAAGAGTCCAATTTTCTCCTCATAATATTTGATTAATGAATCTTATTTTTTATTCTTTCCTTGTAGCATCTTCATTTCTTCCAATATACCTAGATATTTATCATCAAGACTAACTTTTTCATCTTCTTACTGTGATCTATCTTCACCAAAGAAATATCTACTTAAAGAACATTCACCTTCATAATTAATAAGATAAATGAACAATGTCTGCATGTATTTATTATAAAAATAATCATCACTATCAGATGTGTTTACTTCTTTTGTAGACCAGTTGTTATTTTCTTCATGGTATAGGATCTTACTACCTTTATATGATTCCTTCTTTCCATTTTTCTTATTGAATAACTTTAAATACTTACTAGGACCCTCATATTTATTGTGTTCATCATCATGAGATTCCTTATCATTTTTATTGTGTTTAAACTTGTATCTACTTAGACAACTAGCTATAAAATAACCAACTTTACCACATGAAAAACATTTGAAAAGAAGTTTTCCTTCATACTTACATGATCCTACATTTAATTTTATTACAATAATGGCTTCAAGTTGATCTTCATTGAGATCAAATTCTTCAATACTTAACTTATTTTTCTTGGCTTTTGTCTCTTTGATAACCCTAAAAGCTAATTCCTTCTTAGAAGGTCTATCCTCATCAACTCTCATCTCATAGGCAGTAAGGATGTCATGCAATTCATCCATCTTCAATTGAGTGATATCATGACTTTGTTCTATAGCTGAAACCTTTGAATCAAACTTGAGAGTAAGAGTCCTCAATACATTGTTTACTATAGTAGCTTCATCAATCACTTTTCTTAGACCTCTGATCATGTTTATTATCTCATCAACCCTTAGAATATGGGATGACATAGTGTCTTCTTCCTTCATTTTTGAGACCTTAAAATTATCTTTTATAGGTTTGCAACTTGGTTAGTTTTACCTTTGAGTCTCCTTTATGGATAATTTATAGTTTGACCTAATTTTATTTGGTAGACTTACCATGAATCACTTTGGTGAACTCAGCCTTAGATAGACCAAAAATGATAGAATTTATAGCTCTAGAATTATTCTCACTCAAATTCTTATTAGCAACACTAGTTGGAGGAGTAGTTGTAGTTTAACCATCCATAATAGATTGCCAAATATCAAACCCTAGAGACATAATGTATGTCCTCATCTTTGTTCTCCAAAAAGCATAATTTGACCCATTGAATAATGGTGCTTACTTTGTAGATAAATCCTACATCTGTTGACTTGCCATTTTTTACCTTGGATCACCTTCAAGTAGTTAAACTTATAATGAAGGTTCTGATCAAATAACAATTATTAGAGGTACAATCACTAAGAGGGGGGTGAATCAGTGATTCAATATATTTCAAACTTCAATTACAATCCTCTAAAATCCTTATTTAATGACCATAATCTTTCACAAAGCATATAAGATGTTCATAAAAATGAATAATTAAGATCACACACATAACACAAGATATACATGGGAAACCCTATTGGGGAATAAAACCCACTCTTAAGCCTACAAACACATGGATTACTTTTCTTATAAGATGATCACAAATAAGAGATCCTTTTAGTGAAGAAGCCACTTCACAAGGAGAACCCACCCCTAAGTATGAATAAGCACCCACTTATTCTAGATGTTGATAACCTACTCAACACCTTGTTAAAACAATAAATCTATAATTTTGATTGTAGACCAATCTAATTGGAGACAAAATATATAGCACCTTTCTTTAAATTCATCACACACTCATAAACTTTTTCATATAAGCAATGCATCCAAAACACCCTTTTGGATCTCTCTAGTCTTATTCATCTCATCCTAAATCTGATTTGTATTTCAATCCATCCATTGAACACACTCTAACATATCTCTATTCGTTATGTTTTTCTTTCTTTCTCTCAACACATGCATGTCTATATCTAGAAACCATTGCCTTGGTCTCTACTATTTATAGAGTCATCATGAATATCACCATCTAGGTCATCCATAATACTTGTCTTCACCCTTAAAAAATATAACATATCTTAATGCCATCCTCCTAAGTTGGCCATAGCATTCATGGGTCACATTTAAGCAGCTACACCTTTCAATTAGGCCTTATTAGCCCTTATAGGTCTCATGGAGACCTATTCACCCATTTAGAACTTCAATAAGAAAATTAAGAACATAATATAGATTTAAATTACATGGGTCCACTCCATTTGATCTCTAAGACATCTTCAAGTCACTATACCCACCAAAACATTCTTATACTAAAGCATAATTTACTTAAACATCATTTTGTATAAATGATCACCAAGAATGAACACATAATCAACTTATAAGCATTTGATCATATAGAATATAGACTATTTAAACCTTCAAAATCCATACATATTATCTTCATGGAGTCTACAACACTCTCCAATAAATCATTCCCCTTGAAACATATAAATACCATCAAAACAACTCAAATATCCTTCTCAGGTTACTTGTAGAGCATGAACACATACATAGTAAACTTTGGAGCTCAATAAATTTGATTTTAAAAACATTAAAATCTTAAAATAAATATTTTTGGATGCATATTTAAGTCTTATAAAAAAATTATTTGTACACCATGGTCAAATTATTCATATATCAAAAGTTATAGCACAAAAACTATAGACTGATTCTCCCTCACAAATTCGAATATTCAAATTCTAATGATCACTAAGTAGCTATTAAACTTTGAATTATTTTCAACATCTCATACCCTAACATATATTGAATGAATATGCATCATCAATCTCCCTTGAAATTATCTTGATCTTTACCCTTGCTTTACTTTTAAACATCGAGCACTTATCATCATCATGATGCTTCCTAATAATTTGGAACAAACACGCTCATTGATCTCTATAGATTAGCCTGGTCTTTATATAGAAATGATCACCATTGATCTAAGCTCTAATATCCCATTATTATTCCACTTGGCATCTCTATATGACTTCTATGCATTTATCTCTTTAAATTTAATGTGCATCATTGATCTTTTGACTTCATGATCATATGCTTATTGTTGATCTTCTATCCAAACTCCATGAATATGACACATGTCACTAGTGCATTCATTATTTAACATATTCAATTATATTCATACCATTGGATCAATATCTATAATCTAACATGCACCATTAGATCTAATGACTAGATGATCTCAGACTTCAATGTAGTTTAACTTGATGGTCTCTAGCCCATCACAGTCCACAAATGCAACTTTGAAGATTTATATCTTGAGCTAGAAAACACTTCAGGACTCCAAATCTTAAGGGTACCTTCTTGGCACTATATACAACATCTCCATGAAAACCTTTAACCTCATTTTACTTTTTGGGTTCCTAAAATAAATACATAAACTTGTTGGTTCAATCATGTCTACATGATAGTCTATGATAGTATAGCTTCTCTTAAGCTAGAATATGTAAGTTCCTCATTCCAAATGATCAAAAGACATATAAAGACTTCATCAAGACATCTATGGATGCCTCAAAACTTCTTTTTTGTCCTTATAGACGTATATATGTGCCATATCTCTCCAAACCATCAATTTGATCACTTTGTCATTAATGTACTAGTATAACATGCTCTCTTTGACATCATTGAAAACCAAACTTCAATGACCATGATAAACAAGTATACAATAAATTATAGGTTTTGGGTGGCCTAATTGGTGAAATAAATCTCTAGATTAGGCTAGTTTCATTGATGCTTCACCCAAACTATAACTAAACCTAGTTAGAAGCAAGGAAAAGAGGGTAGAAAAATACTAAAAACTAGAAAGAAACATGCAGATGATGCATCAATAAATGATTATTCCTATATTTAACTTAAGATACACTATTTAAATTGAGAAATATATATGTTTTACACATCCTACAAATTTTACATGACTATCACATACGTGTTTCATTGAGAGGTTCAAGAATGCATGATAATACTTAGGAGGGTAACAATTGACCTTATAAGAGTGAAAATGATATAATTCCACTTCCAAATCCTACATATAATAAAGAATAACACTAATAATGACCTGTAACAAGTGTCTCTTCTTCATAATGGTGAGCAACTATGGATAAAAAGCTAGGAAGATAACTCATTTACTAGACAATATCAAAAAAATTGCATAGATTCACACATTACATAGCATATAGATAGGTAAATCATATTTTTTTATTGATTCAAAAGCTATTTAAGTACAAAAATGGCTAGGATTTCACCATAGCTAGTAGAGGCTGCCTTTTACCATCAACTTTCAATGCTTATATATAATAATATGAGTCAAGAGAAAGAGGTAGGCATAGAGATGCCACTTGTGGTTTCCATTCAATCACGAAATCAGTTTTGTACAAGAAGTGAAAGAGAGGAGAAGAGGATTTTTTAATCTTCTTGCCCATGTGTCACTTAAAAGGCATATATCCTCAAAAATTTGGTGAGGAGATGAGGAAAAGACTTTCATTGTGCATCTTGAACTGTTTCTTCTTTCTTAAAAGAGGAGTTATGGATTATTTATGGTGAGTTATCTATGAATCTTGACACATTGTAGCTTCTTACTCTCTCCTAATCTGACAATGCAAGCTAATAAGTCATCATGAATAAATTTATGATTAAAATATTCTTTAACTACTCCATACTCACTCTAAGAACACTTTCAATACTAGTCATGACTATTCTACTTTGTACAAACTTGGAGTTATCAAGAAGCCTATTTATAACTACTTATCCTAGCTTTTGGACACCTCTTTATATTTGGGACTCTTACAAACTGATGTTACAAGGTGTATCAATCTCTCTAGGGACTTCAACATCTATCCAACTATCACTAAGTCTCTATTTATCTTGAAACACCTCAAAAACATACATATAGGCCTATAACCTATAATTTCAAGGCATTTTCTTTCATATTCCCCCTTAAACCTTGCTTAGTCTTCATGAAACTTCATATGAGGGCATGGAGATTATCTTACAATGCCTACCCAAGATCAAAGGTGATCCCAAGATGGTCAATTAGGCCTTACTCAACCAATTCTCATGAAAAATAATTGAAACCTATAGTTTTTAGGTCTATTTTCTCTAACAAATGCTCATACAATGTGTATACGCATAATATTTTCAAACTTTTATTGATTACTGACACTTTGTATCTTGTAGAAACTTGTCGAGTCTCAATCTCTCTAAGTGCATGCCTTAAAGACTGTATCAAGAAAGGGATGGGTATACTATCGGTTCATCATAAGATTATCATTTCTTTTTCCCTTTACCATCCACACTCTAGCCTCTTGAAACCATTGAACCCAAGCTTATTCTTCTTAGTCATATCCATTCCCATAATTTGCTATGTTTTATCCTTCATTTCTTGCCTTATCACCCTTTTGACCTATTAGTTATGCTAGGTTGACTAGGTCAACCTAGTATAGTTTAGGGACTTTTCTCTCTTTTGGTTTGTTGGCCTCTTGGCTGACCTAGCATAGACCTAGAGAGTTATCCCCAAAAACATGCTAGGTCGACTGGGTCAACCTAGCATAGTTGATGTTCTTGAAATTTTTTAGGGTAATATGCTACTATATATAATGTCATTTACCACCATTTGATAAGAGCAAATAATTAAGTGAAGAAGTGTGAATGAAGATCTATCTATTGACCATTCTACTTGGGGAATAAAGCTTTAGGGTTTAATACTTTCTTTGGAGCTCCAATCTCATCTTATGGATAAGTATTTTGGATGCTAGGGTAGGTTGTGTAGCCTAGATCTGATTTATCTTAGTTATCCTTATAGACCATGATAATCTCTTATGAAGTAGCTTATCCAATGGGGAGATTGAGGCTTGATGGGTTCATCTTCAAAGGTAAGTATTCCTAACTTTATTCCTCCTTTATGAGAATAGATAGATAGATAGATAGAGAATTTGTATTCTTCTCTTCCATGTATTGGGATTTTGTATACATTGACTTGAGTATATGTCTCCTATAAATGTTTAGTTTAGTTGTTTATTTATTTTGTTTCTAACCCCCACTTTATGCCACAAGCTTTGGTGTGCACTAGATTAGATTTACTTTTCTTGTTATTAGATTAGTGAATTATTAAATCATAGGACTCTTTTAGGGTTGTTATGTGATTATGTTAGACTATAGACTTTAGAACCCTATCTCATGTGATGTGTTGTGATAATTGATCCCCTAATTAGGTCTAGTGGATCCTCACATTAGTCATGCTCCCACTTAATAATTATATGCCACCCGATCGGAAGTGTAGGTGTGTTCTATCCCATCTGATATAGGATTGATTTATGAACATGATGAATTTTCAATTACATACATTCTGGTGAAATTGAAGTGAATAAAACCCTTGTAGGATTTATTTCACTTATTTCATTTCTATTCATCATTATTTTTATCATATCTTTACTATGTTGGATCAACCCTGTCGACCTAGTTTATACATCTCTATGTACAATTTTGTAGGAATAGGTAACTAGATCAACCAACTCGACCCATTACAAGTTTCAAAACTTGTAGAATTATGTTCAAATAATTGGATTGACCAGATCAACCTAGTGTAGTTTTTTCCAATTTTTAGACTTCTTGTTTAGTCAATTAGGTCAACATAGTGCTTTTTTAGCACCTTTTCAATAGGTTTTTGTATTGCTTAATCAACCAACTCAACCCAATTTGTAGGATTTTGATAGTTTTATATAAGGTTTATGATCATCAATATTCTCTATTTTCATCCTTAAACCACTCAGGTGAGTTTTTATTCCTTTGTATCTTTCTGTTATATACTTTCCTTTCATAGTTTGTAGTCTTTAAAACTACCTTTGTATAGTCAACTAGGTCGACCCTGTGGACCTAGTTCTATGTTTTATGTGTTCTAAAATAACTAAGTTGACCTAATTGACCTAGTTCATTTTTAGACTTTGCTTTCACAATACAATTTTGACCCTATTGACCTTATTCTATATGATTGTCTATATAGTTTCTCAACTATACCTTGTTTCAAAATTAAAATTAACCATATATGTTAATCACATCTTTCTTTTTATTTATTTTCATGCTTAGAATAGCTCACATAGTCTAATTAGGTGGTTTTTAAATTAATTATCTAGTTACACTATTTCTATTCTTTTTCACACAGAGACAAATAACATAACATCAACAAGAATTTAAATATTTGACTACCCAGGCCAACCTACTTGGATTTCATCACCAAGGGGGAATCCAACTTGATACTCTAGCCAAGTATAAAGCATTATTAATGGTATATTTTATCTAAGCACTTGACACCCTTATCATTCTAGTGTGTGAAGTGAGTGGTAGGCCCCAATACCAAGCATGTATCATTACCACTACAATCCATTTCATCTTAAACTTACCTAAAACTATCCTTATATTTTTATCTAGTACCTTACTTATATCCAATCTCTATTTACACTTAAAATCATTCTTAAAAATTTAATCAATATTCTAGGTTGACCAAGTAGCTAGCTTTACTTTCAAGTTGCTTGCTTTTTATTTGATTAATTGTGTGTGCAAAATCTTACATTAGCCAGCATTAGTGCAATATTTTTCTTTTTGTGTATCAATTGGATTGACTAGCATCAATTAAATTGACTATTTGTTTCCCTTTCAATACTTACTATTTTTTTACATTACTTTTAATTATATTGCTTTAGTTCATAGCTTGTTATTAGCTTTCATTTCTTCCCTATCTATTGTGTTAAGTCAACCCTATCAACCTAGTATATTTTTAGCTCCTATACATTATGTTAGGTTAACTTGGTCTACCTATTATTGTTTAAATCATCTTTACCTTATTCATCTAGTCATTATTCACTAAATTGGGTCAATATTATGGACCTAGTATGGTTTTACAGTCCCTATTTTACACTAGGTCGACCAAGTTGACCTAGTTCTATTGTCAATCACTTTCTAATCCTTTGTTTGCTCATCTTGTCTCTTTTATTTCTAATCATGGACTTTATATTTGTTGATAGTATTGAATATCATTCAATAGACAGGATGGAATTCACCAATCCTAATAGGGTTTCCCATAGATAAAGTAGGGCTCCTTTCATAAACGCTAGTAATGTTCATATTGCAACCCACACGATGGACTATGGGACCCCTCCTCATACCTCTTTGTAGAAAAACCCTCTTCTTCTCTTAGACTATTATCTTGAGTTAGAGTATACTCCTTTTTTTTTCTTTATCATGAAATTCCCTCAACATAGAGGGAAGGATCCTTCCACCATCTATAACCTCATGATTAGTTGTCAAGTCGAACAACCTCATTCGCCTACTCCCACTTTCTCAACTAGATTTTGGGGTACCAATTTATTTGCTTCTTGACCTCTTCCTTTAATCTTAACTCCTTCTTATGATATGACATCTTTTTCTTTAACTTCTTTTACCTCCATGCCTAGTATCTCAACTAACATAGTAGGTTCTAGATCTAGTGGGCCTCTCATAAGATCCACTATCCTTAATCCTTTTACTAGTTCATCAGTTACTACCCAAGGCACTCATGCTTCTAGTGCTTCCTCCTCTCAACCATTTACTAGTTCATATTTTGCTTCATAATTAAATTCTTCCACTAGTGCCTCAAATTATCATAGCTTGTCTCAAGCTCATATTAAAGCTAATAGTGGTACCCAAACCATTAATACCAACACAAACACTAATACTTATTCTTCTAATAACACTAATCAAACTCATCATCTATTGTTACAAACTCTCAATCAAATGAACACATTTCAAGATCATAATATGAATCAAATGATGTGAATTCAAAACCACATTCTTAATCTTTAATCCAATCCTCAACCAATGGCTTAGGGCACATATAACCAAAGTGTTCCTCCTCCTCCTCTTCAATATTCTCAAGGTAATCTCATTACTCAGCCTCCATTAGTCAACAAAGTCAATAAGCATTTGAAAAATGAACCTATTACCACCCAAATTACTAACATTGATATTGGAGGTATAACACCTATAATTTCCTATAATGGATCAACCGATCCAACCCTTCACCATAAAACATTTAGAAATCTTTACAAGGATTGGGTCAAATTAAATACCTTTGCCACTACCAAACTCTTAGCCAAAACCCTCACTAGTGATGCCTTAGATTGGTATAATCAACTTAGAACACACTCTATCACTAGTTTGGAGGACTTCGTAAATGCTTTAATTCAATAATTTCAAACTAGTGATCTTCTAGAGAACACTTTGGCCCATTTCATCAATTACAAATTAAAAAAAAATGAAACTACCCAACCCATTGTTAAGTGATGAAAGACTTTGTCAAATAAATTTGAACATAACATGGTGTATGATAATCCCTTTTATCTCTTTAAAAATGCTATATTTCCTAAATTACAATATCAAGTATGTACCCTTTCTCCATGTACCTTGGAGGAAGCTATCGATAAATCCAAAAGACAAGATTTCCTCATGTGCCAATTTGAGCCACCCCAACATTAAATGGGCCCTCACCTATTAGTAAAGAATAAAAACCATAATATTGTCAATAATGGTGTTGTTGATTCATATGACACCATTCACAATGTTCAAGCTATCATTCCTACCCCTTCTTCAGAACTAGCTCCTTCTCAACAATTCACTAATCCTCATTTCTCAACAAGCAACATTAATGTCCATAAGCCTTTATCCTTAGCCAAATTTCCTAAACATCTACCCAAGCCTTTCCCTCAATAGCTTGACCCTACTCGACCTATGAAATCATGGTATGATCTTGATAAGTTTTGTTGTTTTCATGCTAGCTATGGTTACTCTCATGAGACTTGTAGATAGCTCCAAAATTTAGCTATGAATTTTATTCTTGGCCCAAATTTTGATCATGATTCCATTATTCATAAACATTAAAAAGATTATGAGGTTTTTTTCAAATATTATAAGTCATATGATAAAACTCAAGCCTTAAATCAAGAAAATGCTCATTTAGATATCTATAAATACCCCTTTCCTAATCATCAACTAATCCAAGAAAGTCAAGACAAGCCCACTTCTTCCACCAATAATGTAGAAAGTCTTATTGAACCAAATTCCAAAGAGAATGTAGTTAGCATGACCTATATGCAAAGAGTGGTGGATTTCACTGATTCACAACCTATCTACACTCCTCCTTCCTATAAGACATATCATGTTATCCAATATTCTTCTCCAACTCATTTAAATGAGTTGGGGTAAGAAGATCTCATTTCTTTTATTGGTTTGATTTATGATTCTCCCTTGGATGACACATCTCATATTATTTCTACTTCTCTCCTACCATCTTCTAATGTTAATGATAATCCAATTTCTACTAACACTTCTTCCAAATTTCAAGATCAATCTAAACTAACTACTTCATCACCAAATAATTTACAACCTTCTTCTCAACCTTCTCATTCTTATCAACATAAATTTCAATGTTTTTTGGATCCACCTTCAAAACATCTTCTTAATAATTATGCACCTATATCTAACAATCTCCTTATGGGTTATAATAATTGGGATCCCATTATGGAATTTACTAATCTTCCATCCTAAATCCCTTTTCTTGAAATCATGAGTACATCTCCATGTCATATAAGCCACCTCACATGTCTATTATTTGAGATGAATATCCCTCATCCTCCTCTAGAAGGATAGGAAGCAAATTTATCTAGATCTAACGAAAGTATCTTACAATAATGTGAGAAGATGTCCATTAACATTGATGAAACTATAGACACTTCTTTTTCTTTATGATTTCCTATCACATCTATTATTCTAGATGATATTTTGCTTCACACAGATGATCCTCCATTATTTATTATCATCCAAATAGGTGATATCCAATTTAAGTTATCCTTGATCGATGAGAATTATGACACTTGTGTCTCTTCCCTTGATTTAATTAAAACTCTTGGGTATTCTAAATGTAATCTCAAGTCTGTACGTAGCACATGCTAAGGATATGATAGAAGTAAAATGCCTCTTTTAAGGTGTGTGTGCTTCCCATTACCATCCCACCTATCATTATTCATGTGAAGGTGATGACCTTAAACTTTCCCCTTTCATATAACACCTTGCTTGGTAGGTCATGGACTCATCGTATGTGAGCCATCGCATCTTTCCCTTACCAATGCATAAAATTTCCTCACAATGGAGCCATTTACAAGATTCAAAGAGATACCAACCCATGTAATTTTGAAAAATTCCAAGACCATGGTGTCTTCAAGACTCTTAATCTTGAACCTTTGCCTAGTGTTCTATTATATGAGTCACAACATTTCAACTTTCTTGTCAACTCAACCAAAGGTTACAATGGGCATCCTAAGCTCATTGGTAACATTCCTCAAAACCTTTTAAACTTTGATGATGATGAGCATAATAAGATTAACTTAAAGATCAAAAATTATAATCTCTCACCTCATCTCATCTCAAAGCTCCTTGCTTCCTTACAACCTTATTCATGTAAGCCTCCTTACGATGACATTCTCATAGTCCTAACCAAGACTAGAAACTCTATTTACCAAGATTATTTTGATGACAAGGTCATCCTAACATATGTCATCGATATTCATACTCCAAATTAAGATAATGGCTATTATGTAGATGATCCTCTTTTAGGTGGCCTTGTCCAAGCCTATGATTCTAAGATTGTTTATTACCACTCTTATTTACTTGAGTATTTTCATGCATCTCATCATTCTATTTCATTTATAGTTCCTAATTCTTGCATTTTTCCTCTTTATTGTAGGATAGATATGGTGCTAATACCTCCAATTTTGAGGAACCACTTAGGCCCATGCTCTTAGATCATGTTATGATTAGACCTTATCACTTTATCATACCTAGGGTAGTCCTCCTTAGACCTTCTAAAAATCCTACTTCTCCTTCAGTCAAGCTAGTTATAGTTAAGCCTACTTATTTTGCCACTCTAGTTGAGCCTATTTACTCTCCTAATATTGATGAGCCTCTTCCTACAAAGCCATACCTCCCCTAAAGGTACTTCTTGAATATTTACCTACGTATGGTGAGGTATATTGTTTATGGCACCTATATGTCACACATCACACTTATCATTACCACATTCTTCAACAACATCTTAGAGATCACCTTGTATCCATCCCTGAACCTACTATCATTCCTCCCATAGGTCATTCCCATAAGGATATTCCTTCTTCTTCTCCCATGGCTCCACCTCCAGTGGTTTCATCACCTCTTGTGGTATCTTCACCACCTTTTGTACCTCCACCTATGATTTTTTCACCTGTGGACCCTCCCTCACCTATGGTTCCTTTTCCACCTATGAATCCTTCAACCATGGATCCTTCTCCACCTAAGATTCCTTTTTCTCCTATAGATCCTATTTACACACGGTCTCTTGACTAGTCTTTGCCTAACTTTCCTCCTTAGCACAATCCTTTGATCATTCCTACTTTTTTAGTTGAGGATATTAGAATAGAAGTATTTTCCCAGTATTTATATTGATGAGACCTTAGTAATAGTTCAATTACAAATTCATAGATACTTATTTGATATACTGGATAATGTGTGTGGATAGATTTATAAGTATTTATGAGCACATGCATGGTGATTTCTCATTTATATTTGGATTGGATGTGTGTTCCAATCTTATTTTTATCTTGATTATATCATGTGACACTGTGTCAAATTCTTTCTTATCTTATATCATGTTTCTCCTTATTATACTATAGCTAGCTTATATTATTATTTTACATTTCACATATACTTATATTTTCCGTTATCATTGATTTATTTTCCTTTAGAGTTTTTTTAAAACTCTTCCCTTGTATCTTCATGATTTTTTTCTTTCTTAACTTTATTTTAGGCATATAGTTGTCATGGTGACTTGGTTATATCTACCATTTCCCCTTTGATTACTATCTCCTATTACCATGTGATCAGTTAGCAACCAATCTTTCTCATTACTATTTCCTTTCACTAATCCTCTTTTGGATCTCCTTTTTCCCTTCTTCCTTTTTCCACAAACTAAGCATATATATGGTTGAAACTTGAGATCACATGCTCAATTCATTGTCAAGCCTAAGTGTTCTAGTCAGTCTTTTGTCTTGGGTCACTTAGCTTTCTTTAGCCTTAGCCTATAGCTCATTCTTGTGTATCACTCTATCTCTCATGATTGGTCATTCTAAATCTATATGGAGGAGGAATATTTAAAAGCCTTCAAAAAAATGTTAAAATTCAAATCATTTAAACAAAAGGCAATGATATCAAAAGGTAAAAATATTAAATATTCTTAAAAGTCTAATCACACTAAAAGACATGACTCAAAGAAAATCTCCTTCTTCTATTCAAAGCTAAAACTCCACAGTTGGCCTCACAATAGAGCCAAGGTCCTTTGGGATGTAGTAGGCTAGTAGATTAGAAGAGGAGAATAAAACAAAATATTTTAGTACTACCTACTTTCTCATGTAAGTACCCAATCTTTTTAGTAGACTGATGGCTCTGTAAGGGGTCCTGAGGAGTGGGGAACATGTTGTGGGAAGGTATGTCCATTTTAATTTTCCTTGTAATAATCTACCATCATGAGTTTATCTTAGTAGCACAACTATTTGCCTACAAATCTTTGTATTTATAGCAAGATATTTTCCTTTATACATAGAAGACCACTAGTCCCTTAGTGTTTTCTCATGTCCTTAGTATGCCTATTACCTCCTAAGGTCCTCTCTTAAGATGCCTATGTCTTTCTTCTTACACTTCCTTTTTCACTCCCTTTCCTTCATATTTCCTCTTGGGAAATATTATTTTGCTTACTGATCACTCCCCATGGGATTTCATTTATGATTTGCTTTATAAGACCACAGATAAGACCCAACATCCCTCTTAAAATACCATCTTTTCCATCTTATTACTCACATCCTTGATTTACCATTCCTTATCTTTTTATTTACCAATCTTGATTTGGTACCCTTGGGTTTTTTTTTTGTGAGTTGTAGTGTAAGACCATGGATAAGACCCAAACCTCCTCACAAAATTTTCCAATAAACAAGTCACCATTCCAAATTACATGTGTCAAATAAGAGAGAAGATTCTCTTGATTATGAGGTTACATGTCATTGACATACTTCCCATCTTGATATTTAGTATGTTTTATGCTTACTTAATTTTTATTTCACCTTTCATTTTCTTATTTTCCAAGTGCATGTAAGATTACAACCATTTCTTGAATTTTTCATACTTCCCAGCTTGAATTAGTATGATAAATTTTAGACCAAGTTTTTTCAATTTTTTTTTTATTTTGTACTTCTCATCATGAAATAGTATAATTGATTTACTTAATTTTGATTTATTTTTATTACCATTTGTGCCCTTTTACATACCTTCCATTTTATTACATTGTTTGTTATACTTCCCAATGTGATACTTAGTATGATTTTACTTGTTTTAATTTGGTGCAAAAATATTTTACATTGGTTTAAAAACAAATCCCCTTTTACCATCTTATTTGCCATTTTCTTGGATTTTTATACTTAATCATTTTTTGTTTTACACATTTCCCAACTTAAACTAGTGTGTAGTACATTTATTTGATTGATTATATTTTCCAAGTCATTTTTTGCTTATTTCTTTTTAACCATGCATGTGTACTCCATAATGCTATAAAATAAAGCACACCACATATATTTCCTATAGCATATATAATAAAGCTAAATACATGTGCTAGAAAGGAATATATCCAAAGCATCCATAGCCTCAACCATAATGAACAAATATAACCATAATAAATAAAACATACACAACCAACACCAATAAGCCAAAATGATACATCATATGTATACACCATGAGTTTGATACAACATATATACAAGCATATAGAAAGCCTCAACACTAAGGCTAAGCTCCACCCTATCTATCTTGTGGCCTAGACACACTACCTATTGAGGCCTTAGTTTGAATCCTTTAAATGGTACACTATAACAAGGTAGTCTAAGATCTCAATCCCTCTACCTATCCTTGTAGGCATTCTATTTGCACCTATGCCTACACCAACTCAGCTTGGGTCATTATATGTGCCTATGTCAGCTAATTTTACATCATTTTATATGCCTACATCATTTATGTAACTATCTCTAGATGTGTATCTCTCTCATCTACCAAGGCCTACCAGGCCTATCTCTTGCTTGCACCCATCTCTACTGGTGGTTGCACCCTCTCCCTCTGCACCTGTATCTACTTCACTACCTTGCTAGTTAATCTAAACTAGCTCACCTAAGTTAAGGTAGATGGTACACTCAAATCCTCCAATGTCATGAGGTCATATGGATATAGAGTCTCATCTAGGATGTCATGGAGTGTTACCCTCACTAGGAACCCCATCTCTCCTCTTCATACTTAGGTATGCCTAAAAAATCACACCAGATGGATATTATATCACTTTCATAGCTCATTATATCTATCTATATCTCTCTACTTCCAAATAAAAACTTAAGAAATAATTCAACCATATTCATACATATATGTGTCTCAGATCCTATGATATCATCATTTGCATGATCACCTACCATAGTCTCCCTATCTATGCATCCTCCTAGTACTCATCAATTAGTTACTTCCTCAACTCAAACATGGTTGTCATGGCTCATGTCCATTTCAACCTTAATTTGAGTGGTCTATCTAACATCTCATCTAATATATATATGGGATCATCTAGGATGTCTATAGTCTCCACTCTCTCTTATCTCCATCACCATCATATCCTTGATGGCTCTTATTCATCTCATTATGGGGTTGGTAGTGGTACATAAGGTATCTCTACCTCTTCCACCTCCTCCTCTACCATGCATCATACCCAACCAACCCATGGTCACTCCTTATATGGCATTAGTGTCAACCTCACTATCATTGGTCTGAGTCCCCTCTTCCCTCATAGTTCCCTCATATGTTGAGCCCATTGATTGGTCATCAATATCAATATCACTAGATGAGGCAAACCCATTTTTCCCAACACCATACCATCATATGTGGCTCTCTCCACCATATATAGTGTCCAATCACCTCTCTCCTCTCTAGTACTAGTGCAATTATGTGACAACTTACCCATGTCATTGTTATATGCCCATATAACTACCATATGATGTTTGTACACCTCACCAACTATAGTGTTATCATGTGGGGTATGGCCTACACTACTTGGTAATCCCACCATCTTTGTACTTGAGGTAACCCATCATTGACCACATGGGGCAACTCATCTAGATGATATATGGGAAATCTCTCATATATCTATGTTATCAGTAGTATGATTAGTCCCATAGTATTTTTCCCTCTGAATAGCATCTCAAACAAATCATGATCAAGTTGGGCCCAAATGATAAAACCTAGATCATATAATACTCCCTCCTCCAGCATCATCTTACTCAAAGCTACCATGAATAGTGGTACCTTACCGTCTAACTTGTGACATAGCACCCATTATATCACAAGGCCTATCACTACCTTTTGTAGGTTTATAATCTATGATATATACACATCATCCATACTAACTCTCTATCCTCTCAATATCATCTCTAAGCTTTTAGCCCACATAGATAAGGCTCTCCTCTCCTCTAAGCTATCTGGTATCTTTGTGGTCACTAGTGCTCCTGCTATGGGTAGCCCAAAGATAACATGTACATCTTCTAGAATGATACCCACCTCTATGAAATCCCCATCCACCTCCCATTTGAATGTGTTAGTCAATAATTCCTAGCATCCCAAGAACATGACTAACAAGTCAGCACTGAGGGGGATCTTGCACATCTTAGATATGCCTCATAGACCTATGGCTACTAGTCTAGCTCAATCTCCATCTATCAATCTCTCTAACAAAACTTTCAACCAAGATATATCCACCAACCTCTATAATCTTGGTCATCTCTAAAACCAAGAAATAAAAAAGGATGTATTAGTTCCTCCATGTCATGTATAATCATGATACATTCTTTACACATTCATTTTTACAATATTAATTTAAAAACAAGCATAATTAATTTTACCTTATTCATTTTATCTTATTTTCTAGCTTGTTTGGTTCTTCTTGCCCTCCTTTGGTCATTTCAAGCCATTCTATCCCTCTTTCAACTTTTTTCATGTTTTTCTATGCTTATTCTGGTTCCCTGGTCAAACTAGTTTGACCAAAATTTCCCTATTTTTCTCATAGTTGACTTCAAATTCCAAGTTAAACCTCTTATTTTCCCCTCCCTGGTTCTGAGTTTTCATTCTAACCCTTACAAACTAGTTTCTTATTCTATTCTAGATTTTTAGCCTATAGATTACACTAGGTTTACCCATACCTATTGGGTCGACCATATGGATTTTACCCTATTTCAACCTACTAGATTGACCTAGTCGACCTAGTATGTTCTATGTGTCGATTTAGTACATTTTACCCAAAATGTGCATTTTTTTTAATTTCTTCCTAAACCCTCCAAACCCATTTCTTATCTTCCTATTTGTTACCCTTAGAATCTAAGTTTGTTCAATTTTGACATATATAAATGCTTTAAAACAAACTTTATCAAAAATTCATTTAATTTAATATAAATTTCAAAAATTGGTTTGAGATCCATAGTTGCATACCTATAGTACACATGTTGCCACCTCTGGGTGTCCTCTTTGTCTACCCTATCATTCCCTCACCATCCTAGCCTTGATTGGTCTCATAGCTCTCTTTTTTCTCTTTCATAATTCAAAATGCAAAATTAATTCTCTTTTTCACTATTTAAAACCACTTTTTAGCAATTCAAATTCTTTCATTTATTTTCAAGCAGATCCTTGTTTTACCTATATCTTTGTTTCTACTCATCCATTTTGAAAACCATAAAATGCATTAGAATCATGATGACATAGATATTATTTTCCACTATCATATGCCTATCTTCAAAAAAATTCTATTTTTGGCTATATTTTTGCACTAACTTCTACAGGTTCACCTAGTATACTCTACATTGGACACCTTCATTTCTTATAGTCTAATTCTTTATCTATGGCATTAAGGTAAGTTAAAGGTATGTGTTTCTCAATATATTTCTTTTATTTATCTTATTTTTTTCTTACTACACCATACTTAGCATCAACATTTTATGTTATCATATTTTCTTTTGAAGCACCATCTTGTGTTACAGTTACGTGACATGTGATGAGCTTTGGTTGGGGTATATATATACATAATATTTTCAAATTTCTATTGATTATTGATACTTTGTATCTTATAAGAACCTTTTGAGTCTCAATCTCTCTAAGTGCATGCCTTAAGGGGTGCACTAGGAAAGGAGTGGGCAAACCATTGGTGCTTCATAAGATTATCATTCCTTTTACCACACTCTAGCCTCTTAAAACCACTGAACCCAAGCTTATTCTTCTTAGTCCTATCCATTACCATAATTTTCTATATTTTATCCTTAATTTCCTACCTTATTACCCTTTTGATCAGTTAGTTGTGTTAGGTCGATCAGGTCAACCTAGTATAGTTTAGGGACTTTTCTCTCTTTTGGTTTGTTGGCCTCTTGGTCAACCTATCACAGACCTAGAGAGTTAGCCCTAAAAAAATGATAGGTCAATCAAGTTGACATAACATAATTTATGTTCCCAAAAAAATTTAGGTTAAGATGCTACTATATATACAAGGTCATTTACCACCATTTGATAAGAGCAAAGAATTAAGCGAAGAAGTGTGAATGAATATCTACTTATTGACCATTCCACTTAGGGAATAAAGCTTTAGGGTTAAATACTTTCTTTGGAGCTATGCTAGGTTTTTACATACCAAGGTCTGAAAAAGATACTCATTTAACCTATAAAGCCAATGAAGAAATAGAATAAGTTTTTGTCTTTTTTGGGCCTACTACTTCTTCTCAATCATGGATTTGAGTGTAAGGAGACTAGAGAGTCTTGGAGAGGCTCAATAGTTGGTCTTCAATGGAAACCTCTTACAAATATACCTCTATAGGCCTTTTTTCTCCAAGAAAACTACTTTTCTTGCCTTTTTACCCTATTAGATCCATGAACCAAGTGGCTATGGATTCTCCCTTGACTCGTACGGTGGTGGAGTAACATACTACACCATTTCCCACCTTTTTCCCCTATAATTTGCTCATTATTCCTTGTTTAAACATTAGAAATGATGAGTATGTAGTTAAAAAAATGTTCCAATATTGGAAGTGGAGTTTTAAAACACCTTGGGCAAGATGTATGGTCAAGGTACATGTATCATGACATTCAATGAGTGTTAAATGACATGGAAGACTCTTATATAATCATATTTAGACCCTCATGTTTGATATCTTATAGTAAGTCTTATTACAACATTAGAGTATATCATAGAACTAAAACAAAAGAATACTTTAAACTTTATAAAAGTGACTTAAATTCTCTAAAATTATTGAAAGTGCCATGTTTTTGACTCACTAGCTCTACTCCTTGGTCTATTTTCTCAACTTGAAACACATTGTCCTCTTAGATGATCATCTCCTTCTTGTCTTCTTCATGGTTTAAGCTTTGACTTATTTTCATAGTGAAACCTTAACATTGTCAAAGTTACCTAAATCTATGCTAAACACTTTAGATATGAATCTATTGAGACTATATGATAAGGTTGGGTGATTTGAATGACTTTTTAACTATACCACCCTAAAGGACCTTGAAATCTACTTGGAACAACACAATGTTTACCACTATGAGACCAACCATGACTAGTATAAAACATTTTATATGGATGTAAACAAATTTAATAGAATTATGACTAAGTTTTGAAATGTTATTAACCTATGGTGGCTAATTTTAGTGAACATATATGTTTCCCTCCTAGGATCGCATGTCTGATATGCATATAGACTAGTGGCTTTGATAGTCTATTGGGATATGGGGTCATACATGTTGCTTGATTTGAAGGCATACTAAACTTTAAACCTAATAACAACCTTAGAAAAAAAAATTGAGTAATACTCACAAAAGACACACCACACATACACATGTGTCATAAGACACTTAGAGGAAAGATAACAACAAAAACAAACAAAATTGTGCTCAAGGATTTAAGGAAAATAAAGACCTATCTACTTTGTAAAAGACTAAAAACTAACATTGGTAACATGGTTTAAAATGTATCTCATTGACTTGGATACTCAACTCTTATCCATTTATCTTTGAAAGCTGAAAAACATTAAGTTTCTTGCAGCCAATGATCACATAGGGACCACTCCAAAATATATCAAACTTGGTATGCCTACCAGGTTTGGCCCTATCATCATCCCAATTTAAAATAAAGTATCCTTATTGAAATTATCTTGAAACATCTCTCTTATCAAAAAAATTCTCCATTTGGGCCTAGTTGCACTCCATGTTATGCATGGCATGGTCTCTTATCTCCTCCAATGTAATCAGTTATGTCAATCGTATTACCATGGGATCACTCTCTATCATTTCAAGTTGATGTGTTAACTCTAGGGATGGTAGTTAAAATATATATTTAACTTTTAATATCTCCCATAAATAATCATGTAGGGTGAGTGACCAATGGCCCTCTTAGGGGTAATCTTATCAACCCATAAGGATATCTTTAACTCAGTGTGCCAAGTTCTATGATTTTATTCCATTGTTCTCTTAATGATTCTAATCAAATTATTGTTTGTGGAATTTTCAAGTCCATTTACTTAAGGATAGTAGATTTAATAATTGATTAGGTAGATGTCATGTTTTAGATCATATTCACTTATCCTTGTACCATTAAATGTTACTCCATTATCATAAATTATTATGGAAGGGACTCTAAATGTAGTTACTAGGCCTTCATATAAGTCAAGGACTAAAATTTCATTGGCCTCCTTGAGGCATATTTACTCCACCCATCTTGTCAAGTAGTCAGTGGTTGTAATCACCCACTTATGGCCTATACTTGAATAGGGTTTGATCATACTAATGAAATCAAGACCTTGTTTCATGAATGGTTGCTCTATTTGAATACAATTAAGAGGGAGGGATGTAATCTTTTGTTTCCCTATGAAAAATGTACATTTTTTACACCTCCTTACCCATGCATAAGTTTCCTTGAACAATCTATGCCAATAATACCCAGCTCTCATTATTTTTGTTGTGTTTTTGGGTGCAAAGTGGCCTCTTGGAGGCCCATTATGAAATTGTTCTAAAAGTATATCAATTTGATTATTTTAAACACATCTCAATAACATGACATTGATATATCTTCTAAAAATGAATCCATACATAATAACATATGGGATGGAGTGTAATCTAAACTACCTTCTTTTTATTTTATCTAAACTTGTAAGACACTCACCTATTTGAAGAAATCTTATCATATCTTGTGTCCAACTTGGAGGGGATGAAGGTAAAACTATAGAAGGATCATCTTGAAATGATAAAATAACTTCTTCATCTTTTGGAAGGTTCAACACCAAATATTCACATAGTACTCTTCCTCTTACCAACTTGGTAACCTTAATCTCCACATCATATTCCATGACTTTGGTTATCTAAAAAGCACTTTTTTCATTCAAATCCTTGTTCAAAAAGAAGTCTCTTATGTTCATATGTGACACCATGTCATGAATTTTGTTTTTAGAAACTATATGCCAAAACTTCTTAAGGCTCCTTATGATCACCAACACTAATTTCTCTATAAAGTATATTTTTCTTCATAATCCTCTAGCCCTTTGATAAATAAAGTAATCAGTTGCTCAATAACATCACCATTCTACTACATCAACATGGATGAGATAGTGTCAATATTAGAGAAAGCATACAAGAATAAATATTTTTAAAAATAAACATTGATCAATGTAGGTGCTTGGGCTATTTCTTGGCTAATAGCCTCAAAATTTCTCTTTCATGAGTCCAAATTAAGGCCTAATGCTTCTTCAATATGGCTATTATAGGATTTACAAGGTTGGAAAAACTAGGTATGAATCTTATAACAAAATTAATTTTCCCAAGAAAATTTTGCAAACCTTTCTTGTGCTTGGGCAAAGACAAAGCCAATATATCACTCACTCTTTCATGATCTATGGCATTCCCATCCTTAGATGTTGGGGATCAACCAACAATTTGATTTCACTTATGAAAGAAATAAACTACGAAATTAAATCAGATAGATAAGTAACTAGAATGATAAATACCAAAGAACAAGAGATACAAGAAACCACCCTAAAAACTTGTATTAAACTCTTTACAGAAGGAATACAATTGAAGAAACTTCTTTCTTCCACACCTCTCTCAAATGTACAGATCTCTATCTAGATCTCTATCCCTCAAGAGCTCTCTCTCTCAAGTACAATCAATTCCAACAACCTGGAATGATTCACCTATACAATTCTATACTGTTCTTTCAACACTCTACAACACAATAAGCTAAGAAGATCTAATCCTACATATAGAATTAGGAAACTTGAGCATGCACTTACAACCAAAAGTTAAGCCTCTTGAACAAGGGTTCTAAAAATAGTCTTACTAATAATAGAGACGTAGACTTAAGACTATGACTTAATCTCATCATGCAAACACTCGGTTCTGTCCTTGGAAATAGCTCTCTGGACACACAGGTAACTAATGCCAATTCCTGCTTGCTTGCCTGTGACTGACGTCAGCCAATCCCTATCAATGTCGGTGTCTCTTGAACTGCTCTTGACCGATGTCAGTCACTCCTGACCAATGCCGGTGACTGTGTAACTACTGCAACCTTGCAAAGTGCTCCTTGGTGAAGCTTTTAGGCTCCACACCTTAACAATCTCCCACTTGGAGATAAACAGCTGCACTAGTACCTGTACAGCAACATCTTCTAGCTCCTCCATCTTTAACTCAATCATGAAGACCAATAGAAGTTGAATGAAGATTCAACTTCTCCTTTGTAACTGGCTTGGTTAACATATCAGTAGGATTATTATCTGTATGGATCTTCTCCAGCTTCAACTCACCATCTTCCAATACCTGTCGTATGAAGTGGTACCTAAGCTATATATGCTTTGTTCTTGAATGAAAGGCTGAATTCTTAGCCAAATGAATTGCACTCTGACTGTCACTGTATGATCTGCAACTCTCTTGCTCCTTTCCAAGCTCTTCCATGAATCGTGTCATCCATATCATCTCTTTGCTAGCCTTTGTGGCTGCAATATACTCTGCTTCTGTAGTTGACAAGGCAACAACCTTCTACAACTTTGATATCCAGCTAACCGCCATTCCACCAACAGTGAAAACATACCTTGTGGTGCTCTTCCTACCATCCAAATCACCTACCATATTTGAATCTACATAACCATGTAGAGAAGTATCTGAACCTCCATAGCACAAATGCCTACTGCTAGTTCCTCTCAGATATCTAAGGATCCACTGAACTACTTTCCAATGTTCCTTCCCTGGATTGGCCATATACTTACAACTCCCACTGCTTGGGCAATATCTGGTCTAGAAAAAACCATTGCATACATCAAACTCCCTACTACGGAAGAATATGGAACTCTACTCATGTACTCTACCTCATCATGTGAATTAGGACATTGTTCTTTACTCAACTTAAAATGTCCAGCCAAAGGTGTGCTTACCAGTTTTGCATCCTGCATATTGAACCGTTTCAACACCTTGTTCACATAATCCTCTTGAGACAAAACCAACCTATGATTTTTCCTGTCTCTCTTAATGCTCATGCCAAGGATTTTCTTTGCTGCTCCCAAATCCTTCATGGCAAATGTGTGAGCTAATTTCACCTTAAGCTCAGAGATATCCTGCATGTGTGATCCTGCAACTAGCATATCATCTACATACAACAACAAAATAATATATCTACCATTATCCAATCTCTTAAAATACACACAATGGTTAGTTTGACACCTACTGTAGCCATGCTCAGTCATAAATCTATCAAATCTCAGATACCACTGTCTAGGAGCTTGCTTGAGGCCATACAAGCTTTTCTTCAATCTGCACACTAACTTCTCCTTACCTTTGACCTCAAATCCTTCTGGTTATTCCATGTATATTTCCTCATCCAAATCTCCATGAAGAAACATTGTCTTAACATCAAGCTGCTCAAGATGCAAATCCTCAATAGCAACTAAAGACAGTACAATCTGTATAGAAGTCATTTTAACAACAGGAGAAAAAATCTCACCAAAATCAATACCTGGCTTTTATGCAAATCCTTTCACTACCAACCTGGCCTTATATCTCATATGTCCATTCTCACCTTCTTTCAATCTATAGGTCCATCTGTTCTTCAGTGTCCTCTTACCAGCTGGCAACTCAACCAAATCCCATGTTTGGTTATCTTTTAAGGACTCCATTTCCTCAACCATGCCATGCTCCCACTGACTCTTGGACTCCACCTATATTGCTTCTTCAAAACTCTCTAGTTTTCCACCATCAGTTAGCAATAAATAGAATAATGAAGGGAAATATTTAATTAGAGGCTTACTTACCCTTTCTGACCTCCTGATGGGCGTCTGAGACTCATCCATAACACGTTGTCCACCCAAATTCTCTGACAGTGACCGACCTCGATCACTTCCAGGCCTGTAACTGGCCGACGCCGGTTCTTCCTGACTGACATCGGTGCTTGTTCTATCGACGTCGGTCTCTATATGATCGACATCAATTTTTGTCCTATCGACGTTGGTTCCTAACTTACCGACGTCGGTCTCTATGTTTTCCTACAAGTGATTATTTCTTCTTCCTGTGAGCTCATTTTGGACCATCACCTCGTCCAATTCTCCATTGCTCTGCCCAAATTGATTTAGCTTCCTCAGCTGATCACTATACATCACTTTTTCATTAAAAACAACATCACGGCTCCTAATTATCTTGTTAGTTCCTAGATTCCAAAATCTGAAACCAAAATCATCAGAGCCATAGACAATAAATGTGCACCTCATAGACTTAGCATCCAGCTTCTTTCTATTTTCCTTATCAACATGCACAAAGGCTTCACAACCAAAAACTTTGAGAAATGAGAGATCTACCCTTTTACCTGTCCATGCCTCTTCTAGAATTCCACCATCCAAAGCTGTAGAGTGTCCTCTGTTAATTTGGTACACTATAGTGTCAACAACTTTTGCCCAAAACTCTAAGGGCAAACCAGCATGCAATCTCATACACCTTGCATGCTCAATGATTGTTCTATTCATCCTTTCAACAATTCCATTCTACTGAGATGTCCTTAGAACCATCCTTTGCTTGTGGATTCCATGCATATAACAATACCAGTTGAACTTATAACTACAGAACTCACCACCATTGTCAGATCTCAGGCACTTCAATCTTCTGCCTGTTTCATTCTCAACCATAGCTTTCCAAATCTTAAAAGTCTCAAATACATCATATTTTTTCTTAATACAATAGATCCATACCTTTCTTGTAGCATCATCTATGAATGAAACATAGTACTATGATCCTCCAATAGAAGCAACCTGAGCCGGTCCCCACACGTTTGTGTGAACAAGCTGTAACTTATGCCTCTTCTTTGATGACCCAGTCTTGAGAAAACTCACTCTCTTATATTTCCCAAAAACACATTGCTCACAAAAATCCATATCTATGCTTTTCAAATATGAAAGCTTACCTTTAGATGTAAGAATTGGCATTCCCTTCTCACTCATGTGGCCAAGCCTTGAGTGCCACAATTTTGCATCCAAATCTAAAGTAGATAATATAGAAGGAGAATTGTTAGTAACACAATTACATAAATAGAGAGTACCTACTCTCTTACCTCTGGCCATAACAAGTGCACCCTTGGTCACCTTCCAAGATTCAGCTGTGAGAGTTACTGTACAACCCTCATCCCCTAACTTTCCTGTAGAAATCAAATTCCTCTTCAAGCTAGGAACATGCATAACATCTCTCAACACCCATGTGTTGCCATTCTGCATTTTCAGCTGCACTTTACCTTTGCCAATAATTTTACAAGGCTCATCATCCCCTAGATACACTATTCCAATATCTCCATGGATATAGTCACTAAAATATTCTCTATTAGGGGTAGCATGAAAAGATGCACCAAAATCTAACACCCAAGATTCTATATTATTATGCAAAGAGAATATTAAAGCATCTTGTGCAATACCTGCAACTTTTGCTTCTTCCTTTCCTTCGTGCTGATTGTCCTCCTTAGGCTTTGACCAGTAATCTCTGCTTATGTGCCCCATCTTTCCACAATTCCAGCATTGTGGCTTCCTACCATTTCTAGATTCGGATCTACCTCTCACCTTAGACTTAGATCTTGATCTCCCTTTCTTGCCCTTCTCTTTTTGCCTTCCCCTGATCTCAAAACTTAAAGTGTTCCCTGATGTTTCCTCTGTGATTTTCCTGCAAATTTCCTCATTAAAGATAACACTAACAACATCCTCTACTTTTAAAATATTTGAAACAGATGCAATATTACTAACTGCCATTACTAAGCTATGCCATCTTTCAAGCAAAGAACATGATATTAAAAGAGCTTTAATTTCATCATCAAACACAATATTGACTGAACTTAATTAATTTACAATTCCATGGAAATCATTTAGGTGATTAGATACAGATCCACCTTCCTGCATAAGCAAATTAAATAGCTGCTTCATAAGATATACCTTATTAGAAGCTGAGGGTTTTTCATACAAATTTGCTAAAGTAGTCATTAACTCTATTGTAGACTTTGCCTGTGATAAATTAGATATCACAGTAGATGCTAGACTCAGTCTTATACACCCCAGAGCCTTTCTATCAAGAACTTCCCATTCTTCATCATCCATGTTTGTGGGCTTCTTTGCAATCCCACCTAATGATAAGTATAGATCTTTTTGATACAGATAATCCTCTATCTGCATTCTCCAATGTTGATAGTTTTTGCCATTGAACTTCTCCATTCTCAGTTTACTTTCTTCTGCCATTGCTTCTCCCACTCAAACAGAAATCCCTATAGAAACCCCTATGAGTAACCTGTAATCAATACACACTACACAGATCTGAACCACCTATTAGTGAACCTAAGCTCGGATATCACTTGTTGGATATCAAGCTCTAAACCTAAAACTAAGGCTCTAATACCACTTGTTGGGGATCAACCAACAATTTGATTACACTTATGAAAGCAATAAACTGCAAAATTAAATCAGATAGATAAGTAACTAGAATGATAAATAGCAAAGAACAAGAGATACAAGAAACCACCCTAAAAACTTGTATTAAACTCTTTACAGAAGGAATACAATTAAAGAAACTTCTTTCTTCCACACCTCTCAGATGTACATATCTCTATCTAGATCTCTATCCCTCAAGAGCTCTCTCTCTCAAGTACAATCAATTCCAACAACACGGAATGATTCACCTATACAATTCTGTACTATTCTTTCAACACTCTACAACACAATAAGCTAAGAAGATCTAATCCTACATATAGAATTAGGAAACTTGAGCATGCACTTACAACCAATAGTTAAGCCTCTTGAACAAGGGCTCTAAAAATAGTCTTACTAATAATAGAGATGCAGACTTAAGACTATGACTTAATCTCATCATGCAAACACTCGATTCTATCCTCAAAAATAGCTCTCTAGACGCACAGGTAACCAATGCCGGTTCCTGCCTACTTGCCTGTGACCGACGTCATCCGATCCCTACCGATGATGGCATCTCTTAAACTGCTCCTGACCGATGTCAGTTGCTCTTGACCGATGCTGGTGACTGTGTAACTACTGCAACCTTGCAAAGCGCTCCTTGGTGAAGCTTTTAGGCTCCACACCTTAACATTAGAGACAATGTGGCCTAAAAGATTACCTTCAAAGATTGTAAAAACACATTTCTTGGGATTTAGAGAGATCCCATACAACCTACACCTTTCAAAGATTATCCTAAGATGAGCTAAATTATCACTAACATGATTTAGAAAAATAGTTATGTCATCAAGATAAATTAACACCATTTTATTAATCAACCCTTGAAAATACATATCCATGGCTCTTTAGAAAGTATTCTCTACATTAGTAGCCCAAATATCATCCTTTTATTAGCATATGTGTCCCATTTAGTAGTAAGGTTATTTTGTATTGATCTTCCTCCTTCACCAGGACTTAATTATAACTAGAGTAGCCATCAAGGAGAGAGAATCATTGAGAACTTACAACAATTTGAATAATTTTCTCCATGGAAGGTAAGGGGTAAGGATATTTTAATAACACCCTATTCAAATCTCTAAAATCTACACATAATCTAATTTTTCCATTATTTTTATTCACAAGGACTAGATTAACAACCCATGAAGAGTGATTAAAGGGAATATGATGCTTGACTCTATCAACTTATTTAACTCTTTCCTCATTAAGACCTCAATATTTAGATGTATAGGTCTTTGTATTAGCCTTACAGGCTTGGCATTTTGATAAATATCTATGTTATGTTGGGTTATTCTAAGATCAAACCCCTTAAGGTCACTATATTCCCAAGCAAATATATCAAAAAATTATTTACACAGCTCCAAAAATGTAATCTTTGTAGTTGTGATCCATACCTTTCTAAGATTAAAAATCTTGTCCCTAAAGATAGTAACCATTTCATGGTGATATTTGTGGTATACATGCTCACCTTCTCCCTCCTCATTTGATCATTCTCATTGAGTATGTTCTTAAGAGTTACCAACCCTTTAGGGAGCTTATTGGATCTGAACTGCACAATTTGTTCTCCACATTGTTATTTGTAACTTACCTTGGTTTTTTAAAACAAAAATCAACTTATTATTGAAAGAAACATGCAATTTTTTATCACTCTCAAAAACTTTCCAATTGACATCATTATTTGGAACCGATGGTCTTACTATTACTTGACATATGGCTAGTTTTTAGAGTTTATCACATCATTAGGAATGTCAAATTGCGCTCCTACTATAGCTCGCCTATTAGCATGTTGATTCTCTTATCTTTGGATTGATTTCATGCTTAAGGCTTCAAATACTTCAATAAGGTATCATACCCTATGTTTTTAAGACTTAAACAATGGGTTCTTAGCAACATTTTTACCCTTCACTTGATGGAATACTAACTCACTATCACCAAAGACTTATAATTGCTTCACTCGCTTATTTCTTTCCCATTAAAGTCCATGAATAAGTGATTCATATTCAACTACATTTCAAGTAAAAATGGATTGAAATATAATAGCATAATAATACCTTTCTTTAGAGGGAGAAACTAGCATCACACCTACCCTTACTCCATTTTTACTCCTTGAACCATCAAAGAACAACTTTGATAGACCATCACTATCTTTATTTGACTTGGAAAGAGATAGTATAATTGCACCTTACTCATGCAAATAGTAAACACCTAGACAAGATTCGTCAATACCTTTATAAGGATCATATTCATGATTTTTTTTCCCCTCTCAGCAAGGAAAAGATTTGATATGCCTTTAAGAGGTACAACTAATTCTTGATGAGTATGATGATCTCCCTCATCAATGATAGTGCAATTCACATTTGAGATATTTGGCTTGTATGGTTCAAGATGGAACCTGTAAATAGGTTCAAACATGATTATAACCTTAGTACCATATCTAGTTATAAAATACATATATGACCAATCAAATGATAAATACCCCCAGATTTTAGCAATGGAGTCTCTAGATAATCATAGAGAAAAATAGGGTGGTAAATCTACTATAGAAATATCTTAGGCAATACAAAATTTAGAACAATCATGGAGAGTAAGACTTAATCCATTGATCACACCCACATTCTTGGTAGTTAACCCATCCAAATGCAATACACCATTGGTATTAGGCTCATACTTTAGGCCTAACTTATCAATTACTTGTTTAGACATCAATGAGTTTCTTACCCCACTATCTATCATGCAATTGTAAACTAATAAATCTCCAATGATCACAAAAAGGTAAAAAAGAGTTGGTTTACCATTTTTTCTTAGCTATTCATCAATAGATGTATTTATGAATATTGAATTTTCTCTTCTTATTGATTTTTTATAAAAAGTTGGGTTTAAATAATTATTATTGAAGTATGGACCTTTGCTCAAGGATGGATAAGTTTTCCCAAATAGGAATTCTCACATGAAGCTTCTTAATTTGGTCCATAATGGTTATGTAATAACCACCAACCCTTGGTTGTCCTTTAGGAATTTCCATACAACTTTAAGCTTACATGGTTTGAGGTATGAAAGCACTCTTTGTATTCTATTTTTTTTGCATCTCTTGGGCCTTAAGGGATGAATTATTTTCTTTTGTTCCATGAGTCATATAAGTAGAAATTATTACACTCTTACCTACCTCTTGAGTATCTTCAATTGCTCTCCTCTTGGACCTTGTATTAGCTTCTATGGAAGTATTAACCTTACTTGTACTTTCCAACTAATTGAATGCATGCCAATCTCCCTTTTTTCAATTTACCAATTATAATCTAATTGAACTTACTCTCCATTAGTCTTTTCATGATTAGGAACTTTAGCTTTTGTCATCAAGGGCATTGTTCCATTTTGTGTAGTAAAAGTTTTATTGAACACCTCATTCTAATCGGTAGGCTAATTATGAGGTTGATCCCATTTATAACATAAATAATTCTCTTACATAAGGTTATTTTGAATAGGTAATAGATCTCTATGGGTGGAGGCATCATTTGGATTATGACTATTATATGGTCTAACATAAGTAATATGCCCTTGTCCTTAAAAGTTAGCTTGATAAGTTGGTCTATTGGATTGGTAGGATTGATATGGAGCTTGATGAGGTCTATGAAGTTGTTTTATTTTTATATTTAAGTCTACCAGATCATTTTCTTTGGATTTTACTATGCTCCTTAACTCTTACATTTCATTTGATTGACTAGGAGTAGCTTGTTCATGACCGATTAGTGTGGGAATGGGAGAAAGAGTTCGTGTAAGGGGATATATATAAAATAAAAGTGGTATGGGGGGTCTTGGGGAAATATTTCCATATTATATGAGTTTATTATCAAATTTTATTATAACATCATAGGTCTCAAGTAAGGTTTCTCCTCTCATATATTATATCATGACAGTTATATCATTGCTTAAGACTTTGAGATAGTAGAGGAATGCATAGTTTGCAATGGGTCTCACAAGATTTGGAATCCTATCCCATGTTTTTTAAATTATCTAAGTGAAATCTTACATAAAATATTGTGGGGATATCTTGATAGTGATTAATTGATTATCCAAAGATAAGTGATTGCTCTTATCCTCAAACCTCTTACTCAATTTCTCTCTTAGTTGGTCTCATGAATCAATATAATTAGGATCCAATGTCTTATACCAAAATATATATTTGCTCTTAAATCAAATTTATAATAAGGACACATTTTATTGAGTAATATTATGAATATTATATAAGTTATCCATATCTCTAATGTGCTCAATGGGGGTAATGGTATTTTATCCTCTAAAGTATGGGACACTTTTAAGAGCTACCATAGGAATGTCATCATATTTTTCAAGGTTTATAGGGGATCCACCATTGAAATAAAAAAAGTTATAGTTTATATCCATCTTCATATCTTTAGGATAACTTGGAATATAAATAAAATGGAGCTTCCTTCTAGGAGTTTTAGTATAAGGAGTAGAATGAAGGAATCTCTTTCTTTTAATTAAAAATGGAGGTAACTCAAAAAACACAAATATAATACCTTTGTAACTTGAAATTTTAATCACATTTGGTATAAAATTTGTTTATTTTTATGCAAAAAAATGCCAAAAAGTTTTTGGATTCACCAAATTTTGCATGAAGGAGGCTATTACAACTACAAATTTGTCAAGACCAACATCAATCCAAGATACCCTTGTTGAAATTTGGTCCCACCAGGCATGCCATAAATATTATAAATACAAATTTAACCCTTAAGAATTTTTTTAAAGCCTTATTACTTAAAAAATAGCATGGAATCACTTATAGGTTGTGGGTGGCCTAATTGGTGAAGTGAATCTCTAGATTGGGCTAGCTCCCTTTATGCTTCACCCAAATACTACTAAACCTACTTAGATTGAAATGAAAAGGGGGTAGAAGAAGAATAAAAACTATATATAAACATGTATATGATGCACCAATAAATGATTTTTACTCTATTTTACTAAACATACATTGTTTGAATCAAGAAGGCTATATTCTTTACATAGCCTACAACTTTGACATGATTATCACATAAGTATTTCAATGAAATGTTTAAGAATGCATGACAATACTTAAGAGGTTAATAATTGACCTTATAAGGGTGAAAATTATATAATTACACTTCCAAATCCTATATACACTAATAATGACATGTAATAAGTTTATTTTCTGCATAATGGTGAGCAACTATGGACAACAAGCTAGGAAGATGACTCATTCACTAGATAAGATCAACATAATTACATAGATTCACACATTACACATCATATATATAGGTAAATCATCTTTATTTATTGCTTAAAAAGGTATTCAAGAATAAAAATGGCCATGTTTTCACCATAACCATCAGAGGAAACCTTTTACCATTAACTTTTAATGCTTACATAGATAAGATAAGTCAAGAGAGAGAGTTAGGTATAAAGCTGCCAATCATGGATGCCATTCAATCATGAAATTAGTTTCATAAAAGAAGTGAAAGAGAGGAGAATAGTATTTTATTATCTTATTTCCCATGTGTCACTTATAAATTATAAATCCTTAATAATTTGGCAAGGAAATGAGAAAAAGACATTCATTGTGCATCTTGAACTACTTCTTGATTGAAAGAAGAGTTATGGACTACTCATGGTGAGTTGTCTATGAATATTAACACATTGTATCTTCTTACTCTTTCCTAATATGACAATGCAATTTGAAAATTCATCATGAATAAATTGATGAGAAAATGATTCTTTAAATGCTCAATACTCATTCCACGAACACTTTCAAGACTAGTCATGACTCTTCTACTGTGTATGAACTTGGAGTCAATAAGCTTGTTTCTAATTACCTATCCTAAATTTTGGACATTTTTTCATGTTTTGGGACTCTTCCATACTAATTTTACAAGGTGTATCAATCTCTCTAGGGTCTTCAACATCTATCCAACTGTCATTAAGTCTCTAGTTGTCTTTAAACTCCTCAAAAACATACACATGGACCTATAACCTATAATTTCAAATCATTTTCCTACATATTCCCACTCAAAAATTGTATAGTATTCATGAAAATTCATATTATATCTTGTATATTATCTTAAAATTCCCTCCCAAGATTTGAGGTGATCCTGAGATGGTCAATTAGGCCTTACTCAGCCAATCCTCATGAAAAACAACTAAAACTTACAATTTTTAGGCTTATTTTTCACTCTATTTGGCCCACACATGAAAAATATTTAATATAAAAAATAATTATGTAATTTTTGGAGATAATACAAATGTTTTGACATCCATTTCAATCCATTTAGGGAACTTAGAAGACTAATTTGCTCTATTGGGTTTCTTTTAGGGTTTTAGCAAGATTATGAGGTGTCAACTTTGTTAAGGATTGTTCATAAAGAACATATCCTTAATATTAAAAATAATGCCAAAAAATTTAATTAGGATGACCTTATTAACCTATAAAACATCCATTAGAACCCATGAAACTCCTCATGCAAGTTCAAACATAATGAAGATTACCTTCTCAAGAAAAATAGGCCTATTAGTGCACTCGAGAGAGCTAATTTGGTAAAATAAAGCATGAATGTCATTTATTTTAGTTTTAAACACAATTTTAAGGTATTTTAAACATCACATGAAGTGTTAAAATGGTATTATAAACTATTTTACCCTTCAAACCCCTTGGAACTTATATTAGACCATTGCTAGGGTTTGTAGACAATCCTATAGAAATGACCTTAGCAGTCTTCATTTACCATTTCCTTTTCACTACCATGAGTCCAAACCTTGTATGAATCTCTACAAATTCCATTTTATATTATTAATAACCTTCATTTCTCAAAATTTCCCATAATTTTCATATCTTCTTCATGTTCCATGTGCAGGCTTGTAGGTGCCTCTTTTAGGCTTCTTGACTACTAGGCATTGAGAATGGGTTCTCTTTAGCTTATTTTGACATTTTCAGTGATTTAATTGAGGATAAAGACTTTAATAATTATCTATATAGCCTATTTAAACCTTATTATCACTTTATTAAACACCACATGTGTGTTTATTCTCATTTTGCATGTAATAGGCATGTAGGTGGCTCTTTAGGCTTTCTGGTTCTACCACTATGTTTTATCATATTTGGGCCTATTTGATCAATGGTAGAATTATATAAAATGTTTCATCATGTCTCATTATCCCCTCTGTGCCTCTAATATATTCTATTTACTTTGGATATTCATCTAAATCTATCATATTCATGTCCTTGACATTTTATAATACTCTTTCTTAGTATCCATTTCTTCAATGACTGACTGCACCCACTATATACACTTCATTGTCTAATAAAACATATCAATGGGTTTATGAGCTCAATATAATTTTATTATTAATTATTTAAGTTTTTTAAATGATAAGAAACCAATCCCGTATTGGTTTCTCTGAGATGAATTCATGAGTACTATTACTCTCATATGTATTCAATAGGCCTAGAATACTCCTCAGTCAAAGAATATTGATTTAAACTGATGATATCCCCTTAAATTAAGGATATAATCATTATTAAACTTTTTAAATGTACTCTACCTTCTAATTTATCTCTCACACCCCCTATCCCATTCAAAGCTTGCCCTTTTTTGTCCACTTTCTTAGCATTAACCTATAGGTGTTTCTTTCAAGTGACTTGACCATTATGATGTTCTCTTTTATTTTAATAGGATCTTAACACTTCCTAATTTTTACTTGATATATATCCTACCTCATTTATTTTATTAAACTCTCTATTCATCTCAAAACTTACATCTTTTTACTTATCTTGTAGTTAGACTTGTAGGTGTCTATTTTAGGCTTATCACTTGCTTCTCTCACCAAATGATTGATTTTATTTTTTTAGGTGATCCTAATAAGAGTAAGTTGAATTAAATATTTATATTTTAAATTTTTTCTAATTAATAATCATGTAGATTTTGTCAATTATTTTCACATCTATTTGTAGACATACAGTCTACTAGTATGCATGACTACATTGGTCCTTAGTCACCCTGCTCTTCACAAGATTGGAAGAATTTTTATGATTAAATTTAGGTTACTCATAAACGTGAACATATAAAGTTATATTAGGACTTGATTATAAATATATCTACTCCAATAATTCATTATGATATTGGTCATCAGTCATATACCTGTACTCACTCTTTCATACTTGAAACCTTTTATTGGAGAACACTAAGGCCAATGACCTTCATGATATACTATATTATACTTGAGGAGACTTATATAAGGATTTTAAGGTTGATATAGGTTTATTGAGGGCCACTTGAGGTAAGGAAACATCCAAAATCAACCAAACCTTGACTATAACCTTTCACATAGTCTACAACTCATCTAATATGAAGGTTTTATTCAAATGTTGTTGGAACGTGCTAAATGGATAATGAAATACATGTGGGAGGACTATTAGGTTCTTTAATAAACTCATAAAATCCTCCAATTTCACCAAAAATCTCATAAATGCTTTGAAACTACCTAAAATTAAGCTTATGGGTTTTTGAGAAGGATTTAGACACCTTATTTTTTAAGGATGATTCATAAAGTTTAGGGTCTAAATCTCCTAACTACTACTATGAATTAAAATTTAATAGGGTTCCCATCCTTTCCCTAAGATAATTATCCCTTATATTATCTCTCTTCTACATACCAACCTCAAACTATTTTCCCTTCTTGAGCTTGTCTAGTAGGCCTACAAACCCAATGAAGAAATGGAATAGTTTTTTGTCTTTTATGGGCCTGCCACTTCTTCTCAAGCATGGATTTGAGTCTAAGGAGACTAGAGAGATCCTTGGAGAGGCTCATGAATTGGTATTCAATGGAAACCTCTTACAAAGAGACCTCTATAGGACTTTTTTCTCTAATAAAACTACTTGTCTTACCTTCTAACCCTATTAGATCCATGAACCAGGTGGTTATGGAGTCTCCCTTCACCTATACAATGGTGGAGTAACATACTAAAGCATTTCCCACCTTTATTTCCTTGAAATTTCCTTGTTATTCCTTGTTTAAATGTTGGAAATGATGAGTATTAAATTATAAAAGTGTTCCAACATTGGAAGGGGAGTTTTAAGACACCTTGGGCAAGATTTACAATCAAGGTACATATATCATGACATTAAATTAGTGATAAATGACATGGAAAACTCTTATACAATCATATTTGGACGCTCATGTTTGATCTCTCATAGTAAGTCTTATTACAACATTAGAGCATGTCATAGAAATAAAATAAAAAATTACTTTAAATTTTCCAAAAGTACCTTAACCTCTACAAAATGATTGAAAGTGCCATGTTTTTGAAACACTAGCACTGTTCTTTGGTCTATTTTCTCAACTTGAAACACATTTTCATCTTAGGTGATTATCTCCTTCTTGTCTTCTTCATGTTTTAATCTTTGCCTTAACTTTCAAAATAAAACCTTAACATTGTCAAAGTTATCTTGATCTATGCTAAATACTTTAGAAATGAACCCATTGAGACTATGTGATAAGATTGGGTGCTTTGACTCACTCTCTAACTAGATCACCCTAAGGGACCCTGAAATCTATTAGGAATAACATAATGATTACCACTATGAGACCAACCATAACTAGGACAAAACCTTTTAGATGGATATTAACAAAGTTAAGAGCATTATGACAAAGTTTTGAAATTATATTTACCTATGGTGACCAATTTTATCTAACACTAACCCCCTTTGACCAAATTATAAGAAGTTAAAGGAAAAGGAACTTAGATTTTGTTCCACATAGGTAGGTGTAATTTGAGGTATAGGGTAGTTATATAGTTGATAACACAAGCATAGTATAAATTTGGATCCATCCCTATGTGTATTTTAGACTGGACATCTGCATCAAAGGTAGACACTTGCATCAATGTAATTGTCCATGTTTGACGTAAGTGTCTGGTAGAAAAAAGTCAAAACGTAGAATGAACAAGACCCAAACTTTCAATGAAATCTTTTGATGACTCTTAATCAATATCATACCTCCAAAAAAAATAGCAAACAAGATACACTATATTTTAACCCTTAGTTACTTTGTACTTACTATATTGTGTGTGTGTGTGTGTGTGTGTGTGTGTGTGTGTGTGTGTGTGTGTGTGTGTGTGTGTGTGTGTGTGTGTGTGTGTGTGTGTGTGTGTGTGTGTGTGTGTGTGTGTGTGTAAATTATATTGAATATATTGTATATCATTGAGTTTTTAATATTACCTTGTTTCATTCAAACAAATTTTATTACTTACATGTTTATTTTGTAAACTCTAAAAAAGCACAAAACACTAATTTCACATTTTATGATGGCAAAGGTGATCCTGAGTAGCATCTTTGATCCTTATATGTGGCATGCCTTGATTATGAATCCAATGATAAAAATTTTACCAAATTATTTATAAAAATACTCAAGGATTATTCTTTGAGGTGATTCTATGATTTACCTCTTCAATTTGTGAAAACATTCACATCTCTTATAGATTAGTTTTTGGTACAGTTCTCCATAAATATTAGTGAAAAGGTTTCCTATGCCTAAATTATAATAATTAAACAAGGAACCAATAATCCTTTCAATTAATATATCTTGAAGTAAAAGATAATATTAGCTAAAATGACCAATCTAATGGTAGATAAATAACTTCAAGACATCTTTAAGAAAATATTGCTCACTCCTTTACATGAACCCATCATTTTTAAAAAGTTAACTCCTTTTATGACTTATGTCATGTTTTTTGGGGTAGTGAAATGAAATTTATATCATTGAACAAACTTAAATATGTATAAAATACACCAACTACATCTAAATCCAATACCAAGTTCACTATCAAACCAAGTTATAAGGTAAAACCTTCTAAACCTAAAAAGGAAATAACCACCATGGTTAATATAGTTTCATAGTAGCCTAATCGACTTGTCTCATCCAATTCACCATAAAGATAATTTACATGTTTTCCTAAGTCTCATTTTTCATTACTCTCACATCTTACAAGGTGTCATCTTATATCTCTCCCTCATCTTATAGAGGTTGATATGATTATACCTATACCCAAAGGTTATGATGTAATGCTTATTATGAAATCACTAAGGCTTTGAGAATTATATGAATATATGTTTTACCTTGAATCATAATATCCAAGACCTCATCAATGACCAAAAAATTGCATTTGATGATCCTTTAGAGGGCTCAGGGTCATAACCTGGTGGTCACAAAAAACAAAAAATATTTAACAATCCTTTATAAGACCATTCTAAGAAGGATGAAAAGGTGAAAATGGTATCTAATGCACATCCTCCTCCATCACATTATGAGCACCCATTAGATGGGATCATTGGTACTTATACATGGCATACACCTTTTATGGTTAATAGACCTTTTATTACCTTTGATGATAGTGAAATTAAGGATGATGACTCATATTTTCATTCTGTATTCATTCAAACATGACTTCATAATCAGAATATATGTAGTGTTATGATTGATAATGGTGAAAGTAAGAATGTTTTCACCATGACATTACTCACATTTTTGGGTTATACTCATAATGATTTACACCATTTTACCAAATAAGTTAGATAATTTGATGGGACCTCATCATAGATTATTGGTGAGATTAACTTACCTTTATAGGTGGGTCTCACACATATGGTTACTAACTTCTCAGTTATACATTCTACATGTGTCTTTGATATGTTATTAGGATGAACCTAATACATACACTTTGAAGAATTACCTGTTAGGTGACCCCTTATCTAATGGAAGCACAATTGATTACTTTCTTATAAGCAATTAAACACAGAATTATACCAGAATGATAAAGTAACTAGAAACTTGAGACAGCAAAGAATTTGAGAGACAATACACACTCTTGTATTAAATATTACTAGAAGAAAATACAATAAGGAAGATGTCACTTGTTCGTCCACCTCAAAGGCTTGCCACACCTCAAGACCTTCTTCCCTCTCTTGCTCAACACAACAACTCTATAGCCTGAGTTATTATCCCTCCTTGAATGCTTCAGCTGATCTCCTTGACCTTACACCTGTAGATCTCCTTCACCTTGCTTGCTTCAATGCTTTTAGTTGCCTGCTTGATTTATTATAATACATGCCTTATGGGTCTTTAAATAAGATCCCATGCTTACAAAAATAAAACTCTAGTTACAATAATTAGACACACAACTCGTGACTATAATTATTCATTTGACATGCAAACACTCGCTTCACGTAACTGACTGTTCGTCAACAGCAGTTCTGGAACACACAGGTGACCAACGTTGGTCCCTGCTTGCCTGGTGTTGCCAACGTCAGCCAACTTCCTGCCATCGCCGGTTGCCTTCTGCACTACATCTGATCGATGTCAGTCATGCTACCGATGCCAGTGCTTCTGGTTCTTCAGCATCCTCTTCTTTGTGTCTGCAAATAGTTAAAGCTTTTAGCTCCACACCCTAACAATCTCCCACTTGGAGATAAATAACTACTACTGTACCTGTACCTGTACACCATCTATTTTGTTCCTTTGGCTTTGTATCCCTCTTCAAAGTCACTCTTGAAGACCAACCATCACTGAACCTGTGATGTAATACCTGTCACTTATGCCACAAGAATTTTGTTGCTCCCAAATTCTTCATGACATACTTCTGAACCAACTTTACCCTTAGCTCAGAAAACTCCCTGTATATGAAGCCCTACAACAAGTAACACAATATAGTAACAGGATAATGTAGCTAATATTATCCAACCTGGTAAAGATAAAATACAATGGTGAAACCTCCATTGTTTGCAGCCTAATCAAGATTATATGCCCTAGCCTTCTATCTCACATGTCCATTCACTCTCTTCTCTAAAACAAGAATCCATCCCTCTATCCAGTGCTTTCTTCTAGCTGACAACTCTACCAACAAATTCATATTTGGTTCTTCTCCAAGGACTCACACTCCTCATCCATGCCAAGCTCCCACTATTTTTGGATTCTACCTGCATTGCTTCTTCCATCTTCCTAGTTCTTGACTATCAGTAAGCAATATAAAGAAGGTGAACAATGAATATGAGGTTCACATACCTTTTCTGACCTCCATATGGGTGTTTGAGACTCCTTGACAGCTTGCTATCCACCCAACATCCGTTCCAGTGACCGATCTCAGCCATCTCCCAGTCTGCTCCTGACCGATGTCGGTTCCCTGCACTGACCCTGACTACCAATGTCATTTCCCTGGCTGATGCCGGTGTCCCCTCTACCAACGTCGGTCCTTATGACCGACATCGGACTTCTCCTACCTGACCTACTGACCCTGCTAGTCTGCACATGACCGATGTTGGTTTTTGTCTGGCCAACGTCGGTCCCATGGGAGCACCGGCGTCGGTACCTGTGTTTTTTTGTAAGTGATGAAATTTTTATTCGTGAGCTCATCTTGGATCAAACCTCTGTCCATACTGCCCTGCTCAGATTTATTCAGCCCCTGTGACTGATCTCTGTCCTTCATCTCCTCCGTAAACACCAAGGCTTCTTTGTTCTTGTTAAAAGCATCAAATTTCCTTTTTCTGTAATGAACTCTATTTATGCTTTCTGAATCTAAACACATACCTTTCAAATCAAGAACATCCATTCCCTTCCTATTCATGTGACCAGGCCTATTAAGCCACATCTTCAAATCTACACCAGAAGTAGAATTAGTAATACAAGTAGATAGAAAAAGAGTACCTACTTTCTTACCTCTTGCTAGAGCAAGTGCACCCTTGGTAACCTTCCAAGAATCCACTGTGAGGGTTATTGTGCATCCCTCATCACCCAACCTTCCAACAGAAATCAAACTCTACTTCAGAATTGGAACATGCATGACCTCTTTCAACACCCATGTGTTGTCAATCTACAATCTCAGCTGCACTTTCCCTTTGCCAACTATCTGACAAGGCGTACCATCCCCTAAATAAAGCACTCCAAAGTTTCCCTGTTCATACTCATGGAACAAATCTCTATTTGGGGATGCATGAAAAGATGAACCAAAATCTAAAATCCATGATCCTACCTGACTATCCAAAGAAAGTATGAGAGCGTCTTGTACCACAATATTTACATCCTTTGCTTCTTCAATACCTGCATGTTGATTCTCTTTATCTCTCAACCAACACTCTTTTGTATGTCCTTTCTTTCCACAAAACCAGTAGGTAACACCTTTGGATTCGGATCTCCTTCTCGACCTTGATTTCCCTTGCTCAACCTTCTCCCTTTACCTTCCCCTGCTTTCTGCACTTAGAGCATTCCTTGATGATTCACCTATGCTTCTCTTGCATATTTCCTCATTCAAGATCACACTCACAACATCATCAACTTTTAAGATTTTAGAAGCAGATGCAGAATTACTTACTGCCATAACCAAACTGTCCCAACTTTTAGGCAAAGAACATAAAATCAAGAGAGCCTTTACCTTATCATCAAAAACAATATTGACTGAAGATAATTGGTTTACCAAACCATGGAAATCACTGAGATGAGTATGTACCGATCCACCTTCCTACATTTGCAAAGTAAATAGCTGCTTCATAAGATATACCTTATTAGAAGCCGAGGGCTTTTCATATAAATTCACCAAGGACTTTATCAACTCTTCCATTGTCTTGCACTGTATAAGCTAGAAATCACAGACGATGCAAGGCTCAACTTTATGGAACCAAGAGCCTTTTGATCAAGAACACTCCATTCTTCATCCTTCATATCTGTGGGCTTGCATGTAACCCCACCCAACAGTAAGTACAAATCCTTCTGATACAGATAGTCCTCAATCTGCATCCTCCAATGTTGATAATTCTTGCCGTTAAACTTCTCCATTCATAACTTACTTTCTTCTCCCATTGTTGAACTCCCACTCAATCAGAAAACCCTGTGAATGACTTGTAATCAAAAATAATACACTGCTTCCTATAAACCATAGCTCTGATACCAACTGTTAGGTGACCCCTTATCCAATGGAAGCACAATTGATTACTTTCTTATAAGCAATTAAATACATAATTATACCAGAATGATAAAGTAACTAGAAACTTGAGACAGCAAAGAATTTGAGAGACAATACACACTCTTGTATTAAATATTACTAGAAGAAAATACAATAAGGAAGATGCCACTTCTTCCTCCACCTCAAAGGCTTGCCACACCTCAAGACCTTCTTCCCTCTCTCTCTTGCTCAACACAACAACTCTATAGCCTGAGTTATTATCCCTCCTTGAATGCTTCAGCTGATCTCCTTAACCTTACACCTGTAGATCTCCTTGACCTTGCTTGCTTCAATGCTTTTACTTGCCTGCTTGCTTTATTACAATACATGCCTTATGGGTCTTTAAATAGGATCCCATGCTTACAAAAATAGAACTCTAGTTACAATAAGTAGACACACAGCTCGTGACTATAATTAGTCATTTGACATGCAAACACTCACTTCACTTAACTGACTGTTCGTCAATAGCAGTTCTAAAACACACAGGCAACCAACGTCGGTCCCTGCTTGCCTGGTGATGTCGACATCGGCCGACTTCTTGCCATCACTGGTTGCCTTCTGTACTGCATCTAACCGACATTGGTCATGCTACCGACGCCGGTGCTTCTGGTTCTTCAGCATCCTCTTCTTTGTGTCTGCAAACAGTTGAAGCTTTTAGCTCCACACCCTAACATTACCTTTTATAGTGCATGGGTGTGTTAAATGCAACCATGCCAATCGATTAATTATAGTCTCTAGAGTTCTATATGAGTATCTTCTTGATAAATAGAATCAATGTTGTTAATTGTCAAACCTAATAATTGTTTTCACTTGGATTTTCACCCTTTGAGGAGATGTCTCATATCTCCTCATCCAAGTGGCACAATTAAAACACCTCTAGGCTTGTGGGTAGCCTATGAATGAGGTGAATCTCTAGATAGGGCTAGCTCCCTTAATGTACCACTTTAGATCACTACTACACCTAAACTTTATGAAGGAAAAGGGAGAGAGAAAATTGAAAGAAAACTATCCTAAGGGAGGTGATAAACCAAATAATTTGATGACTTCCAACTAGCTACATGTTACACATGATAACAAAGGACTAACTAAACATACACTTTTCCAATTTGAATCTTCTTACATCAATGTTTCATTATAAGGTTATGGATGAATGCTTAAGCTAGGAAGGCTAGAAAAGAGGCATTGAACTACAATAGTGAATAATCTAATTCACTTAACCTTGATACTTCCTAGAACACTTCACATGACCTATAAGAAGAAGTTGTAAATAGGTGAGAGAAGAAGACAACATGCTAAAGAATCCATAGTCTTCACTAAGCAAGATCAATCATTCAAGCAAAAACACTATGAATAGTTATGGAAGAGATAAAAATTAGTTGTCTTATTGATAAAATGGTATGGAAATGATCAGAGCTTCACCATACTCAGGTGGAGCATAAGTTATAAAGGCTAAAATGGCTAGTTTTTATAGAAATTGATAGAGAGAGAGAAGAAGAAAGAAGTATAAAGGTCATAATGACACTTTTAAATATAATAAAAAGGTTTAAATATGCATGATAATAGTATATTAAATGAACCATGCAAGGTTATAAGAGATAAGTGGTTATTCAAGGCATGAAACTATTGAAAAGTGGCATAGGATTCCTTTTACTGGCTTAAAAAACCACCTTCATGATTAAGCCCTATTTGAATTCCCAAAAATAACTAGGGATGGTTATCATGATTTTAAAAAGAGGTAATTCTTCCATAGATTCCTCTCCATGCATTGGTTGTAGTCCTAGTCATTTGGAATCTTCCCAAAATGAGTTATCACTATCTGTAGTCTTAAAAACTCCTCTTTCCCACACCTTACACACTTGGCCTCAAATTTGGCTTCAATTTTCCATGAAATCCCATCAAATGGAGTTAATTACATGTTTCAAGACCCTTTATGTCCTTAAAGGCACCAAATACACCTTAAATCAGCTTACATGAAGTTTTTCGCCCTTCTCACTAGCTTGGCCACTATGTTATTTTTGACTGGGTGAGATGAGAGATATTTTTTGAACACTTAATTTTTATTATAAATAAATAAATTTTCATTTATATTTATATTAATTCTCAATCTTCCCCTCCATGTGATTGGCATTAAACTCCTTCTAAAACCTAAAAAACACACAAAAGGTCAAGAAAACCCTAATATCTACCCCATCCATATAATTATCCTAATGGGGAGTATCCTGGGAGAGTATTATACAACATCTAATCATCATCTTGTTAAAATTATTCCATTAGAGTAGTTTTCTATCTCTTTTTCCTCATACTAGTCACTCCAAGGGTTTAGCAAGGGCTTAGGCCTATTTTTGCTCTTAAGGTTTGTTCATAAAGTTATAACATTGAAGACGCAAAAAATATCACTAGAATAGAGTTTAGGACCAATTATAACCCATATAAACTTCCTTTACCTCCATGAAAATCCTCATTAAATATGTGAGCAATCAAACCTCTCTTATCGAGCTTGTTTATCCACTTTGTATAGGTCTAATGTAGCCCTGAGCCAAAGTAGCTTTCCTTATGGTTTATCATGCACTCCAAAAACTTTAACACCTCAAAATTCATCCTATAAACATTTTTTAACTTTTTAGAAATCTTATCTCATGTTATATTTAAAGGTGACCTCTCATTTGGGCATTAGGCCTAACCATGCCTAATATCATGTTTGTACCTTAAAACCCAAAATGACTTTTTTGATGGATTTTCCTATATCACAATAGCTTATATACCTATATTGTGATCCCAAAAACATTTTTTAACTATTTTTAAATCTCACTTAGAGATATAAGTGAAATTGGTCTCACATTTGGTCTTTAGGCCAAAACCCTACCTTTTAGGCTTGCTTGCAAACTTAAAGGTATAGGATGCCCTATTGAGATTAACCCTTTATTTATTGGTTTATCATTTTTTAATATGTGATATAAAGCTTCCTACACCTCCTATAAATCTACACTTATCTCCTTGTATCATCTTTCATCCTTACTCTCCAAATTTGTAGGGTTTGTATATGAGGGGAGTGCCCTCTGTTTGAGATAATATATAGGGCACTCCCCTATTTCCTCAGATATTAGTGAATATTTTAGGGGCTTATCCAACCCATAAAAATTTTATTTACTAAGTTTTATCCCTTGGTTTTATTATTTTACCTCCTACATGCTTTAATACCTAAGACAGACTTGTTAGAGGTAGATTGTGTGCAGGCCTCTCCCAAGTGGACTATGTTATGCATCATTAGAGACCCCTTTTACATGATTTACCATTTTGAAGAGATTATATAGACCTTAATTTTCATTATTAATGTGATTTATGTTTTTTATCACTTCATCTCTTTATATATCCCTTCCTCAACCTTGAACTCTTAAGACTGTATTTGTCAATTCTTGATTGTATTTCTTTTTTTGGAGTGTACCTATATGTAGAAATACATAGTTAATCTTTGAAAATAATGTCTAAAACGTATCTAAAACCCCTTAGGTTATTTTTTTGTTTTATTGGACTCATTTTTCTCATCTCCTACATTGCAAACACCTATGCATTACTCCTTTATGCTCACTACCTTATATAGTCATCTACAATTGGTTATAGGTACATATGAACTGTAATTTAGCTTTAGTCATGGTGTTTAAAGGCCCTCTTTGAATTATTGAGGTCAAAAAGCATCTATATATACCTAAATTCACCTTATATGGGCTAAAATACCACCAAGATACCTTGTTTAGGTCACTATCTACCTACCCAATTGTAGGTTCTCATTTTCCTGTAAGGGACACCTATAGGTGTCCATGAAGCTTGAAAAAATATGCATCAACATCATACTAATAACCTTGATGCTATTTTCTTCACCATTAAATAAATAGGACCAGGTGTAGACACTGAAATCGTGTCGACTCCCCTGGTCATTCTCCGTCTTATTCTTCTTCACTTATTTAACCCTTGTCGATCACTTGTTCCACCAACCTTGACCCTGGCAGCATGTAAAAATGAGCACAAAGCTAAAGCTAGACTCTGTCCTCATTGTGCATCTGCCGACGACGGTCTTTACCCGGCCGATGTCGCTGACGTCGGTCACTTATCGGCCGACGTCGGCAATCCTGCCGACGTCGGTCACCTTACCGTTATCCGTTATCATTTATCATTCGGTTCCCGATCGGTTTCTCGAAACGGTTATCGAACCGTCTCTCGAACCGTCCCCCTGGCCTTCATCAGCATCCGCTGATCAATCCCGCACACATGAAGAACATAATCATTCAATCTCCTCTCTGAACTCCGACATCCACAGACTCTTGCAATCTCGTGATCAACTGACTCCAGCATCCACCAACTCTAGCGTTCGTTTCAATTCGGCATTGCACAAAGAACTTCAACTATGGCTTTCATCGCAGCTTCTGACAGGTAAGTATTTTCTGTGTTTATTTTCATTTTCTTTCTGATTATTAGTTGTTCATTATTTCTGTCATCCTGAATCTTCTCCCTTCTTTACATCCCCATTCATAACCCCAGACTCTGTCCAAAACCCGACCTTACTTTACCTAGACCCTATCCTGACCTTATCTTGATTCCATTAAACCCTATCCCAACCCTGTCAAGACTCTGTCCCGACTCTCCCAGACTTTTTGCAACTCTGTCCAGAACCTACCCCGACCGACGCCGGTCACTGCCCCGACCGACGACGATATCTCAACCGACGTCGGCACTTTCCCTAACCGACGCCGGCACCACAGAGACCGGCGCCAGCGACTGTGCAGAATAGTGCTACTTATTAGGTATGCCTTTTTATTTTCTATCATTTATTTCTGTCATTTTCTCTTTCATTATCTATTTTCATCAAATATTCTGCTTTTTATCAGTGGGTTGATATCCTTCTAGGGAGTCTTCGTACTTCTGGGATCGGGTGTTCGCCTGACAGCCCACCATATCTTTGACTAACGTCTTTCTGTGTTTTAGTCTCTTTTCTTCACAGGTGTCATTCCTCCATAGCCAAAGAGGAGAATCTTCCAACGTCTGATTTCGGTGCGCTCGACTTTATCAGGTACTTCTAGCCTTAACCATTTTCTTTCAGTTTCTTATTTCTTCTTTGAATGTAGAAAGCAATTTTGCATAGAAACATTCTGGCACGCCCGGTGGGACCTTAGGTCCTCCTTGGGTTCTTTCTCTCTTTCTTTCATTCATTTAGGTGCATTAGGTTCCTTTCTTTTCATCTCTTCTCGTCTCTTCTTAAACGACATCATAAGCAGGACTAAAATGAACATTTCTTTTTTTTGCACTTCTAGACTAGCTAAAACTTATATTCTTCAACTCTTTCTCCATTCGTCTTCATACGAACAAACATTTCGACTTGGGCATTAAAACACTTTGCATTCATTTCTGTTTGTCTGCATCTCTTAGACCACACATAGTAATTAAACCGCATATTGAATTAATCTAGATCACTTGATGTTACACGACCAAACCACCTGCACAAAACAAACATTTTAACTTACCTGAGGCAAGGCCCAACTGGGATTTCATCCCCCAGTGGATGCCTTACCCGTCCTGGTGACCCTACTTGGATTTCATCACCAAGGGGGAAGCCCACTCCGTTCTCTGGCGGAGGATAAACTCTAGGCGAGGTATATCTTGGCTAAGCGAGACCAGCTAACCACTAGAATCGTGAAGTGAGGGGAGCTTGCTCCTTAGCACCAGGCCACGTACCAGACCCTAACACAAATTTCTTGAGCACCATAACAAAACCTGAAACCTTCCATAGACTGCTTCTTCTAGGACCCAACTCACAAAGCCAATCTTCCTCTACACACATTCTAAGGCATAAGCCACTATAATCCTAATAATTTACTTCTAGGTTTTTAGGATCTGCTTGTGTCTTCATCTTTTTTTAGTTCTTATCTGCTTGTTTGAGCTTATGAGGACATTCTTCTTTGCCTTGAATGGTTCTGACTCGTAGCCAAGCCAAGGCTCTAGTCGATCACGCGAGGCGTCATCCTCTTCCGTCTACCCCGCCTACAACCAGCCCTATAATGGAGTTCAACTCGGAAACTGAAAGAACTCCTACCAGACCATCTCCGACCCAAACACCTATTATCCCAGAAGGGGACCAAGATTTCGCACGATTCTTGGACCTCAATACTGCAGCCTTGCAATACTATCTCGCGAATAGCCGAACACGAGACTCCTTGGGCAATCCAATCTATGGAATGCCGACTTCTCTCCTCGAAACTGCGGCCGTATCAACGGCGTCCGTAGTCCAACCCTTAGATACCTAGGCTGTTACCTCAACCAATGACCAACCTTTTACCAACCATCCAAGTGTGGCCTCTCCTTCCATCATTGGGCCCACTTTCACCGGGGTTTCAGCCCCCAATCAATCTCAATCCACTCAACCACTTTCTACCCCCTTTCAAAACTTAGTCGTCTCCATTCCGCCTACCCTTACTCCTATCAACACTAGGGTGGCTACCTATCCATTAGCCCATGTTACCTCTAGCCAACCTCCCATGACCACATCAAACCTAGCCATGCCTTCCATCTAACCATCCTTAGTCACTTCTTCTGTCCCTACGACTAGTCATCCGTACGTTGCGCCCTTATTGGTACAACCGACTACATTGTATACCTCTTCCAGCCTCTTTCAAGCACCTTACAATCTAGGAGGTGCTCCACCCCCCAATCTGTCAGTAGATATTATCAAGATGCTGATGGATAAAATGTCCAACCTAGAGACCTCCGTTACCGATTCGCGCAATACTCTCTCGTACGAACAAATCTGCAACAAGCCCATCCATCCTTCTGTCCCCATCAGACCATATCCCAGCCAGTGGGAAATTCCTAAGTTTTCTCATTTCCAGAGCAAGGAAGACCCACAACAACATTTACGGGCATTCAGATACGCCTATTACCTTATCGCCCACGACGATGCGTTACTCTTACGCACGTTTCCCATGTCTCTCTCGGGTGCTGTACTTGATTGGTACAGCTCTCTTCCCAGCCATTCCATCTTCACGTTCACTCAGTTGGCCCAGCTCTTCCTTGATCATTTCTCCATCAATATCACCAAGAAGGTCTCCATCACAGACCTCTATTCTATCTGCCAGTTTGAAGATGAATCTATTGCTGATTTCATCGCTCGGTGGAGGGGCCTTATCAATCAACTTTCATTTTCCTTACCTCAGCCTGAGCTTATTGAAATTTTCTCTCAAGCCTGAGCTAAACATATTTCTTCTACCTTGAGGGTTCAAACCTTCCGCACTTTTGATGAAGCCTTCACGATGGCTCGTAAACTTGAGTTACGTGTCATCGAGGAGAATAAAGTCAAGTTGCGGAGTAAGAATCCCAACTCCAAAACCAATGACCCCTCTTCTAAACCTTCCTCATCCAATTCTAAATCTAAAGCTTCAGCAAATGCTGTGGTTGTTAGATCTTCTTCCTCTTCACCTTCAACTAATCAACCTGAACCATCCACGTCTATGAGCGCCACTCGTCAATTTCAGCAGAGATACATACAGCGACAATTTACTCCACTTGGAGAATCATACGCGTCTGTGCTGGAAAAACTCATCAAATAAGGGGCCATCAATCTCCCTCAGATCTGACCTCCACCATAATTTGATCCCTCACGCGCCATCTCTGCGTGGTATAGGGAAAATGACTTCTGCCACTACCACCGTGTTAAAGGTCATGACACGGGCAACTGTAAAACCCTTAAAAATGTAGTCCAAGACATGTTGGAAAAGGGTGACCTCATCCTCGACAATCCTAATGCCCCTTCTAATCAGGGTATCGATATCTTCAAACAACCATTTCCCAATCATCCACCAACCCAAAACAACGTCCAGACCTTGACTGACAATACCCATGAACATAATATTCGAACAGTCAATACGGTCTCGCCCCTCATTTCTAACCAACCTCAAGAGGTGAGTTCATCCATCAGTCCATCACAAGTGGATGAACCTCTTTCACCGGCTAGTTCTCCCTCAACTTCTCTCATTTTGGAGGACGCCTCAACCTTACCTATTCAGCCAGTTTCACCATCTTCCTTCTTGCTGCCTATGGAAGACCCAACCTTTCCTACTCCTCAACCACAAGTGGAGGGCACTATCATCCCTGCCCTTTACCCCCTTGAGGAGCTTCATTCTCCAGTTTCTTCTCCACCCAGGGAAGAACCCATCTCTCCTTCGTCTCCAACCAAACATGAACCTGTCCAAACTTCACCATGCTTTGGGGCTGAAATTACCATACCTTCAGTCCCACAACCGTCGACATCTTCTCAAGAGCCCAAACTTCATCCCACATCTTTTCAGCCATTTTCCCGACTAGTGGAGAGACTCGAAATTCTCCCTTCTAGGAAAGTGGAACATCAGGGATTGTGGGACCGTCTCACAGCTCTTCAACAAGCCCAGGCCCTCTCATCTCATGCTGCTAATCCTCCCATGGCAGAACCTCCTAAGACTATCAACAAAAATCCGATCTCCACTTCCAGACCGTCTACATCTTCATCAACTTCATCAAAATCAAAACCCTCATCTACTCCGCCTAAACCTATCAAATCGCTTGGTGTTCGCCCCGTCTCCAACCTCACTCATCCACAAGTGAAGGTGGACTTAACCCAGACTTCAACTAATAGTAGTCTTCAACCTAAATCACACAAGACTGCCAAACCACATAGGCGAACGCCTCCTCTTCCGTCACCATTACCCTCCATTTTGGGCCCGCATCCTTCAACCCTAACCAGAGTCCTTCCCACTCCAACCTCTAATCAAAACCGATTGCCTCCTTTGCTTCCTTTACCGACCACTAACCTACCCTCTTCCAAAAGGGCAGTACCTCATGAAGAGTGTACCGTCTCAGCCTGTCATCGCGCCATCAACCCAGAAGGTGGTACGAAAATGCCCTCCAACTTTGCCCAAGCAAAAGTCACCGACATCACATACATCGATGAGCACAGATCCTTTAGTGGGTTCATACTCTTTAATCTTGCAATGACTTTTGCAAACTTCTAGCATAACTCTTCCACCCATCAAGCCCTTTCAACCTCTCGGGTCTAAACCCTCCTGGTTCGATGACACGAAGATTTGTTTATATCATCGTACACCAGGACATGACACCGAGACTTGCTGTGCCCTCAAGGCTATCATTCGCCGTTATCTGGAGAAAGACACTCTTCTCTTTGAGGACACTTTCGACCGCCCCCTGACTCCTTCTCATAACCCTTCTACCTCTTCAAACCCATCTACATCTCATCAACTGGTTACGACCCCTTCATCATCTTCACCTCCCATCTTTGAAATCAATGCCATTCATATCACCACTAGGTCACAGAAGGACAAGTCGAAAGAAAAAGCCGCCATTCCTTGGACCTACCCTTTTGTCAATCCACCTCAACTACCTAAACCTAAGATTTCTATCCTTGGCGCGCCTCAACCCTCCTCTTCTTCTTCTTCTTTCGGACCAATCCATGACTCTATGTTGAAACAGCTTCACCAGACGCCTGTGAAGATGTCCCTCTATGATCTCATCTAGACCTCTCCCCAACATCGTTAGGCCCTCATCTAAGCCTTACAGGCAGCGGAGGTCCAACCTGAGGATCCCCAACCACTTGTTGCCCTTGTCCACTCCTTAGCCCCTATCGCCTCCATCACATTCAGTGATTCTAAAATTCCTACATCCAACACGGAAGGTCAGGACGCCGCCCTCTTCATCACCGCCTATATCGATCGAACACGCATTAAACGCATTATGATTGATGGAGGCACTAACATCAACATCATCTCCACCCATGCCTTTGATCAGTTGGCTCTTCCCAAAAATTGCGTCTCTAAAACTGACGTGATCTTGCGCTCTTTCAATGACACTACTACCACGACCATTGGCACAGTCATCCTTTATATTTGCATTGGTCCACGCACAGTCCCAGAGCTCTTCTACATCATCGAAGGAGAGTTCCAATACAACATCTTACTAGGCCGACCCTGGATTCATGCCATGGCCTATGTCCCCTCTACCCTGCACCATTGTGTGAAGTTTGAGCATGATGAATAAGTCCATACCATTCCTGCTGACCCTTCGCCCTTCAAAACATGCAACACCACCTACCGTACAAATGATGTCCTCATTCCTATCAAGCCATCAACTCCGACACTGCCTCCATCCATGGAAGCTTTAACCAGTTCACAACAGGCGGTCGCCCTTACACCTCCCCTTCAAGCGATAACCACAGACCCCATGGAAGACATCTTCCAAAGACTTTCATTAGGAGAGTATCGCTTGCTGGCTTTAGACATGTTCCAAACTCCATAAGAGTATGGACGCCTTCATCACAGCCCTAGCTACGACCATCGGATCGAGATGATCATACCTTATGGTCCCCCTCACCTCCGCACCAACCTCGTCTATGGGGGGCTTAATCAAGCTCCTATTGACAGTAATCCTCTTTCTTCACCTCAACCTTTCACATCAGATTTCTCATTTCTTGGCAACCCCGCCTTTGCACACACTTACCTTTACAGGTGTGCATGGAAGGGTTTTGGTTTCAGATGCTATGAGCAGGGCTCCCATCAGCCTATCCAACCACTCAATGATGACGACGCCAAGAAACGGTATGGTCTGGGATATGACGACCCCACTCAAGACCCTTTAGACCTTTGTCCTGAACCAATCCTTGACCAATCTCCTCCACACTCACCTGTTTTGCCACCTTCACCTATGGAGTCAGTGGTTTCCATTCCTCCTAGTTTTTTTTTTCTATAAACACCATCCGCCTAGACCCCTTGACTTATCAGCTCAATGGGGTATCCAAATCTCTCCCTCTCATTCTTCCCAGCATGATCGAAGATGAGTTGGCAACCATTCACACTATTCATTGCATTGATGATGATGCCATTCTTTATTACATGGGTGCTGACGATTCTTTCATCCAGCGCTCCCTCCCTTCTGAGACCCAGGTTATGTTAAATGAATCAACCATTGACATCAACCTTCTTTCTTCTGATGTTCCTCATGTCTTAAAGATTGGCCAATCTTTAGACGCTCAGGAGCAGCTTGACTATACCCAGTTCTTCTCCGACCATAGCAAGGCATTTGCTTGGACTTACAGTGATATGCCTGGCATCGACCCCACCATCGTTACCCATAACATTATCACCAAACCAGAGTCTAAGCTTGTCAGGTAAAAGCTTCAAAAGATGCATCCTCGTGTTGCCCTCCTTGTTAAAGAGGAGCTTCAGCGTCTCCTTTCTGTCTCCTTCATCCAGCCCATCGATTATCCACAGTGGGTCTCTAACATCGTCCCAGTCACCAAGGCAACTAGGGGGATTCAGATCTGCACAGACTATCGCGACCTCAACCTAGCCTGTCCCAAAGATGACTTTCCTCTTCCTAACATCGACCAGCTTGTTGATCTTACGGCCGGACATGAGATGCTATCTCTTATGGATGGGTTTTCAAGATACAATCAAATCCTGATCGCTCTGGAAGATCAATACAAGACTACTTTCATCACCCCATGGGGGACTTTCTGCTATCGAGTCATGCCTTTCGGCTTGAAAAATGCAGGTGCCACTTATCAGCGCGCCATGACCTACATTTTCCATGATCTCCTCCACAAAATCATGGAGGATTATGTGGATGACCTGCTCGACAAGTCCAAGCTTCGCCGTGACCATCTGACCATTCTCAAAATCATCTTTTCTCATCTTCTTCAGTATAATGTTCGTCTTAACCCCAAGAAATGTGTTTTTAGGGTCCTCTCTGGCAAGCTTCTCGGCTTCATTGTTTCTTTTCGTGGCATTGAGATAGATCCCACCAAGATTCGTGCTATCCTCAAAATGCCGCCTCCGACCAATCTCAAGCAGCTTCACAGTTTGCAAGGCAAGCTCCAGTCCATTCGTCACTTCATCTCGCAGCTTTCTGACCACTGTCAACCTTTTCATCATCTCCTTAAGAAGGACGTCATTTTTACATGGGATAAGAACTGTCAAGAGGCTTTTGATGCCTTAAAATTCTATCTAGTCTCTCCACCAGTCCTCATTCCACCTAAAGATGACCAACCCTTCTACCTTTATATCTCAGCCACTCACCATTCGTTAGGTGCCATGATCGCGCACCAAGACGAGCATCATCGTGAGCAAATCATTTATTACATCAGCCGAACACTGGTCGACTATGAAACTCAGTATACCCATATCGAGAAACTCTATTTGGCATTAGTCTTTGCTGCTACTAAGCTTCGCCACTATCTTCTTAGTCACAAAACCTTTGTCATCACCCACACTGACCCTCTCAAGTATATGCACTCCAAGCCATATCAGAATCAACGTATGGCTCAGTGGCTCATGCTGCTTGCTGAGTTCGATCTCGAATTCATCCAGCAGAAGTCTATCAAGGGGCAAACCATCGCTGATCAACTAGCAGATGCCCCTCTTCCTGACAATCAACCTTCGCAGTGTGAATTCTCTGACGAGTCTATCACTGCGCTTTCCTCCGATGACACCACCTATCAGATGACTATGTTCTTTGATGGTTCCAAATGTCAACTAGGTGGGGGTGTTGGGGTTATTCTCATTCCACTCGAAGGAGAGCCCATGCCTCTGTCTTTTAAACTCGACTTTGATTGTACCAATAATATGGCCGAATACGAGGCCTTAATTTTGGGACTTCAGACCGCCCTTTCTCTCAGCATCACGTCCATCAACATCTTCAGCGACTCGCAACTCGTCGTCAATTAGGTCAACGGTTCATACCTCTGTAAAAATGAAATTTTGCAAAGGTACAAAAACTGTGTTGACTTTCTCCTTGCATCTTTTGACCATTTCCTCCTGCAGACTGTTCCTCAATCCACGAATAAGTTTGCTGACACCATGGCTTCTCTTGCTTCACATATCCCATCTTCCTCATCTGCATCCAGACTTTTTGTCACGGTGCGTCGTGTGTCGTTGCCTTCATATATCTCTCCTCACATTCATCATGTCAACACTATAGACCCTAGTCCACAAGACGCTTGGTATAAGCAACTTGTAGACTTCTTATCTTTCTCTGTCATTCCTCCCAACCTCTCTAGTAATGCACGACGAGCTTTTATCAAGCGTACTGCTCGCTATACCATGCTAGGGGGTCTTCTCTATAAGCGAGGCTTCGATGGCCTCCTTCTTCGCTGTCTCACCTCCACTGAAGCATCTCAAGCCATTCAATAAGTCCACGATGGGATTTGTGGCAGACATTTCAGTGGGAATTTGGTTGCCAAGCGCATCCTTCATTTAGGCTATTATTGGCCTACCCTTCATCAAGACTGTAGCGATTATGTTTGGCATTGCATCAAGTGTCAGTAGCACTCTAACTTGCTTCATCTCTCCAGTCACGCTTTACAAATTGCTTAGGATTTTTGGCCTTTTTCTCAATGGGGTTTAGATCTCATCGGTGAGATTAATCCTCATTCGTCTCTTCATCATCAATCCATCATCACAGCCACTGAATATTTCACCAAGTGGGTGGAAGCCATTCCTCTCATCTCCACAAAAGCCGACAAGATCGTCGACTTCATCAACACCCACATCATCTGTCGTTTCGGTGTCCCTCATAAAATCATCACCGATAACGGCAAGTCCTTTAAAAACAAAACTGTCCAAAAGCTATGCGACTCCTTCAGCATCAAACTCAGTTTCTCTTCGCCTTACTACCCACAAGCAAATGGGCAGGCCGAGGCTTCCAATAAAATTCTCACCAAAATTCTCATGAAAGTGGTCAATGACACAGGCAGGGATTGGCACATTCACATTCCCTTCGCTTTGTGGGCCTACCACACTAGCATCCGAACCTCTACGGGTGCTACCCCTTTTTCTCTCGTGTACGGAATAGAGGCTGTCTTACCTCTCAAAGTACAGATCCCATCTCTCCACATTTCTCTACATGATATTCTTTCCAACGATGACTTTCATCAAGATCACTTAGCTCAACTTGAGTTACTTGACGAACGCCGTCTTGCTGCCCTTAATCATCTCCATGTCTATCAACGTCGCATCAAACGCACCTATGACAAAAATCTGTGAGAATGAGATTTCAACATCGGAGACCTCGTCCTCAAAGAGAATCAACACGTGACCAATATGGAGCGAAGTAAACGAGGCAAGTTTGCTCCTAATTGGCTTGGACCTTTTATTATCACGCACAAGTATGGATCAGGGACTTACCATCTGTCTTCTCTTGATGGACGACCAGAACCTGAGCCTCTTAATGCGTTGCATCTGTGACCATTCTATTGTTAGTCGAGTATTCATCCACTTGACACTTAACTTGAGCTCGTCCCTTGAGCAATCCCCATCCTCTTAGTCCTCCTTCCTTTCAACCCTATTCCTCTTAACAATTCCTATAACCCTTTTATGCTGTATGGATGCTTTGTCCTAATAAAAGGGAGCCCTTGACCTTCTATAATCTTGTCCATGACTCACATTTCTGTCAAAACAAATCAAGATGTCACAATATCCATGGTCACTATATCAATATCAAAATCAAAAAAAAAAGCAGACTGCTCCCTTGAAGGATAGCTGTACTATCATTGTTGTAATTAATAGACTGCTCCCTCGAAGGACAGCTATTCAAAAGCCCTTATATTAAACAAAAATCTAGACCACTCCCTTGAAGGATGGCTATGACTCAATCTGGCAATAAACAGCACTATTTTAGAAGCTTCCCACATTGATCAGCTTCACAACCTGACCACCAAGCAAACGACATCTCTATGCAGGCTTCCCGCATTGATCAGTCTGCGCTAAAAAAAAAAAAAAAAATTGAATGAGTCATGGACTTGACTTATAGTTGTCTCAGGGTCTCCTATAAAAAGGGGCAAAATTATCTCTGCTCGTAAAATGGGTTACCCTCTTTCCTCCTCCTATCACCTGCTCAAGGGACTTCGAGCTCACTTTAATGTCTAAGTGATTCGATTACCGCTCTAACATAACCACGGTCAACGACGTCACGCATGACTGGGGCTCTTGGTTCTCATAACCCCTATCTATGCTATCTGTTTGGTCCTTGTCAATGAAAGAGCAATATGCTTTTCACTTCTTCTACACTTTGGTCACATTCACCTTCATCACTTGTCAATCGACTCAACTCAACTCTCTTTTCAGACCATCAACATGACTTAGCCTATTCATCCTAGTTTCTATGGACACCAATACACATGGAAACTATCGACCCGCCACAATTTATGTTCAGCATAAACCAATACTTGCTGAAGCATAAATAAACCTCAATTCATTTTTAGCATACATCCATCACGAATATGGAATATTGCTAGGGATGAAAAACCCCTCAACCAATGTTACAGAATACACCATTTGGAAAAGGCTGCAACATCTTTTTTCTTCATCATTTCATCATAACCACGACCAATCTATCAACCATTTTAACCACCTAAATCTCTTTGATGGACAAACCTTCTTTCCTTCTTTTAACCATAACCTTGTCCTTGACCACGACCCATTTTATCCCTTTGACCCTCCCTCCCTTCTAGGGAGAACTACATTGGCCTGAGGCCCTATCACCAGGGCTATGTAGGCAGCACTCAGTTGACATGGGGTCTTCTGGGGTTAGCTCGGCCACATCCTTTCGTCCATTCCTCCCCTCGACCACCAACCATTGGAGATCATGCCTATCTCCTCCGACCTCGACTACTTCCAAGACATTGTTGCCTTGGTTGTTTTTGCATGTATGCTACCTCATGACTGGTTAGCAGAATTGTGCACAGACCTTTTTGGACCCTCACAAGTATAGGATCGCAAGCCGGTTGATCCACACTACTTGTGACTTTTTTGTGTTTCTGGGAGCACTTCCTGAGCCTGGGATACCTGGAACACAACAACCATTTGGAGCTTCAGCTTAGATTGAGTGACCCGATCAGCAGACGACTAAATGCTGGGGCCCAGTTACTTTAATTTTGGCACTCCTCAACCCTTGACCTGCGACACTTTTGACCTGACCATCTCGTGCAGTGGTATGCATGCAATCATGACTTTTGCAGTGTTCACCCTCACCCCTTTTTCATCCACTCCTTATCAAATCAGCACCTGATTCTCAGTTCCCTTCCCTCGACTCCTGCTTTGAGGGGGAATACCTTATCCATAATCAGGGTAACCTATCTTTTTCCTATTTTGTCTTGCAGTTCATTTGAACAACCAACAAGACGAAATCAACCTTATCCCTCACCTGGGGCAATCACTCCTATTTTTGTCTTGCAGTTCATCCAAAACAACCAACAAGACAAAAAGGGGCAAATGTAGACACCAAAATTGTGTCGACTCCCCTGGTCATTCCCTGTCTTATTCTTCTTCGCTTATTTAACCCTTGTCGATCACTTGTTCCACCAACCTTGACCCTAGCAGCATGTAAAAATGAGCACAAAGCTAAAGCTAGACTCTGTCCTCATTGTGCATCTACCGACGACGGTCTTTACCCGGCTGATGTCACCGACGTCGGTCACTTATCGGCCGACGTCGGCAATCCTACCGACGTCGGTCACCTTACCGTTATCTGTTATCATTTATCATTTAGTTCCTGATCGGTTTCTTGAAATGGTTATCGAACCGTCTCTCAAACCGTCCCCCTGGCCTTCATCAGCGTCTGCTAATCAATTCCGCACACACGAAGAACATAATCATTCAATCTCCTCTCCGAACTCCGACATCCACAGGCTCTTGCAATCTCGCGATCAACTGACTCCAGCATCCACCAACTCCAGCGTTCGTTTCAATCCGGCATTGCACAGAGAACTTCAACTATGGCTTTCATCGTGGCTTCTGACAGGTAAGTATTTTATGTGTTTATTTTCATTTTCTTTTTGATTATTAGTTGTTCATTATTTCTGTCATCCCGAATCTTCTCCCTTCTTTACATCCCCGTTCATAACCCCAGACTCTGTCCAAAACCCAACCTTACTTTACCTAGACCCTATCCTGACCTTATCTTGATTCCATTAAACCCTATCCCGACCCTGTCAAGACTCTGTCCCGACTCTCCCAGACTTTCTGCAACTCTGTCCAGAACCTGCCCCGACCGACGCCGGTCACTGACCCGACCGACGACGGTATCTCAACCGACGTCGGCACTTTCCCTAACTGACGCCGGCACCACAGAGACCGACGCCGGCGACTGTGCAAAACAGTGCCGCTTATCAGGTACGCCTTTTTATTTTTTGTCATTTATTTCTGTCATTTTCTCTTTCATTATCTATTTTCGTCAAATATTTTGCTTTTTATCAGTGGGTTGATATCCTTCTAGGGAGTCTTCGTACTTCTGAGATCGGGCGTTCGCCTGATAGCCCACCATATCTTTGACTAACATCTTTCTATGTTTTAGTCTCTTTTCTTCACAGGTGTCATTCCTCCACAGCCAAAGAGGAGAATCTTCCAACGTCTGATTTCGGTGCGCTCAACTTTATCAGGTACTTCTAGCCTTAACCATTTTCTTTCAATTTCTTATTTCTTCTTTGAATGTAGAAAGCAATTTTGCATAGAAACACCAGGGCAACATGATAGTGTCTTTTTTTTATCCTTAGGATGTTAATGATCATTCAAACCTCAAAACCTGTAGATATGAATGCAGGGTTTTAGTGTTTTGAAAGGCATCTTTAGGATGCTCAACTCCTAACTTCCACTAACTTTCTAACCTCTATCTTTGGTAGAGCTCCTCTCCATGCTATAGGTTAAAATATTTACATATTTATATATTTTAAATATCATTATAACCATGTTATAGGATATTCACAAAACACCATTGGACCTTTGTTCTCACTTTTTGGGGAAGGTTTCCCTGAATTTAGTCATCTCATGCTTTGAAGGTAGTCAACACTACCATTTACCATCCTAGTATTTTAATTGGTTCTAAAATGATATTTTCACCATATGAAGACCTTAAAGATACACCTCAAAATGGGTCCCCAACTCTCTGTGGTACCACCTATAGGTGGTTATTTTATAGTGCAAGCAAACTGAGTTTAGGTAGAGGTCATGGGGTGGATAGTATGAATTGTCATTTAACTTTAATGGTCCTAGGAAAATTTTCATACCTTCAAATGGACTCCTCACACTTTAAATGGATTAAAATGACTACTAAGGCTATCATGACATCATCATGAGATACCTATATGTGTGTATGGGTTGTATGTAGGTAGTGAACATGAAATAAATAAATATGTGTGGATGAAAAGCCTCATGGAAAACTTAAACTTATTTTCAATCCCTCAAATACATGATTCCATTAAGGATATCTTAATACCAGCTCCAAAACATCCATTCCAATGTGAAAACCACTTGCAAACATCTAGAATAAAGCAGGCAGGGGTATCTAATGATTGTTTGTTGAGATGAATGAGCTTGTAACTAGTATTGTATCTTATTTAATAACCTAATTAATTATATATAGATCTTAATGACTTTAAAAAATTGATATACCCATTTCCCATTCCATGAACAAGCTTGGCAAGTCTTATACATGTGATCACAAGTGAAATTGAAAAAAGAGTTGATTGTGAGGAATTGCAAGACTGCAAGTTGCCCAAAACATGATGTGATGAGACTAACATGGGAAGAGGTGATAATATGGCCTTGAGACCTATGGAACACCATTTTATATTCACATGAGACCTCTCTATAATACCAATATTCTACAACAAGGAAGAACCTGACTAAATTTTCACAATGGTGACACCTTCCTGCAACATGGAATAACTTGCTCATCAAAAAACCATAAAACATTAAAAAAAGCATGGAGAGAATTTGATAATATATCCAACATCCTTTGGAGTCAACATCACTGATTTATTTTTATGTACTTGTCCAAAATGAAGCAAAACTTATAGGGTATAAGAAATAGTGAGCAAAAAAATAGAGTCAACTTATTAGGGATGGTTCATAAAGAATAATTGACCAATATTATAAATATTATTATGTAAATTAATCTCTATGAGTTCACTACCACCTCCCAAAATTGTTTGACCTGAAACTCTTCAATTATCCATATCAAGCACAAACCTGTTGACCACTTCTATGTGTCTAAAAAGGCAAAGAAGGAGTAGAACTATTTTAGCTCAAAAATGGCATTTTTAGAGCATGTCAAGTGTAGAAGTGAACCTAAGAAAACTTAAGAGATGTTCCATGACCTTCTCTAATGTTTCACCTTCTCTCATGGGTTGTACAAGTGCCAAACTCCCCTTTTTTAGTTGATTACTTGATCTTCAGTTAGATAACCTACAAGCTTCAAATTGAACTAAAATTATTGACAAGGAATATAATATATTAAAAATTTGAAATGAAAAAGGACACCTGAACACCTTGGGAACCATACCAATGGCATTTATGACCCCTAAAAACCTTCTAAATGACTCAAAATGATAAATTGACTAATATGACTAAGACCAAGGCTAAGATGACATTAAATGACATCAAATAACTTATAATACACCCCAGGATAATATATTATACCCTTAAAACATCTAAAAGTCAATTTTTTACCTATAGGGGTCCCAATTTGAACTATAGGGTCAAATTTGGTCAACACTAAGGTTAATCCACCACAAAAGGGTAAGTAACATAAAATCCCCTTTATTAGGTGATTGGTACTTGCGAGACCATTACATTAGAGATCCATAGTAGGTTCCACAAAATCCTCATCTACTACACACCACATTTAGATATCTATAGTTTTTACATATATTCCTCTTACTATTATTCTAAATAAACCACAAGTTATTTAGGTATGGCTTCCATGAAACCTTACTACTCTTATTATCCCTTCATGACCACAAAGTTATATTATGCATATATAGAGAATCATAGATACTAAAGTGATAGATATTACACTGATGCATGTTCCTTGGTAGTACCACTGATTTATTACTTTAAGTACAAAGTGGGGAGATACCTATAAGCATCCATTAGATGAGATCATAAGGTAGTGTTTCCAATTTTGAATACTCTAAAAATACCAAAAAAATAAAACATTTAATCCAAAAATATTTTTGATGTGTACTTATCTTATTGGTTACTTAGCATCTATATTATTAGTAATATATCAATTATTTCTACATACATGTGTTTCATGCTTCTATTTAGGTGTGATACAGGTATACACATATACATGATTTATGCACTTGTGGAGGTTGGGCCTTCCTTTTTCTTGAATCACCAAGACATTGGGGGCATCCACCTTCTTTGATCTTGATATATTCAGGTTATATCATTTTATGATCACTTTACATTATCATATTTGAGCTTTATCCATGATTACATATTTCATAGTGTACTTGATATGCTATGTAATTGACATTTTTTTATAATACATTTACCCATGGGTTAGTATGTTATATTTCTGCTATTTGATTATAGTTTCATCGATGCACCTACTTGAGTGCCTTACATTGTAATTGTCCTATTTTTTTTAGAATTTGAATATGATCCATTATGTATGATCCTTGTGCCTTTATTTAATTCTTTGACATTTGATATGTCATTGCTTATTGTGTAGACATTTAAATATGTCATTATTTCATTTATTTAAATTCCACTAAGTCATTTCCATTCGATTGGGAAGCATTTGAACCTACCCTTTGTTTGTGGTCTCCTTAGAACCATATTCAATTCACTTGTTTTTTAGTGTTCTTGTGTGTGTGTTTCATAGTTTTTTGATCTTGTAATATTGTTATCTAGACATTTTAATGATATTTATAATGAATCTAGGGCCTTGATGTGATCACATTATGGTGCCTCAATGTTACATTTACTTGGACAAGTTCTTTATATATGTTACATGGTTCATTCATACTTATAAGGTTATCTTATCCCTTTGAGGTGAGATAACTAACAGTTTCTATTTTCACTCACCTCAAAGTGGGGGCATATTAGTGGGGACATGTCATAGAGGCATGAATTACACATTCATAGTTGTAAATTTAGTGGGGGCATGTTTTGTAAACATGTTCTCCACTCTTATTCAATAATCAACATCTCTGGATTACATTGGGTGCATATTTTGGAAACATTTTCTCCACACTTACTCAGTATTCAACATCTCCATATTACATTGGGTCCATATTTTGGAAACATGTCCTCCACATTGGTGCTTATATCAGTTTTCTTATCTCTCCATTTATGGTGGGTGCACATTTTATAAACATGTTCTCCACACTTACATAGTTCTTAAAGTGGCTAGATGCATAGTTATATGATTCAGATACACATTTTTAGCATAATTATATACATTGGTACCATTGTTATACATAACTTAATCATGATACATATCTAAGGTGAATATGTTATGTAATGTTCACCTAATATTATAAAATCCAAATCAGTTTCATAGTTAAAACACTTATACATATTATCCTCACCCACTAGGTTGCACTTTTACAGACTATATTGATCCAATCTACTACAATAGTTAGTTCACTCTTTGGTATGGTTGAGTGATAAAATCACTCAATCTTTCCAAGTTTATATGTTGGAATTGATTGTATCATCTATCTTCACCAATTATACAGTGTGAGTTGACTTGGTTCATTCACACTCACTAGGTTATAAGTATGATTAGGTTGCATAGTTGAGTTAGTCTCAATTGTCAAGTGGCAATCCACAATTTCTCCAAGGTTGGGGGCATGTGTCCTCCTATCTCTCTATCTCTCTCTATCTCCTTAGATATATGCACTTTCTATATTTATATTTGTCCTAATCTCAGTTTTAATTATTCATAAGGATACATCTTTCAAATTAAATTACCAAAAGGCTATATGGTTGCATCAATACACATGTGTACTCCTAAACCTTGATCTCTTTCATTTTCAATAATTTCAATACTTTCAATTTTAGATTATATTCATTGATTTTATACTATAATATGCTCTTAGTTGTAGGTTAGTCGTTAGAAAAGTACTCAAGTTAAATGCATGCAAAGGCAAGGTGTGTTATACACACCCAAGTGCACATTATTTTTCATTTAAAATAGTGATTTAACTACTAAACTAAAGGGGTGGAAAATGTAAATGATACTTATGAATTATATATACCTTAGTCATGTACACTTGGCAAATATAGATCTTAGTTGTTTCTCTCAGTTCTAGACATTTTCTACTTTTGTAAGTCTCACATATGTTATCTCTTTATGTTCATTGCTTATCTCTTGGTCTAACCAATGTCATTTTGATGACCCAATCCTTATATATTACCCAAAATGTTGTAAACATTCTTATCTTCAACCTCTACAAGTTCTAAACCTTCACATATTTTATAACTGCCTAAACACTTGCATCCTAATTAGGTACCTACATAGACATAAGTAATTTATCCCAATGTAAGTGTCTAGTGCCCTAAAGTCATCCAAATTACAAATGAAACATATACTAAAGGTTGGCCTAAGTGATTTATTCTAATATATTCTTCTGATAGTATTGGTATATATTCAATATCAATCCTCACTCTAAACTCACCCATAAGGAAATTTACTAAAAGCATTATTTCAAGCACTCAAGTGAGTAAAGCTTCAATATTTTCAATTATTTCCATATCAGTCATAAAGAAAACACATCTACAAGTTTGAAGTATTGAATAATCCTTCCAAAAGTCCCATTTTCCAAGTTACAAGTTAGGTCACTATTATATTTGCTTTCCACGTATTGCTCCTTTGTGCACACACAAGCCAACATATTAGGAGAGAACTACATCAGTTTGAGGCCCTCTTCAGAATAGTGGTTATATATGCATCACTCATTGATAAATGGGTCTTTAAGGTTAGCTAAACACTATGATCCCACTAACCCATTTTTTCTAAGGTCACTATGAATATGAATAACTAGATTTTATCATTTGACAAGGAATGACATTACATGACCCATATCTAAATGCACTAGAGTGAAGGTGAAAATAACCTATAAGCATCTAGGTGGTCACATCCAATTTTAGTAGGTATTCTATACTAAACACCTATTTTTGATTTGAAAATAACATCAACATAATCATTCTAGGCTGACATATGTGTCTGAGGCCATATACGCACTTAATCTAGAATTTAGAGACTATTCCAGAATATTATTCTAGTTTGCTTCCTACATGTTCTATATCTAGATCTATATTAGCATAAGAACTAGCTAAGTATCTTGTTTTCATTATCATTGTAATATTTAGTATAGTTGAGTTTCTTTATTTTTAACATATCTTAGCATTCTAAGTTTAGTATACATTTTATTTGAGTTTTACAATTAATTGGAAAATTTATAGATCTATGATTTATTATTTTTGGGGAAATTAGTGTTTAATTCTTAAATAATAAAAGGGTCTAAGTAGGAGAAAATCAATAAATAATATTCCAAATTAAAGATACTAATTTATGAAATTTAATTGTAATTTGACCTTTCCTAAAAATAGTAATGAGAGAAAGAAAATTAAAATTATCTTATTCTATGCTTAACTAAGATAGGGTCTAGACATTTGTGTGTAGCCCTAGGACACTATTGCAAATAGAATAATTAAATTCATTTCTTAATTGGAGAGGAGCATTGAAACTAGACACCCTGGGCTTCGATGTTGTAGTCCTTCCCTGGCACTATTGTCTTAAGGGTTTAATCTTTTTGGGTTTTGTTTGCTTGGTCAATGTGAGTCTGTGTACCAAATTTTGAAGACTTGTTGTTAGCATAACTCCATGTAGAGCTGATTTTATTTTTCTATGCACTTGAATGTAAACATTTCAAATAGGGAAAATGGGTTAGTGTGTTTAAGATGTAATGGATGTGCTTCACACCCCATGTGTGGGCACATTGTCTACATACCAATACTCTGAAGAGGGATCAAGCCATATGTATTTCTCCCTTTAAGAGTGCTTGGTGTAATAATGGATGAAAAATCAATAAATTCTAAAAATAGGTGTGCTTTAGATGACTAAGTACTAGTGTAAGGACTTGAATTGGCTTGAAAGTGTATAGGCTGGTTGTATGCAGAGAATAGGGAAGATTGCTTGAGTGGTCTTGCTTGTATTCTTGCCTGCTTGAATGATATTTTGAAACCCTTTCCAAATGATCTTTTAATGGGCATATATATGGATCTATTGGTCATGGGTTAGAAGAAACTAGACTAGGGTGACATAATGAACAAGAGGAATCAAGGAAAAATGGTAATTTAGGCTTGAATTATGATTGGATAGGAGCATTGAAAAGGGGACACCCTAGGGTCTAGTGCTATAGTCTAACTTTGGTGCTATTGTCCCAAGTAGATGAGACCTAGGGGAGATGGATTAGTCATGAAGAGAGGCTCCTAGCTTAGTTACGATCAAGTTTGGAAGGCCATGAATGACTAGTAATTAGTGAAAACAAGCTTGAGAGGGTTTAGAGAGAAAGTAAGAGATACCTAAGGATTGAGTGTCATTAGCCATGCTTAAGTTACCAATTTTTGCATTTTATATGACTACATTTTCCCCCACTTTATTCTAGTGATGCAACAAAGTGAAATACTAGGATAAAGGAAAATAGAAAGTGTACCTAAACATACCTACAAAGGTGAACACCATAAAGCTCATAATGTTGAGTAATGTTGGATAGTGCATAGAGAGCATGTTATGTAAGTGTGAATCTATAAAATAAAAATAAAGAGTAGATCAATTCTTATTATATGCAATATAAAAAAATAATGTACATAGTTGGGTAAAAGAGAGGAAGAGAAAGGAATGAATACACCTCACCAAGTATGTGAACTAATAAAAAACCTATTGTGATACTGAGAAAGGCTAAGTAATGTTGGATGTGCTAGATAATGTTATACCAAAAGCTATATCATTAATGGAGCTAAGTGCTCAATTCCATAAAAAGTGGCTCAAGAATGTAAAGGTTAGCCTTTTGGCTCCATCATCACCCACTGAGTGAAGATAGATGATCATGAATGTGTTAATCAATGTTTGGACTATGTGTTTAATCCCTCTGAATAGGTGGTTCAACAATACAAAGGCTGGCCCTTTGGCTCCATCATTGCCCCATGAAGTGAAGCTATAAACTGATACCGATCTAAATAAGTATGTCATATGAGATGGATCCTAAATCCCCTAAATGTTCTAGAAATTTGACAATGTGGCTTGGATAGTTGAATGTGTGTTAGAAACTAGGCCAATTTTGGCCAACTCAGAAAAGATAGAGATTAGGCTTGTATGAAATCCACTCTAAAACTAAAAATTTGGCTTATGTGGAAGCCACTCAAGAATGTGGAGGTTAGGCTTGTATGAAAGCCACTCTAAAATGATGCCAATTAGCTAAAAATGGAATAAGGCATGTAACTATTGAGAATGCCTAGATAATGCTAAAAAGTGAAAGAAAAGAAGCAAAAGTGTTGTACAATCTGCCCCCAATCACTAGTATCTTAAACATGTATTTTTATCCAAAATTTATACCAACTACCATATCTAAAATTTTAAGTGAGACCCAATCATGCTACACATGATTCCCCCTATGTCTAGATTTTCTAAGAAAACTATACTAAAAATTGCTAATCTGAACTAGTCTAATTGTACAAAATTGTAGTTGAACCTACCTTTCTGTCTACTTCTAAAAAAATCTAGTTTTTTTATTGTTTATATAAGAGCACCAAAAATAGACACCCTAGTGATTGGCATTATATTCCAACATTGGCACTATTTTCCTTGGTTGAAACTGATCACTGATCTAAAATCTTGACTATTTACATGGTCTGTTTTGAGTGGTTTGATGATTGGTTATTATTCTAGTTGTTCTAAAACTAGATTTTTTGATCGATAGGAGCTATAATATATATATCAAAACCCATATTTATTTCCCTCTCTTCTAAGGGTAGGAATAGGTACCCTACAATGATTTCCCTTAGAAGAAAAAGCCTTGCAAGTGTGTTAAGCTAGAAATATGCATGATATTGTAATGATAATCAACAAGATATCTCAAGATATAACATGGTTTGATTTGAGAGATTGTTAGATCAACAGGGGTATGTCTAGATAGATGTAATAATGTAATAGCATGTGAAATATTCTTAAATTGAATTAAAATTGGAAATTTTAGGTTTTTATTTTAGTCAAGGAGGGCTAAAGCATGATGTCCATCATGGTAGCCAAAAAAATGAGAAAAATGCATGATGTGGATCATGGCATTACAATAATTGAGAAGCAATCAAGCAACAAGCACAAAAGGCAAGAAGCAAGAAGCATACAAGAGTGTCTAAGGGGCCAAGCAAACAAGGTACATGGGTACATGCCACTCAAACTAAAAATAAAGCATACAAGGCATGTTTAAATGCCACATACACATACAAGTGAAGCAAGCAATGTTGGCACAAGGGCCACAAGCACATAGAAGAGTACAAGTAAAGGACATTGGCAAATTTCCTAAGGCACACAAATGAATAGAAGCAAAGGACATTGGAAAATGTCCTAAGGCACATACAAGAGATAAGTAGGAATTAGAAATGCAATCACATCAAGCTATGCTAAACAAGAAAAGAAAGCATGTAAAGAACGGAAGATACAATCACATCTAACTAATCAAAGCAAGAGTGAAAGTATGAAAGACATGTTAGTACAAGACTAGGTATATGCTAAGAGATACACAAGTGCTAGATACTAGTGAAATGTTGATCAAGTATTTTATTTAAGCTAGTAAGTAATGTACGTCAACATGATAACTAGAGTGTGTAGTGTAGGAATGACATAACTTGGATGGTGTAATCATGTTGAAAATGCCCCCAGTGGGTATTTATATCAATGTGTGTCTCGAATGTAGAAGTAGGATTCCCCCTTAATGGGTGGAGTGAAGCAATCAAGTAGCTAGATGTCAATGTACACACTCAAATAAGATCAAGTGAAGCATGGTAATGTAGATAAATTAATATACAATAGCATGAAATAGTAAATATAAGTCCTAACATAGTAGTAATAGTGTAAAGCATGGATGATGCATACAATCAGAATATTTTTTTTATTTTGACATATTTGAATATTTTTGGATTTTTAGAATGTTATATTGTTTTTGAATTTTTGAACATTTTTGAACTATGTACAATCAAGCAATAAAAACTATGTACAATAAAAATTAGGAAAGGATGATACTAATCGATGAGTCTCATGGGAGACTTCCTATAATGGTTTCATGTATCAAAAAAATGAATCATGCATGATTTTGAAGCATAAGGGAATGGCTATGAATATGAATTTTAATATTTGAATTCATTGTTGGTATCTTGGAAATCATAATCACATGTATTGTTCTACTCAACATTATCATCTTGATCTTGAACCAATGGAATGCTAGTGTTGACTTTTGTTGTATCTAGATCTTTTCCTTTGATAAATTATGTCTGTGAATGATTTGCCTTAGGATGTTCAATAAATCTCAAACCTTGGTGACAAACATTATCAATTGTTAGACTAGGAGTAGTGATGCCTTGAGCATGGTTGCCCAACCCTTGAACTTGATAATCAAACTATTGTAGATATTGTTGACCAAACCCATACTACTTTGAAAGTTGAGCCTCATTTGGAGAGGCAAATTTGCATCTTTTTCATTATTTACCTATGATTTTGATATTGTTTGTTGCTTTGATTTTTATTTTTGATCCTTTTATTTTTCTAAGTTATACTTTGGTAACCACTTTTGTACTATTTCTGAATTTTACATTTTGTTAATGTGTTCCTATGTCTTTGTGGATTGCTTGACTGATTTACCTTGTATAGGGTCCTTAAGACCAATTATCTATTGTATATGTGTTCTCAATTCCAAACATGAATTTGTGTGATGTGCATGCATTCTATGATATGCATAATAATATCTGGATCTTCTCACTGGATGTAGAGGAGCTAGTTTGATCAATTTAGCTTTAATCATTTCCCTTAGTGCCATACTTGAACTCTTATTTGATATTTGAATTCTTTTTGAATAACTAGTGGTAGAGTTACTTTGTTATGATTTCTTTTTTTAATATGTAACATTGCTTGTAACCAATTGACTTGGCGAACGTACATATATATGATTGACACTAAGGTGCTTTTGAGGATTTTATATTATAATATAATTTTCCATTGCTGTGATGTTTTCATGTAATAAATGATTCGCATTTGTAATCTGAAATTAAATTGATCATATGGGTGATTTGATCCTTTAGAGTCTCACAAGTGCAAACCCTAAATGCTTTCGATTGAACATGTAAGAATATATGTTGAAGATCATTTGAAGAAGATATTTGTTGAATGTATGCATTAATAACAATATTATAGGTTGCCTCACCTTTTTGAGGGGTGATAGCATGGACTTGGTTAGAGGGAAAGTAGCTATCACCCTCTTGAGGGAGAGGAGGAGAAGGGATTTCTTTCCTCTAAATGAAATATGACATAAAACAAGAGTAGCGAAAGAGGCATAGACATCTTGGTAGAAACCATGTATATGGGATAAAATGCATGTAAGTGGAGTTATAATTTGTATAGAAATATGAGTATAGAGAACATTCCATATGAGAGATAGCAAATAAGGGATAGAGAACATGTATTTGTGCATAAATCTATAGAAAATTTTGACATGAATCATAACATTTCTAACATGTTTAGCACGATAAACTTGAAAAAAATTCCACATGAAAAATAGGAAGTAAAGGGTAGAGATCATGAATTGTTCCATAAAGGCATATAAGCTTTTGACATGTAACATAACATTTTGAATGTGTTTATCAAAATGGAGTTGGTAATTATTTCATATGAACAAAAGAGAATATGAAAAAAGAATTTTGAATTCCTATGCATTTTTTAAATTGAATTTTTTAATATCATCCTATATAATGAAACATAAGCATGAAATGCAAAGGATGAAGCTTTGTACTAACATAAGATAGACTTTATCATTACTGTACATGATAGGACCCATTATGGTTTCCTTATTATTTGCAATAAATGTAGGAAAAATTTATACATAAGTTAGAATATTTTTTATAATTTGATTATGGATGTAAGGTGATACCTCAAGAAGAAAATAGGTGCTAGTACATGAAACTAGGGATTCAACAGTGATAGTTTTGCAAAATAATATGAATTTTTGAAATTGGAATTGAATTTCTGAGTTAAGTATGCAAGTAAAAATTTAGAAATTTATGGGGAAATGTTTAATTTAATGGGACCTAGTATATGAAACTAAGGTTTTGAGGAAAATTTAAAAAAAAATTAAATTTACTATGAAATTTTAAAATTTTATATAATTTTTTGATTTAAATGTGCAAGCAAAAAATTAGGAAATTATTGCATTAATGTTGGAAAACTATTGGGACCTAGTGTATGTAACTAGGGTTTGAAATAAATTTATTTTAAAATTTACCACAAAATTTTAAAATTTGAGAGAAATTTCTTATTTTAAAATTCAAGAAAAAATTTAGAAATTAATATAAAAAATTAGCTAGGAATTTACCCTAGGGTTCTTAGGGTTTTTATGTGAAATTCAAAGTAAGTCAGGTTCACCAAATGATTTGTTATCTTTGGGAATAATAAAGTTTTATTCCCATTTAATAAATAGGTATGAGTAAGATAAAATAAATAAATAATATTTCAAATTAATGATACTAATTTTTTAAATTTAATTGCAATTTAACCTTTCCTAAAAATAGTAGTGACAGAGAGAAAATTAAACTTATCTTATTCTATGTTGATCTGACTGAGATAGGGTTTAGAAATTTATGTGCAAGTCTGGGACACTATCACAAATATAATATTAAACTTAATTTCTTGATTGGATAGGAGCACTAAAATTGGATACCCTAGGCTCTGGTGCTATAGTCATTCCTTGGAATTATTGTCTTAAGGATCTAAGCTTTCTGGGTTTTGTTCATCTAGTCAGTTTAAGTCTATGTACTAAATTTTAGAGTATTGATGTCAATATAACTCCATATAGAGATTATTTTCTATGTCTAATACTTTTATGCACTTGAATGGAAACTTTGGAAAATTGGGAAAAGGGTTTAGTGTGTGTAAGATGCACTGGACGTGCTTCACACCCTATGTGTGGGCACACTACCTACATACCAATACTCTGAGGAGGGATCAATCCATATGTAGTTCTCTCTTTAAGAGTGCTTGGTGTAATAGTGGATCAAAATGCAATAAATACCAAAATTGGGTGTGTTTGAGATGACTAAGGATTGGATTAAGGACTTGAATTAGCTTGAAAGTGTATAGGCTAGTTGTATGCATAGAATAGGTAAGATTGCTTGAGTGGTCTTGCTTGTATTCTTGCTTGCTTGAATTATATTTTCCAACCCTTTCTAAATGATCTTTGAATGGGCTTATATATGAATATATTGATCATGGATTAGATGAAATCAGACTAGGCTGACATAATGAATAAGAAGAATTGGGAAAAAATGGTAATTTAGGCTCGGCTTGTGATTAGATAGGAGCACTAAAATAGGGGCACCCTAAGGTCTAGCGCTATAGTCCAACTTTAGTGTTATTGTCCTAAGTAGATGAGACCTAGGGGATGGATTAATCATGAAGATATGGTCTTGGCTCAGCTTAGGTCAAGTCTAGAAGGCCATGGATGATGGAAATTAATAAAAACAAGCCTGAGAGGGTTTAGAGAGAAAGCAAGAGAGACCTAAGGATTGGGTGTCATTAGTCATGCTCAAGTTACCAATTTTTGCATTTTATATGACTATAATACATTTATCACCCTTGTGCTTATTCATTTGTATATTATTAACCCTATCTATCCCATTAGTATCCATCTTCAATTTAGGGTTAAATAATTAGAAAATTATATATTCATCATGACACATGTAAACTATGATTGGAAGTACAAGACATTTATTTTTTTAAAGATCAACATGGAAAAGAGGTTTGGATTAAAAAAATTTGAATGAGTGCTCATATGGAGTTATGAGATGCCCTCCATTGAGTAAGGTTATTGGGTAAAAGGTTGGCCCAACATCAAAACCATGTAAAATTATGTCTTAGCTGAAAATTTTGACTGATATTTAAATATGTTTTTTGTTATGTTATCAAAAACTATATAATAGGTCCAAGTGACTTCTTGCATTTTGAAACATAGATGTAAAATGCATAGGGGTAGGTCTTTAATAGAGGATAATAGTCCTCATGACTAAGTTAAATTTGGAAATACAAATGTAAAATGCACAGGGACATGTACGTAATAGAGGACAAATGCATAGTGCATTGTTGTCTGATTGGTATGGTTTCATCCTGATTGATTGTATATAGGAATTTATGATCAAGACCATTTATTTTATATATGATTGTTTCTTGGTTCTTTATAAATATGTCCTATGTCACACTCAGATACCTTATGAGAAGCATTGTATACTGAAAATAAAATGAAACATGTTATGCATTAAACACAAAAATAGATGGCATATGCAAAGATATAATCCAATAATATGTGAATATGCTTACAAGTCGTGATTTTAGATTTTTGAAAATATTTTGATTTTTTTTATTTTTAGAATAATTAATGTTTTTGTATTTTTTCCATATTTGAAAGCTAAAATAGTCATAAGTGAAAATTGAAAAATCTTTCTATATAAAATAATGGCAAAATTGCATAATAATTATGGGATTTTTTACTAGCTTGCTTTCAAGTGTAGCTAGGTGATAAACTCCAAGGCCAATATTTTTAGTAATAGCAAATGGCCCCAACCAATTTGGATTGAATTTTCATTTGTTCCTTTTATCATCATTTGCACTATTTTGATTTTTTTTAGTACCAAATCACCAAATAGAAATTCTCTATCATTATTATTTTCTTACCATGTGATATTGTAGTCAATAAAATTTTAAATGTTCTAGAGCTTGTATGCATTTTTTTTTATCAAGGATTTACAAATCATGCAAGTGTGTTTCATGTTATTTATTACCTTTGATAATATTATTTAATGATAAATGTAAGGAAGTCTATTTCAATATAAAGTACCACTTATGTTCCATAACCAAAAGAATAAGGCATGGCCTTTATTAGTGTAAACACTTTTGTGATATGCCTAAAGAGTGTAAATAACGATTATGCTAATTAGCTCCATGATTTGCAATTATTTTTTTAAGATTTTAACAATTATTTTATTAGCAACCTTAGGTTACCCATTACCTTGTGGGTAATAAGGGGTAGACAAGGTATGTCAGATTTAAACTTAATAAATAATCTTTTTACCATTTTATTCTAAAAATAGGAGCGATTATCTATGATTATTTCAAAAGGTAACCCAAATCATGTAATGATATGTATGATAAAAAAATTACAAATATCTTCACTGGTAGTAAATTACAAAGGTATGGATTCTACCCATTTTGTAAAATATTTAATGTTTTTAACAATAAATTTATGTCCATAGGATTTAATATTTATTTTTCCAATTAAATTGAATCCCCAAAGAGAAAAAGGCCATGGAGAAATTATATTTTGTAATACCTTAAAAGGTTCATGATTAAGATTGTTATATTTTAACATTGAGAGCATAATTTGACATGTTCATGACATTCATTTTCTATTGTGGGCCAGTAGTATCGTTGGCATAAGAGTTTATAAGACATGGATTTACCACAAAAAATAGCACCGCATTCATTTTCATGCACTTTGAATATGACTACTTGAACTTCAACATGATTTAATCATCATAATAGTTGTCCATCAATTGAGTGTTTAAAAAGAGATCCACCAATGAACACATAATGCATTACTTGACATTGTAAACAATTTTTATCTTCACGTGTAGCATTTTTTGGAAAGGTATATTTATAAATATAATTATATATATTAGTGTACCACTCGGGAATGTATGCACTATGAGTGAAAAAAAGTACTTCTAATGCATTGATGATTTCTATATCCATAATAATATTAAGGAGTTCTTGTATAGTAAAGATTGCATGATCATCATTAATATCAATTAGAGTTAAAGAAAAAATGATATTCATTGCATCAGCCTATCAATTATCTTTATGAGGAATATTTTTAATGGAAAAAAGATAAAATTATGCAATTAGACATTGGGCCATATATTTAAGATGGATAAGTTTGTCCTGTTTTATTTATTAAATATTTAAGACTTAATTAATGACAAGGCATGAATCACCATACATACATAAAGATTTAATATTCAAATTTTGTGTTTTTAATAAACCAAGAATGAGAGATTTGTATTCAAAAATATTATTGGTGCATGCAAATCCTAGGTAAAACATAAATGACATGGGTAAACTTTGAGGAGTAATGAATATAATTCTTACCCTAGCTCTTGTAGCACACTTAGATACATCAATATTCATGGTCAAAGTATCATTATCGATGTTATAAGAGGTGAATTCATCTCATAATTTTACATTTATTGGTGTTAAATATTGTAATGAAGTATCAAATACTAATATGTGATAACTTTCCCTTTAATAGATTTTTGTGAAACAAAAGTGTTGACCAAATTTGAATTTTAGGTCAAATTGGGGCACCCTTAGGTAAAAACTTGGTTTTAAATGAATTTATGAGGAATAATATATTTTAATTGGTTGTATTAAATTTTATTTTATGTTATCTAATGCACTTCTATCCTTAGTCATAGTTTCATTAGCTTATTTGTCATTTTGGGTAATTTAATGTGCTTTTAAGGGTCATTAATGCAAGTGGCATAGTTTCCAAGGTGATTATGTGTCTTTTTTTAATTTAAAACATCAAATATGTCATTATAACTTTAATTTATGTCACTTACATCATAATATTTCAGTTTGTCTAACTGAAATTGTACAAACCAAATGAAAAAGGGAGAAAATGGCACTTGTACAACTCATGGGGAAGTGTGCCACATGTGATAAGATCATGGAGGGACACTTAACCTTATTAAAACTAATTATAACATTTTTTAACTTTTTAAATTCAATTTTGAGGCCAAAACCATTTTTTTACCTTTCTTGGTTTCCTAGACACGCAAAAGTGACTTTCAAGTTTTTGCTCGGTATAGATAGTTGAAGATGTTTCAAGTCAAAAAAATTTGGGAGGTTATATAAAAATTTTATAACCTAATTTCAATATAAATTTTTTTAATAATGGTGGCCTATTCTTCCTGAACCATCCTCATTAAGTTGACTGTACTTTTTTGGTAGTTGTTTCATGCACCCTATAGGTTTTGCTCTATTTTGGTCAAATCTGATGAACCAATTGGTGATGTTGGCTCTATATTATTTTTAATTCCTTTTTATTTTGTCTCTATTATTATTTTAATCTTTCATAATTTTTGGATGATAAAGTTAGTCTATCATGCAAGGTGTTACCATGTACAGTTTCAACAGAAGTGCTTCTTATTTACTAGGTTATTTTTCCTATAAGGATCTCATATAGCTTTTAAATGTTTTTCCACAAGTATTTGGGTCATTTTAGCACCTTCTTCCATGTTTTGGTTTCACCATGTCATCCTTTGAGTAGTTTGCAAGTTTGACTTTCTCCATTATCAACTTCATGCCTAACTTCAGTTATAATCACATGTATGGGCTAGTCCATCTTGTTTCTAGAGTTTTATTCATAGTGTATCAGTTTTTTGATCCATCAAGAGTTGAAGAGAGCCCATTTATATGTTTGGAAAAGGTGAAAATGTGGTCCTAATCATATTCACCATGCTAAAATAGTCATTTGATGTTCCTAATTGCTCTATTCCACATATGTGCAAGTGATTTTCATGTTGAAAAAGGTGAATTGAAGCTAATTTCAAGGTTTCCTTTATGTATATCACTTTCTTGAAGGTTTTAAAATGTACTTGAGTGGTTTTGAAGCTATTCCCTAACATGTTCTTTCCCAACTCCATGTCCTGCCTGCATAAAACATCCTAATGTACACCTATAGGGCCTTGTTAACATCATACTGAGGTGTGGAAGGGTAAAATATGTTTTCCAACCTCTTATAATTTATGGAGGTGCATTGGCATTTTTTAATGGAATCATATGAACTTCACTTTCATAGAAATTTCCATATTGTTCATATCTAGTTCATTGTTGCTATACCAAAGCATCCACCTACAGATGGTTGAGCAGGGTACTAAAAAGCTTTCATGGAGAGGAAGAGACAAATAGACACCTACTCAAGGTTATGGTATGATAATAAATCCTTTATATACTCTTAAAAAGTAGTAAATGATCAAAGGAGTGTGAAATCAGGTCGAAGAGACAAAGGACTAAGTTTAGGGAAGCTTTCCCTAAAATAGTAAAATAGAGCTCTAAAGGGTTTTTGTAGACCCATTATGACATAATTGTAAGAGGATTCACAGCCTAAAATGAGGTGAATATTGTGACCTATAGCATATATAATACATCTACCAAAAATCAAGGTCAACTAGTGAGGGAAGGTATGTTGTTTAAGACCTCAAACATGCCCTAAAACACATTGAAATGCTTCAGCAATATCTACAGGCCTATAGGAGTAAATGGCATTTTATCACCCTAAGGAGCAACATTGAGCAAATGGTTTATGAATAATTGTTTTAAAATAATGAAATGAGGTTAAATTATTTAAATTATAATAAGAAGGGGTTAATATAATGTTTTGTAGACCCCTATAAATACCTATAGGTACCCTTCAGACATGGAAATTGCCACCTACAGGAGCTAGTAAAGGTAACATGAATAAATAGTGACAGAAGCATATATTTGATTATTTTTATCCATATAAGGTGAGTTTAAGGTAATCAAGCATATTTTTTTACCTCAAGGTAAACTCAAGAAGGTTTATTTCATCCAACCCCTGTGTGCACCTACAATAGGGTCCTAAGGGGAAGGGGTGTCCCAGTCCAATGAAGATATAGTTTGGGCCTCCATGGAACATATAGATGAACATAATATAATTATGAGTAATATGAAATACTATATGGATTTAAATTATTTCTATAAGCACTATGATCATCTCAGTTGAAGCCCAATAAAGCCCATAGGCAAGGGTGTATCAGTCCAATAGGGTATGAGATAGTGACCCTAGGTTAGATACCCCAATGGTGTTTTAAAGGTTCAAAAGGAATAATATTGGTTAAAAAACATGGTTTTACTTAAAATTAGATTAAATTTACCTTTCACATCAGAACCTAAGCTCTAGGTGATGCACATTACACCTACAGTAGTCAAACTAAGAGTGTCTCAATCAATAGTTCACCAAGTTGAAAGCAAGGTCTAGTTGAAGTGTTTGGCAGAGTTGAAGTATTTGGTAGAATTTGAAATTATTTAATTATGGTTTTAATTATTTAATTCATTCCATTACACATCATTAACAGGGTTCAATTGAGAAAATAGGCACCTACATGGATAAAAGGATAGGGGTCTCAGTCAGAGTATAGTAGTACCAATTTTGACTAAAAATACATAAAAAGGGATAATTCAAGCATGGGATGATGTATTTAAGACTATGGATACTTTATACATATCCATAAAAAGCCTCATAATCTCATAAATTTTTAAAGAGTCTATACAAACCTACAAATGGTCTCTTAAGCCCTTGTCTTCACCTAAAGCCACTATGTTGTAGTTTTGAAACATGAAGGTGAGATAAAGGAGCAGACTTGTTTAGGGAATAGATGAAGGTTAAAATAAATGTATAATGTTTAATTATAGGTATTATATTTTTTACAAAATCCCAAAATTATACCAAAGTTATCATATTCTTTCCCTACTTGGCCAAAGGGCAACAGTCTGTACAATGAGCTAGGAAACCTCTTTGCTCAATAGGCAAGTATGAAGAATCCAAGGAAAAGGAATGTTTTGGGGTGAGTTAAAATATTAATTAGAATTAATTTTATGTGATAATAAATTTTAATAAGCCTATAATAATTTTTTTATCATGGAAGGGTTACTCTTAGGTGGGTTTGAGGAAAATGTAGGAAAATAGGCTTTTTAGAGGCCTTTTTGGGCATTTAGAGTTGGTTAGACACCTAAACCATGGAATCAAGCTAAACCCTCTAGTTAAAATAATCATCAATAATTTTAAAAAATCAAAAAATACTCATGTTTTCCAAGGTATAAGGTATATACCTCATTATTTTATCTTAGAGGTCAGCTAGTCCAAGAAAATTAGGTTTTGGCAAAGTGAGCTAGTGAGTGCAAAATAGGTAAAGGGATTGATATAAATCATTTAAAAATTTAGGAAACATGTTTTTAAGTATATTTAAGTTTAATATATTATATATAAACACTATATAAAATTCATACCCCTCAAGGTGACTAAATTACCCTTGCACACAATCCAATTAGGCAAACTTTTACTAAACCTAGTTAGTGAATGAGAGAAGGGGAAGAAGAGTTCTTGGAGGGTTATGTAGTGGATTTTCAATCTAAAATTGTATGTTAACATGAATAATACACCAACATACCTATTATATATCAGTCCTAGAAACCAAATCTAGTAGGGTAGCTATTAGACCTATTAGGCCTTGAGGAGACCTAGAACCAATTAGGGGTCCATCTTCATTTCTAGATCTTGGTGGAATATCCAGATGATTGAGGCATGTTAGGGATGTGGATATAGACATTTTTAATCTCATATAATGTATAGGAACCTATAATAAATCTAATTATATCTTAGATAAGTATAAGCATGTAGAAAAAGCAAGGACAAGCTTGATGGGGTGATTTCAAATGTTCATTTCTCCTCTAAGGATTTACATGGGAACTAGAGGAAGTTAGAGGTGTTATAAGGGTCAATTTGAATCATTTTTTTTTAATTTAATGGAAGTTATAATGTCAAGGTTTTATTAATAAATATTAAGACTAAAAACTTATTAAAACCCTATTAAACCCTCAACCAGGACCTGATGGATAAAATAAGCTTGGAGAGCTATCCAAATGACATAGTTTAGAAATTAAAGATATTGGATCATATACAAGACTCCCTCAGTCTATCTCCCAACAAGATGAACTATATGAAATTGTATAGACAACATGTAAAATAGGGTATTTTTGACCATTTTTTATGTTTTACAAGTTCTAAGAGGTTTCAAAATATGAAATCAAGTTTGGATGAATGATATATACTTTATCTAACCCATAATGATAATTTCATGATTTTTAAAATCATATAAGTTTTAAAATAATTGTCTTTATCTCAACCAGTCAAAATTGGCATACTGGACATGAGGAGAAGGGTGAAAAATCTAAATGTGAGCCTTTCTAAAGCATGATTGATGAATATAATGATATGGAGGGTCATTAAAAGTTTCATTCACTCGATCCCATGGATTTTCATGTAAAATTGAAGCAAATTTTAAGGCCAAGTGTGAGGGGTGACTTAAAAAGGAGTTTTTTAGACTACAGATAGTTATGGCTTCCTTCTAGGAATTTATAGATGAGTAGGGATATAAAAAATGCATGAATAAATTCCTTCCCTCTTATCCCAATCATCATACCTATCCCTAGTTATTTATGATATATTCAAATAGGTTTAAATTATGAAGGCAATTTTTTGAGCTAAGACTAGGAGTTTTATGCCACTTTTCATCAGTTTCATGACATGTATGGACACTTGGTCCTCATAAAATTGCATGGTTCATTCCATACTATTTATCATGAAATTATAACCCCCTTTATCATATTAATAAGTTTCCAAGTGACCTTTTGACTTTCCTTGTCTTGCTCTTCTCTCAAAGGCTATAAATATTGACTCTTTTGGCTCTTTTTAGCAGCCTCTGTTAGTTGATGGTGAAACACTAACCAATTTTATACTTGAATGACTTTTTAAGAAATAAACAAGTTATTTTTCCCACTTACATACTATACAATTGATTTTTATTTCAATCTTGTTGGTCTTGTCTAGTAGAAGATGATCTTTTCTAGCATGTTATCCTTGATTGTTCACCAAGTGTGCATATGAGCAATTATTAAAGGTCTTTGTTAGTGTTATTTTATGAGTGTATAAGTTTCTTAGAAGTGGTTCATAACTATATTCCACAAATTAATCATTCATTACCCTCTTAAGTATCAAAATACCTTCTTGAACCTAAATGCAACTAGAATTGTGAGTTTTGTGTGAAAGAAGCCTTGTTTAGCTCTGAGTAGTATAATTTCAATCAATAGGAGGAAATATAATATTGGGGAATCACCTCTAGTTTATTAGTTTGTCTTATTAATTATTTTCATGTAAAATTGATAGATAAGAGAGTGTTTCAAATAGTGCATCAAGGGAATTATCCCTTCTAGAGATTCATCTCAACAAAATTGTTACCCACAGCAAGAGTGATGTTTCCATTGTGCCAACTTGGATGAGGAGAGATAATCATCTCCTCAAGGGGTGAAAATCCAAGTGACAATAGAAATTTAAATTGAATTCAATAAAAAATATCACCCATTTTATTATATGTCATCACAAATGTGATTTAGGCATAAGAGATCAAAGTGGATTAGCCTTTTTAATATCTTGAGCCTCATTATGAAGTGGATGATGTTGAAATTTTTGGGTAGTAAAACCAAGTGATAAAAATAGATTTTCAATGGCAATATAGTTTTTCACATAATCAAGAATCATTTAATTGATGTAATAAATGGCACACTCATGAAGATTATCATCATGTTGTATAAGTAAAATGCCCAAAACATTATCAATAGTTGAAATATATAATAAAAGAGGCTTATCAAGAATGGGAGGCATAATAATTGGTGGATTTAGAATATACTCCTTAATTTCATCAAATTTTTGTTGACAAATTTCATCACATTTAAATTTGGTATCTTTTAAAAGTAAACATGTAAAGATACTATTTTATTTGCCAATTAAGCCACAAATCATCATATAGATTGAATATGCCCTTGTAAACATGAAACTTGTTTGAGATTAGTTGGTGGTGGCATATCAATTATAGTTTTTACTTTCTTAGGGTCAACTTTGATACCCCTATGGGAAATAATAAAACCTAATAACTTGCATATTATAACTATGAGAATGTATTTTTTTTAGATTTAAACATGTATTATATTTTCTCGTTCTTTCAAATATTTAACGTAAATCAATAGCATGGTCTTGTCGATGTTTATAATTTATTAATAAATCATCCACGTGATATTCAACCATTTTATGTATGTAATAATGAAAAATATGAGTCATGGCTCAATGATAAGTTGTTACCACATTTTTCAATCTAAAGGGCATAACAATATAAAAATTGTTCCCCATTGTGTGATAAATGGTGTTATAATCACCTAAAAATGACACTTGAGTTATAAGAGTTTTACTTGAGACACCTATCCCTATGTTAGCCCTAGACCTATCTTAGGGCCTATTTTCACACCTATCCAACCTTCATGTGGGCCACAGGCATCCCTAATCATCCTTAAAGTAGTACTAGACCCTCATTCTTACATCTTAACCATTTGTGCCTCAAGTTATTTCACCTAGGCACTAGTATTGTAATAGGGACATTGGCACCATATGGCACTAGTGTCCCAATTTTGGCAATATTGTCCTTTCCTTTTTTTTCCATAAATGGATATCTTTTCAAATCTAAGACCTCCTAGGGTTAGCCTAGACCTCTTTTAGAACCCACAAAAACACTAGAATAGTATAAATACATGAATTTTATCCCTCTAACCACTAGTTATAAATTAGATGCAAATCACACATACAAACTTAGAACAAGTTGTGTGTAATTAAGATTATCAATCCCTATTCTATCCTAATTCATCATACTATCATCTACAACATTTCTAAGCTCATATCACTCAGATTTCCATTCTCAATCACATTTAAAGCACTCAATTTAACCATCATACTAGATTCACTTTCACTTTTACTAGCACTTAGGTAGGGAGAACTAAATTGAGCTTGATCTCCCTTTAGATTATTAGTATGTAGGTAACTCTCATCACATTGGGGTTTTGAGGATGTCTAGACTACCCCCCTAACAAACACACTTTACTATTTGTATTAACCAAATTCTCTAGGAACATGGAGGATTAGGTTTTGCTCATAAAATTAGTTAAAATAAGTCATTTATAGGATCTCAAAACTCATGCACATAGGAATAGGCTTGATAGACCTAGACAAATGTACACCTAGAATCTCATAATAGTCTTACATAGAGGACACTACTACTAAAACAAAGACACTATTACCACATGGCATTATTATCCAATTAGGGCATTATTTTCCAAGAGGGGTTTTAGTACCTAGATCCTATTTATGACACTTAGACCAGTCTCTACCTCAATTTTTAGCCTTTAAATCATCTGTCTTAGTCATTTTTTAGCTAATTTCTCATTTACATTATTTATTGTTATTTTTAGAAAGTTTAAATTTAGTCAATTCTATAAAAAAAATTAGTGGTTGTATTTATTACATATTTCTACCCTAATTTACTATACTTAGATCCTTTAACAACCTAAGGCTTAAACACCATAAAACCCTAAAAATTTAAATCATTTGGTGAATCTAACTTGATTCAAATATTTCACAAACCCTAACCCTAGATAAACCTATGGTTTATGTTTTCATCCTTCTAAGACCCATAATCAAATATTAGATCCATATATTTTCTAATTTATATTTCATATAATCATGATAATAATGACAGATGAAGTTTATCACTTTTTAATACAAAGTTTTCTAGCTTCCTTTATATGTTTGTTTCCTTTCATTTGGAATGGATTAAAAGATGACATCAACACATATGTACATGATGTTTTATATTAGTTAAAATATATGTCATATTTCATTCTATCTTTAGCCTTTTATTATTCTTTTATGTGGAATTCAATTAAGAAATAAATCCTTACATATATAGGGGATCAATTATAATATAGTTTATTAGACTTAATCCATAATTTAATACCATAATAACCATGTTTTAAGTTTCAATGTCATATCTTATGTAAGGAAATAATCTCCTTTTCCTCCTCATCTCGATGAGGGTGATAGCTACTTTCCCTCTACCCAAGTCCATGCTATCATTCCTCCATGAGATGATGTATCCTATACTATTTTTACTAATGCCCATACTTAGCCTATCCATGCCTCCACCTCTTCCCTATAGGGTGTGTGCCTACATGTTCAATCAAAATCAATAAGGGTTTATACTTTTGAGACTCTAAGAGATCAAATTATCAGTATGAGCAAGATAATATCATAACTACATAATAAAAATTCATTATTAATTGAAAAGGTCACATTATTGGTAAATCAAATTACATGTACAAAGTCTTCAAAACATGCTAGTGTTTATCATGTATATACATCTACACCTATCAAAGTCATGCCTAGCACTTTTTCATAACCAAATCATAAACTACAGGATGAGAAATACAATCAAGATTAAGATGATACACAAGATGGGAATCAAGCCACTCTCCCCCTATTAATAATGAAAATCTTATAGTTAATAAGGATGATATTCTATATATTTTTATAGATAGACTTTAGTAACAGACCCATGATCATGCATAGATTCTACAAGCCATAATGGAAATAAAAAACAAATCAAATAATGATCAATCTTCTAATCCCCTAGATAAAAATATTATTAAACTTACTTTGGGAGTAACATAGCTTATGAAAAAACCTATTTTTCTTGGAAACCTTCAATAATAGCTACACCTCTTATGTCTACTCCTCCTCTCTAGATGTACAATCCATTATGCATGAAATTCATTCTTTGTAGGCTAAGGTGTTACATCTTGAGAAGGGAGCTACTAGGCCATCACATGCCTTGGATTCTAATTTTCTTTTACATACACATTTAGCACAATACATAGCATCAACTCCTTTACCATCTAGATTCATGGTACCTAATCTTACTTTTATGATGGTAAGGGTGACCCAGAGCACCATCTATGATATTTTTATGTAGCATTCTTAGACTACGTGTCTAATGATTAGATCTTTATTAAGTTTTTCCCATTCAATCTAAAGGACTATGCTGTAAAATGGTTTTACGATCTTCTAAATTAGTCTATCATCACATTCAATCTATTGGTAGATATGTTTTTGGCACATTTTTAAATTAACATTAGTGATAAGATCACATATGCTCAATTAGCACAACTGAAGCAAAAATCTAATGAGCTTATTACAGAATATGTCTTGTGATATAAAAATATCTTGGAAAATATGACTATCCCCATGGAAGATCATGAGATCCAAGACATATTCAAATAGAGTTTACTACTATCATTTCATAAAGCTATATTATTCAAGAAGTTTCCAATGTTCACTGATTTATACTACATAGTGAAAGAAAGGGAATTCAAGCTTCTCTCTATGGGAAAGTTAAAATATATAATTAGATTAGAGTAAAATACTAAGATTTCTAATAAGCCTTCATACAGAGTAAGGGCCACTAAAAACAAGAGTGATCCAAAGGCCATTGTTAATGCAACTTCAGAGCCATTTCCTCACTTGATTTTATCAGTTCCTCTATGGAGAATTTTTTCCAACCTTTTGGAATCATCAGCATGTGTTTTACAACATCTCTTAAAATAAAATTTCATATCCCTCCCTTCCATCAAAGATTTTTATATGACACCCTCTTCCTAAGAGCTATAGTATGATGTATTTTGTGACTAACATAGGGCACCAATCCATATTACAAACTGATACATCACTTTGAAACATAAGATACAATATTTGATAGATTCCAGCATCATAGATGTGGGCACACCCACGAAGGCACCCAAATTTGAACAAACAAAAGCTAAGGCATTGAAAATATTCTCAAATCCATTTCCAAAGTATAAAACTAATGAGGCAAGGTCACTTTAGGTGTTCATTATACATATCAATCACACTCACCACTGGCATCATATCACATTAATATAAAGGATTCATACCCACTAAATAATATCATAAATGTGTATCATACTATAATTCTAACTATACCACTCATCACCTTCTCAGATCAGAAGAGTGTTGATGATTACTCAAATTTATACGCACTCTTTTTATGAGACTACATCTATCATCATCCTATTTAGAGTGTTATGGTGGACAATGGTTCAAGTATTAACATTCTCACTATCATACTTATATATCAATTGGGATAATCATAGTAGGATATATTATTAGAGTTATAAACCACTGAGGGGGGGGTGAATTAGTGGTGGAAAATAATCAAATTCAATTTCCAAACACTTAAGCATTCAATACAACCATTCATTAAGCATTCAAGATGTTTATAACAATGAACAATAGATAATGAAAGATCACACACACAATACAAGATCTGTGTGGAAAACCCTCTTAGGGAATAAAACCCACTCTCAAGTGTGAAAACACATAGACTACTTATCCTATAATAAGTATATAAACATGAGACTTTAGTGAAACACCTATTCCACAAGAAGCACCTACCCCTAGGATAGTTAAGTCTTTCTAACCTAAATTTACTCAAACACTTATTCCATAAGGAGCACCTGTCCCTAGGATGGTCAAGTCCTTCTAAATAGAATTTATTAAAACAACTATTCCATAAGGAGCACCTACCCCTAAGATGGTCAAGTCCTTTTGACCTAGATGTTGAGAACCCTCCCAACACCTATGATATGAACATCTCCACCTTTTAACTAATGTCTTTAACACCTAATGATGGACCTCTAATTTTCTAACCCCTAAAAAACACCCTCTCTATCTCATACAAACCTTTCACATAGGCATGCCACAATCTCTCTTCTTTCACTTATGATCAATATTCAAACCTATAAGAGAACTATTTAAGACATCAAATATATTACCTATAGGTCATATACATCTCCATCAACCTGTTCTTCTCTATAACCTACCCATTGGGCACACACCCTTTCTTCTTTCCTTCACTCCACAACTCTCACACATGCCTTTATTTCAAAATTATTAAAACTTGTAAGAGAACTATTTTTGAAATCAAAAGTATGACCTATAGGTCATACACATAGTCATCAAACTACTCTATTCTTCAATCCATCCACTAGGACCCCTTAATCTCCTTTGCCTATCAACTACATATTCTTCCTCTAAGTCTCACCAGTCTAGAAATCATCTTTGATTTCATTCTTTATAGAGCCTTCATTAATATCATGCTCTTTGTCAAACATAATAATTTTTTTAACCTTTAAGACATATATATATCTCAATTACATCTCGATAAGTTTTCCATACCATCCATGGGTCAAAATGAAGTAGTTATGCCTTTTAATTAGGCCTCATTAGCCCTTATAGGTCTCATGAAGACCCATCCATCTCTTTGAAACTTTTCTAAGAAAATTAAGAAAAAAAAACTTTCACATACATATACCCATGCCACACAATATATAGGTCATCTTTGAGTTATAACATCCATCATATCACCTTCTACTACATCATAACTAGCGCAAACTTCATTATGTACATATGATCACCAAGAACGAACACACAGTCAACTTTTAAGCATTTGTTCATACTATATATGGATTGTTCAAACCTCCAAAATATATATATCAATCTTAGGGACTCTACAAAATTTTCCAATAGCTAAGTCACCTTGAAACATCCAAATACCATCAAAACAAATTCAATTATCTTTCTTGGGTTACTTACAGACCATGGTCAAACACATAGTCAAATTTGGAGTTTAATAACTTTGATTATACAAACATTCAGACCTTTTAACTAGATTAAATGGATGCACCTTGAATTCCTCTATATATTTTGTTTTTACTATACCTTTGAATTCATCCTAGTTCAAAATTTATGGCTTAAACACTATAGATGAGTTTTTCCCTTTACTAAATTCAAATGCCAATGGTCACTATTAAGCATCGAACACTTTGCCATCATCTCGTGTCTTCACATATTTTTATTGAATACACACTATCATCTACATGGATTATCTTGGTCTTTACCATGAAATTATCACCATTTATCTCTATCTATATGAATCCCCATGAACCATTGATCTTCTATCCAAGCTCCATGAATGTGACACATATCACTAGCACATTCATTCTTTGACATTTTGACTTTACACATGCCATTGGATCACAATATATGATTTGACATGCACCATTATATCTACTAACTAGTTGACCTTAGACTTCAATGTGGTAAAACTTGATGGTCTCTGGCCCATCATAATCTACAAAATCAACTTTGGAGGTTTATAACTTGAGCTAGAAAACACTTCAAAAGTCAAAATATTCAGGGTACCTTCTTGGCACTGTATACAACATCTCCATAAAAAAATTTAAACTCATTTGAATTTTTGAGTACCTACATTAAATTCACAAACTTTTTGTCTCATTCATATATACATGACATGTAGTGGCTGTCTAGATTATAGAAATTTAGTGAACTTTTGTCTAAGAGGCCAACTTTGCACCCACATATATTTAGCTACACTTAACCTCATGACCTTAAATTTGAATCATAGTAACTTGGGACTAATTTTATCACACCCATATGACCAAATCCCCCTAATATCATCTATATGTGGTAATGGTGATGTCATTAAATTACCTACTTAAATTTTTCTACCACATAACCAACTATGCCAAGATGAACATAAAGAAGAACCAAATGAATACCATGAACTTCCACAAGCTCTCCAATCATATTTGACCTCTAATATGACCCCTCATATATTTTCAATACTTCATACCCATCCCTAATCATGCCAAAATTGAAGATCAACCAAGCCTACTTCAAGCATACTAGGACAAGCACACTATACAGTTTGTCATTAACACTTAGACTATCAAGACACTTCATCCACTCACCTAGAAACCTCCATGAAATCACTAAAAACTCTAAAAAAATCTCCCCCTTTGTCATTGATGTCAACACCCATCATACATCTCTCCTTCCTTTTCTCTCTTCAAGCACTCTCATAATAGGAACCTTCTCCCCCTTTGACACAATGACAAACTGGGCACAAACTGATCCTAAGGATCTAAAAAAACCACTAACAAGAGAGTACCACCTTATAAATATGATTAAAACTCCCCCTTACCTTGATCCTACCTCTTCTTTGCTTTGACAACAATCTCTTGCTACATGCCAACACTCTCTTCAACCAAGCACTGTAACCAATGAAGAAAGAACATATAAAATCACTAAAGTCTATTATAAATCACCAATAAACATCTAAGGTACTCCCCCTAATATCTCTAAGCCATTTCACCTCTTGATCATCTTTAGATCTCTACACATCATGAAGGACCACCACACAAGCTTACTAGCCTTCTCTCTCAAACCACCTCAAGGACCACCAATAGAACTTCATGCCATTCACCAAATATTAAACATGATCTAAACCAACCTAAAAACTTACATTGAAACATACCATGATATTTTGGAGAAATTGATCAAAAATCACTATTCTTCACACTAGGCCTATATAATCTCTTTGTAACCCTACCTAGTACTTGTAGAGACCACAAATTTTAGTAGACACACATTCAAGAACTAAAAATTCATATCTAGATCACTCTCATATGCCCCCTTAGTCACACAAATTTTCATCACCTATCTCATCCTATGTAACATATTTCCTTCACAAATTTACTAGCTAACTAGGCCTCCATTTTGAAAAAAACTTGAATAATTTGAAAAACACAAACTTTCAAATATTTGTGAAGATTTTTTTGATAATCCATTTGGCTCATTTAACCTATTAATAATCCTCAAACCTTAACTCATAATTCAAACTACTTTTCTATCATAGCCCAAAACTCTAGAATCTCAAAATAAACAAGGTCAACAAACTTCCTTCTAGTCAATGCCCACCTCTAAAACTTCTTGTACACTTGAAGACAACCATCACATACTTCTAGACCAAGCTTTGAGCCTCCATAATTTTTTGAACCCATACATACTATAACCCATTTTAGGCATGCTTGCCCTTAAGCCAAAATTGAGAAAATTGAGAGCACTCAAAAATCTCTAATTTGACTTCAACATACTTACAGACCACAAAACCACTTAGATCATGCTACAATAAGGTAAATAGATCTTTCTATGGAAACTCTCAAATCCTTCTTTTCCACCAAAAAACCTTTAATCTAACCCTACAAATTACTCTAACTTTAGGACCAAAGTCCGTGAATACACCTTGAGCACACATACTTACTTCTCCACAAGAAAGATGTCTCCTAAGAATCATAGGCATAGATACCCTACTTCAGATGGTTCCTTATAACAATGTGAAACTAAGAGTTTTCCACAACTCCTCATATTCCTTATCCTCCTTGGTAATCTAATATCGATAGTTCTTATTCTTCTTCTTAGGCTTAAGAGAAACAACTTGCTCATCCACTATAACATTCTCCTTCTCTTCTAAGACTATATTAACAATACATGGGGATAACATAAATTCATGACATACCTTTTTAGTTGAAGAATCTTTCTTGCAGTTCAAAACCTCATCACTAGGTATTGATAACTAATGTTCTTTGCATGAAATTTGCTTAGCAATAATAGGATGTTCACTTGAATCCATACACACCTCATCACTAGCCTCAACCAACACCTTGGTCTTCTCCTTGAACTTGGTCTCTTCATTCACAAAATGAGCAGATAATGAGAGCTCTTGGTACTCTCTAACTTTTGTAGCATCCTCCACCATAAAAAATAGATTACTTGGACCTAAAGACTCATCATGACTCACACTTACCACCTTTGGTTTTCATGAGTTAATTTGCCTTCTTTTTTGCACTCTATAATCTTGATTAAACCTATTCTATCTTGTAGGCCTTCGTATAATCTAGAAATGTGACCTCTCTACTGATAGTTAAAGCACACCATACATTTTTCAAGAAGCTTATCCTACCTTTCCTGATTAAAATAAAATCTTGCAATATGTCCATTATTTTGACAATTGAAACAAACTACTCCTTTTGATGAAGGCTCACCTTTTAACTAATGACCCCCATCATAGTTCCATGCAAATTCATTTCTAACAGGTATCTTGCATTCTCTAGCTTTATGCCCAAATTGATTACATATGTAATAGTAATAATTAAAACTTGCATACCTTATGGCATTTGGTTATCTAATTTGATTTGTCTTCATTCTGCTAGCATCTTCACTCTTTGACTGACTATTGACCTTCATGTTCTAATTTACATTAGTCTTCATCTTATCTTGAGTTACATTTTTTGTTTCTTCTTTGTATCCAAGACCAGTTCTATCACTTGCATGTTTTTTATCACTTAGAATATTGTCTAGATCATTTGATCTCTTTTCAAATCTCAAAAATGACTTCATATTACTAGATATCTTCTCTAACTCAACTTTTAATGACTCATTTGCAATTACATACCTTAAACATTAATCTTATTTAGCTTTTAGGCTTGTAGATAGAATTTCAATTGAAAACTTAGATGCTTGACTATATCTTCATGCTCCTTAGTGTATTTATTTATTCTTGCCTCAAACACATTGAATTTCTCTTAATAGTCCTTGATTTGAGACTTCATCTTCTTGTTAATCTTCTTCTCAATATTTAATTCTTCAAGATCATTCATCAATTTAGTCTCATAGTCCACCTCATATTTGTCATCATCTAAATCACTCCAAGTAGACTCCTTTTGATATGAGAAACTTCCTTCATCAACCATGAAGAGGTATTCATCTTCAACAAGACCATCATCTTCATGATCATACTCTAAGTCACTATCTTCACTCTTCTTTGGTGTAGAGACTCTTCTTATCCTTGAAGTACTTCTTATTGTCAAACCTTTTGAATCCCTTCTTTCTTTAATTAGACATGAATGATCTCTTTCCATCATCATGACCTTGACTATGCTCTTCATCATAATTCATCTTATGATTATGAGGGCACTTGTTAGAAAAATGTCCTACTTTTCCATAATTGAAGCATTTGAAGGGTAGTTTAACCTTATACTTTCTTGAACCTATTTTTAATTTCCTTGTAAACAAATAAATTAGTTCATCTTCATCGATATTAGATATGTCATCCTCCTTGAGTTTCTTACCTTATAACTTCTTCTTTAGCTTCATTTATGTCTTGAATGTTGCTTCCTTCTTTGGTGGTATATCATCATTTATTCTCATCTCCTAGGTAGTAAGGATTCCATGCAATTCATCTATCTTCAACTAAGTAAGATCATAACTTTATTCTATAGTAGATACTTTAGAATCAAACTTGAGAGAGAGAGACCTTAAAAAAATTTGAACTACATTAGCTTCTTCAAGCATCTCTCCAAGACCTCTGATGATGTTCACAATCTCATTAACTCTCTATAAAAAGGATGCCATAGGATCTTCTTCCTTCATCTTAAAAATCCCAAATTGTCTTCAGTGAGTCTACAACTTTTCCAACTTAACCTTTGAATCTCTTTCATAAATAGTCTTCAACTTATCCCACATTTCCTTGGTAGATATACAATAGATTATCTCGGTGTATTCAGTCTTTAAAAGACCATAACTGATAGCATTTATTACCTTATAGTTATTCTCAAACAACTTCTTATCTATAGCACTGGATAGAGGAATAGTATGTGCATAATAACCATCCACAATAGATTGCTAAGTGTCAAATCCTAAGGACAAGATGTAGGTCCTCATCCTCACACTCCAAAAAACATAATTGGATCCATTAAACATTGGTGCTTGATTAGTGGAAAAACCTCCTTGCATTTGATGGCTACCCATATTATACCTTGGATCTCCTTAAAGTTTTTAAACCTTTACCAAAGTACCTACATGATACCAATTATTAGAGGTAAAAAAACATTGAGAGGGGGGATAAATAAATGGTGGAAAATAATCTAATTTAATTTATAAAACCTTAAAACACTTAAGCATTTAATAAAACCATTCATGAAGCAGTCAAGATGTTTATAGCAATGAATAATATATAATACAATATCACACACACAACACAAGATCTATGTGGAAAATCCTCTAGGGGAATAAAACCCACTATCAATCCTATAAACACATAGACTACTTATCCTATAAGAAGTATGCAAACATGAGACTTTATTGAAACACCCATTCCATAAGGAGCACCTACCCTTAAGATGGTCAAGTCTTTCTGACCTAAATTTATTGAAACACTTGTTTCACAAAGAGCACCTGCCCCTAGGATGGTCAAGTCCTTCTGACTAGACTTTAGTGAAACACTTGTTCCATAAGGAGTACCTACCCCTAGGATGGTCAAGTCCTTATAACTTAGATGTTGATCACCCTCCCAACACTTATGATATGAACATCTCCACCTTTGAACTAATGTCTTCAACACCTGATGATGGACCTCTAATTTTATAACCCCTTGAAAACACCATCTCTATCTCATGCAATCCCCCCACATAGGCATGCCACAATCTCTCTTATTTCACTTATGATCAATCTTCAAACTTATAAGAGAACTATTTTTGACATCATAAATATGACCTATAGGTCATACACATAGTCATCAACCTGCTTTTCTCTATAACCCATCTTCTAGGCACACACCCTTTCTTCTTTCCTTCGCTCCATAACTCTCACACATGCCTCTCTTTCACAAGTCTTCAAACTTGCAAGAGCACTATTTATAACATCATAAATATGACCTATAGGTCATACATATTCATAAACCTGATATTTTATTTGATCCATCCATTAGGCGCCATTACTTTCCTTTGCCTCTCAACTCTATACTCTTCCTCCACTTAGAGCCCCTTCTAACAAGTCTCACTAGTCTAGAAATAATCATCTTTGATAGCCATAATTCTTTTCTTAACCTTTAAGATAGTTGCATATCTTAATTACATCTTGACAGGTCAGCCATAGCATCCATGGGTCATAATTAAGCAATTAGCCTTTTAATTAGGCCTCATTAGCCCTTATAGATCTAATGGAGACCCATCCATATCTTTGACATATATTTGATAAAATTAAGAAAAAATAACACTTTAGCATACATATACCCATGATATATTTCTATAGGTCCTCCTTAAGTGACAACATCCATCACAGCACCCTTTTGCTACTACACAATTAGCCCAAACATCATTCTCTACATATGATCACCAAGAACGAACACATAGTCAACTTATAAGCATTTGTTAATATTGAAAATGGATTGGTAAAAATTAAAAAATCCATACATATCATCCTCATGGATTTTAAAACATTATCCAATAGCTAAATCACCTTGAAACATCCAAATACCATCAGAATCAACTCAATTATCCTTCTCGGGTTACTTACAAACCATGGTCAAACACATAGTCAACTTTGGAGCTCAATAAATTTGAATATACAAACATTCAAACCTTATAACTATATTTAATATATTAACCTTGAATTATTATACAACTTTGGTTTTTACTACACCTTTGACTTCATCCTAGATCAAAAGTTATTGCTTAAACACTACAGACTGGTTTTTCCCTTTGCTAAATTCCAATACCAACGGTCACTATTAAACATCAAACACTTTGACATAATATCATGTCCTTGCATATTTTTATAAAATATTCACCATTTATCTCCATGGATTAGCCTATTCTTTACCATGTAATGCTCACCATTGATTTCTATATGTACAAACCCCCATGAACTGTTAATCTTCTGTCCAAGCTCCATGAATGTGACACATGTCACTAGAGTGTTCATTATTTGACATTTTAACTTTACACATGAAATTGGATCAAAGTATATGATTTAACACATGTCATTAGATCTAATAACTATTTTACCTCAGAATTTAATATGGTTAAACTTGATGGTCTCTCACCCATCATAGTCTGTAAGAGCAACTTTGAAGGTTTATAACTTGAGATAGAAAACATTTCAAGAGTCCAAATCTCTAGGGTACCTTCTTAGCACTATATAAAATATATCTATAAAAAAAAATTGACATAAATTGAATTTTTGGGTACCTACATTAAATACACAAACTTTTTTTTTCTTTCATATATGCATGACATGCAGTGACGGTCTGGCTAAGTATAGAAACTTAGTGAACTTTTATCTGAGAGGCCAACTTTGCACCCACATATCTTTAGCTACGCTTAACCTCATGACCTAAAATTTGAAACATGATAACTTAGGACTAATTTTATCACACCCATATTACCAACTCCCCCTAACTCATCCATACATGGTAATGGTGATGTCAACAAACTACCTACTCAAATTTTTCTACCATAAAACCAACTATGCCAAGATGAAAATAATGAAGAATCAAGGATGAATATCATGCACCTTCAAGAGATATCCAATCTTATTTTACATATGATAATACACATTACACATGTTCAATACTTCATACCCATCCCTAATCATGCCAAAACTAAAGATCCACCAAGCCTACTTCAAGTATACTAGGACAAACACACTACACACTTTGTGATTGAAACTTATCCTATCAAGACACTTTATCTACTCATTTGGACACCTCCATGACATCACTCAAAACTCTCCAACATATATCCTTATAGAGACAGTTATTTTTGACTTCATTGTCCATGTTTAAAGCTCCATCAAGGAGATTATACTTCTATTATATGTTGGACTGGTATATATGGCCATTAGATTCTTAGTAGTACCTAATTAGGCATATTTGACATGTTAGTGGGTAGGCCATCAATACATTAGTTATGATCTATCCCATCTACTATGTATGTATGCCTTAAATATATACATGTAAATTAGTTGATCATAGTTTAGGGTCTTTTATATGAGTATCCTCTACCTATCCCACAAGTAGTTACACTATGGTTACTAATTATAGCTTAGTTACTAGTTACAGATCTAACCATAATTCCTATCATTACATCATAGAGTTTAGTGGAGCCATCAATGTGGGTGAGGTCTACTCCTATTGTAGATAGGGATTTTATGTACTAGAGGAAGAACTAACTTAAATGATCAGAAATTAAACAAACATTAGAGCATCAAAACATATAGTAACCCTCTACGAGGGGTGAGAAAATATGAATTGAAATAAGGAATGCAAACAAGAAAATGACAAATATTACCTTGTGATTTATCTTATTACAAATTGATTGAAGTAGGATTTGAGCTCAACTTGTTAGCCAGAAGTCTTTGGCAATGTTATTTCCTTGTGGGGAGTATCTCTCCTTGTTCATCTTTATTATTGTGGCTTGGAAATTGATAGAAGACTGAAGCTTCGAAGACTATTTTAGCATAATATCCTTGAGAATATTAGATCTTACTAGAGTAATTTTAGCATAGTAATATTAGGATAGAGAATATTTATCTAAATAAGAGGAATAACCTTCAATTTAAAGACTTTTGAATTGAATGTGAACCATCCATCTTGAGATGAAAATCAAGGGATGAGAATAAAAGATAATTTTAAATTTTAAATGGGAATATTGAATTAAAAAATGGAGTGAAGAACATGTGGGATTCATAAATGAATATAAAATTCATTTGGGAGGAAGATGTTGGTATGGTTTTTATACACACCACAGTCATAATGAGGTAGCCTCTAACATTTTAAGATCTCGATGGAGGTAAACTCCACTCTTGGGCATGAGTTGTAGGTATGTGGTCTATTACAACTTGTTGATGGAATAATAGGTAGAGCATGTAGTTTATTGACAAGGTTTTTGGATAAAGGTATAGTTTATAACAAGGGTATTAAATCTCTATGTGAGTTGGATGGGTAACTAGTTACTAATCTAGAGTGGGAAGATCTCAAAACAAACTCAAAAAATGAGGGAAAGGTAAGGCAAAAAATAAAGCTTTTATGGTTTTTAGGAACTATTTCCTTGGCTAGTTTCTAAAAGGACAAGTAACCTTAGAACCTATGCCTATTGCTAGAAATAATTTCACACATAAAGTTAGATAAAACTAAGAAGTTTAAAGAGATAAAGATGTAAGAAATTCATAATCCTCAGATAAAGGTTTCTCCTTTTAGGGCAGTTGTTGCACATCCTTAATCAGGAGATTATGGCTCAGGCTAGTGAAGTATCTGAGGCATTTTTTTTACACACACAAAAAATTATAATGACCTCATATTCATTCACAATAAACCTAAAGAACATTTTATGCAAAATAAAAGTTTCAAAGATAAAATCCCAAAAACATAAGTCTAAAAATATAAATCCTGATAAAGACTCTCGAAGAAGGTTAGTCCATGAAAACACAATACCAATGTTACTTTTCCAAAGTATGAAAAAGGCCAATAATCAATATTCTCCTAAATTTTGCATAAACATTTAAAAAAGGGGCTCAAAGTCAAGATTGTAGTATGAAAAAAGTGGGTCCCCATTTCTCTATGGAAAAATGGACGTATTGGATACAACAGAAGATATAATATAAAATCCATAAGTGGGATTGAGTTGAAAATGAGGTGTATTATTAAATTGGAAAGATGAGTAAGATAATTTTATAAAATTCCAATGATGGGGGATAGGTGGGGCCTAGGGCGTATTTGAAATTTGGAAAGGAGAATAGAGTGAAAGATGACCTCATGAGATGAGGATAATTAGATTTTTAGATTTATAGAAATTCTGAATATTCAAAATCCATGGAATTTATTATTAATGAAGGATTAGTTAATTAATTTGGATTAATTAACTTAATAAATATGTGAATATTAAACCATGAATAGTGATGATGAATAGTGATGGTGAATAGTAATGATGAATAGTGATGATGAATTATAATTAGATAAAAGTAGGGATGATCATGTATAATTAGGCATTAGTAAAAATAAGGTTAAAATCAACATGAAGTGTCTAATTTTAAGTGTCTACATTTTTCCCCTATTTTAAAAGTCATTGCGAGATAGAAATAAAGTATTGACTTTTTAAATAATTAAAAATTGTTAACATATTAGATGAAGAAATAATTAGTGACATATGATGCACCCTCGAGAGGGCATGCAAGACATGGATGGGCTCTCAAAAAGAGAGGAATAAGAATGGTGAACTTACTCATGGATAAGCTAAATCCAAATCAGTGAATTCTTGCAAACTTTGATCGTAATGGTTAAGAATAGTAGAGTAAAATTATCCCCAAGGTGGGGAGAAGTGGGAAGGATGCATCCCAAAAAAAGTTGCACACTTTAATCAGCCCTAAATAAGGAGAAAAGCTATGAACTTATAATTAGAAGAATTTTCCCCAATAGGGAGAAATGAAGGTGCAGGGTCTTGAAGATGATGGTATAGATATGGAAATAAATTTCCCTAGTAGAATGGATGAAAACATTGATAGGTCCAAATGATTTGGCCCAGTAGAGTGGATTTCATTGTTAAATAATATAAATGGTTAATTGATTTATTGACAAGCATAAATCAAGGATTTAACCTATCATATAGATCAAAAATGAGATAAGTGATACAAACATATATACAATGGTATAATGACTTTTCAAAAATGAAAAATCCACAAAAAACTATGCATTTGTGAATGGTCAAAGTGATAAGATAAATGATAATCAAAAGAACAAAATAATGATTGAAGAATGATGTGATTAGATTGGAATAATTTTAATAAAATGATCATTATTTTTTATATATGCTTAGATGTATCATGAAGATCATATAAATTATCCATATGTTCTAGTTGATGGAGATTTAGTGAACAAGGAGATTTCACACTTCAGCATGATCGAGTAGACTCCCAAATCTATATTTTTGATGTAGCATAAAATATTATGCACCATGATATAAAACATAATGATGACCTATGATCCAAAACTCAAAATATTTTGTTGAAAAATAATTCAAGAAATAAGAACAACATAATAACAATAATGCTATCTCTGAGAAGAGATGTTTTATTCATCAAATTTGTAGACCCAAACATATGCCTATCTCTGAGAAGAGATGTTTGATTTCCATTTCGAGTTACATATTCATTTATACATATTTTTAAGGTATGACATGTTTAAGGTCACCAATCTTGAGGGAGATTAAGTGGTTCAACTTCCATGATTTACAACAATATAGAATTCAAGGAATTACTATTTTTAGAAACTTACTATTTTTAGAATGCACTAATAAAATTGAAATTTGGGGCACTTAAATTTGTTTTTTAGGGGTTAAAACCCACTAATAAAACATAATTTCCATCTCAATATGTTCCCCTCATTCTTATCTTTCCAACGGTTCAAATGGGGAGTCAAACGGAGCTATAGTGCAAAAGTTATGGCTCCCAGAAGCTTTGCCACCAATTAGGTAGAACCATCACCCGAATTGTCACCTAAAATGTTGTTTGGATCATTCCTCCCTCATTGAGAATCAATGGTCCGCATTGCATTAGTATTTTTCATCAATTATGGTAGTTGTGTTTTGATTTGATTCCTGATGCATACTTGGAATGGATTGTGCTTTGTGGAGCTATACTTTGTAGAGCTATGTAGGGCCTGATTGTTCACCATTTCTATCTAACCATTAATTTTTGGATGGAAGGCCATGAAATTATTTATATTTTTATCTATTGGCTTCTATTTTTGTGTTTTTTATGTATTCAGGGTTGCAACATCAGCCCTTTTGGATTCTTTTGGCTTGACCACCATGAAAACAAATTTCTTGGCACTAATCAGGGAGATAGATATAGAAAGTCGTAACTTTGGTACCCTATAGTTCCATGTTCCAAGAGTGAGAGTGATATTTCAAGTTCTTGATTCATATATTCCATGTTGATCATACATGAATGGCTGACCAAAGAGTACATCATAAACATCTAGATTGACCACATCACATAAGACCTCATCTTGGAAAAATTTTATTGCATATGAGAAAAGACATTGGTGGGTGACATAGAGGTTTCTCCTTGGGCTCAACCATCCAATATTGTGTGTCTTTGGTGATGCTTCATGGAAAAATTTAGGCTTTTCACAACATTATCAAAGATTAAATTCTTTTGACTCCCACTATCAAGAATTAAATGCAAAGGCTTACCATTCAGCCATAACTTAGAGTGAAATAACATTTCCTTATTATTTGGCCTCTCCTCATGGGTCTATGATGAAGTAATGATGGCATCAAGCTCAACATCTACAATCTCTTCTTCATCCTCTTCAACTGTAGGCTATGTATGAGGTAGAGCAGTAGATATTGAGGATTTTGACTCAGAAAGTAGGGACTTGATGGCTCAACATTATTCTTTGGAGTGAGTTCCAGATTTGTGATAATCACACCACTTCCTGGTCTTTCCTTCCTTTTGATTACACTTTTAGCCTCATGTTTGACCTTCTTTGTCACTTTTCCATTTTGAAGGTTGACTCTTTGTATTGATTCTTCCATGCTTCTGCTTAATCTTCACTAAAAACTTTTACACCTCATCAAGGGTTTCCAAATTGAATATTTCCATTTCTCTCTACATGTACCATTATAGTCCACCATGATATTTTAAAACCATATGTTTCTCACTTTCTTGGATGCCCAATCTCATAGATAGAGAATGAAAAATGTCAATGTAATCTTGAATAGATTGTTCCTTACCTTGGCAAAGTTGTTGCCACTCTATATACAAATCATCATATGCTCCAATGGGGTAGTATTCTTCCTTTATAGCTTCTATGAAATCATACCAAGTAGGTTCTACTTCAAGGCCAATATCATCCATACTAAATCTCTTTTTGTACACTTCTCACCAATTTTTGATAGGCGATGATGCTTTCAAAAGAACAAAAGTGATCTTCTTTTTATTAGTGAATTTATTTATAGAAAAGTAAGATGATAATTGATCCAACCAATTTTCTACTGCATCAACATTTATTTTGCCTTAAAATGTAGGGATATCAAAATTCACCTAAACTTTGAAGGGTGTTGGGGCACTGAAAAGATGTGGGGTTGTAGATGAGGAGCCAGAATTTTCCATCAAAATTTATTGGAGAATTCAGGTGAATTTTTGTAGCATCTACACCTGCTATTGTTGGAGGGTTTCATTCATGATTTCCTTGAAATAATTGTATGTCTCAGTGTTGTTTGCCATTTGAATTCATTTGGAGAGAATAGGTGGATAATCTACTGGTTCTATTTTCCACCCAAGCTTCATGTAATCTAACCTTGTCCTCAAGATCATACACTTTAAAGACAAACCACTCTAATATCACTGATCCAAAACTCAAAAGATTTGGTTGAAAGATAATTCAAGAAATAATAACAACATAATAATAATAATGTTATCTCTGAGAAGAGATGTTTTATTCATCAAATTTATAGACCCAAACATATACCTATCTCTGAGAAGAGATGTTTGATTTCTATTTTGGGTTACATATTAATTTATACATGTTTTGAAGGTATGAAGAGGATATGGAAGTTTACCAATATTTAGGGAGCTTAAGTGGTTTGACTTCCATGATTTACAACAATATAGAATTTGAGGAATTACTACTTTTAGAAACTCACTATTTTTAGACTGCACTACTAAAATTGAAATTTGTAGCACTTCCATTTGTTTTTTGGGGGATAAAACCCACTAATCAAAGCCTAGTTACATCTCATGATGTTACACTCATTCTTATCTTTCCAATGGTTCAAACAGGGAGTCAAATGGAGCTATGGTGCAAAAGTTATGGCTCCCAAAAGTTCTACCACCAATTGGGGTAGAACCATGGCTCAAATTGTCACATGAAATGTTATTTGGATCAACCTAGCTATAATGTGCATAAGTACTAAGCATCAATCCAATATAAAATTGATAATAACACACTAATGATAAAAACCATGATGAGATTGCTAACAAATACCAATGGATTGACTCAAGTACAACTACGTGATAAGAAGCACCATGATGATGACCCTATTGGCACAATAGACTAAGTTGAGGTAATATTATAAAAAGGAAAATATATAAGCAAACACACACACAAACTTGAAAATAAAATCAATATAAATCATTGTGTTGTTTAACCATGTCCAAATTCACATGTGAAGGCTCAATGATAATGATAAATAGATGGTGCCCCCAAGCAAGGATACATAAGGGAAGGACATGTCACTAGGAGGCAAAAATAATTAGAACTAATAATGAGTCTACCCTAGTAACGTATAGTTGGTAAAGACACATGCCAACAATGGTTTAGGACTTAAAATTAGTGGATTAAGGATTATGACTAGATTTATGACAAGATAAATATTTTGAATTTTTGGCCTTTATATCTCATTTTAAGATTGTAACCATGTGATTTTTATGATTTTTTGAATATTTGAATTTTTTTGGATTTGTGGCATCTCAACTCAATGGAGGATTACAAGATGTAGAATGTTTTAACTCGTAAAATAGTGAGAGTATGACTTAGGATGCTCATAAAATAGCAAAAGCATGGGAAAGGGGTGACTGAACTAACCTTAGAAATTGAGTGTTACCTACATAATCCAAATGGGCCTCAATCCAATTTAGTTCCAACCATAGGGTTTGAACTATGAACCAATAACCTAAAATATCTTTAAAAAGGGAAAGAGCCTAGGATAAAGGTTGATCAACCTAACCGCAAAAATTGAGTGCTACCTACATAGTCCAAATGGACCTTAGATTAATGTAGGGAAAGATCTTGAAAATAAATAAGCTTTAAAAATGGTGATATCATTAGATAATGGTTATTAAAAAATGGTGAGAGTGTTAGATAATGGTTTCTTACAAAATAATAAGAGCATTGGAATAGGGTGACTAAGAAGACCTTAAAAACTGAGCAATGCCTACATAGTCCAAATAGACCTCATGTCTATGTAGTTCCACCCATAGGGTTTAAAATACAAATCAATAGCTTAAATATATTTCAAAAGGGTAAAATCCTAGAAAGAAAAAAGCTCACAAAATGGCAAGAGCATTAGATAATGGTTGCTCATAAAATGGTAAGAGTGTGGGAAAGGGATGACCGAGCTAACCTTAGAAATTGAGTTTTGCCTACATAGTCCAAATGGACCTCTTATCAATGTAGTTCAACCCATAGGTTTCAAAATATGAATCAATAGACTAAAATAACTTGTAAAAGTAAGAGCTTGAGATAAGGGGTGATCAAATTGACCTCTAAAATTGAGCACTGCCTACATAGCGCAAATGGACCTCAGGTCAATGTAGTTCTACCTATAGGGTTTGAGCTATGAATCAATAGTAGGGTGGAAAATAGGAATGGCACATGATAAATATCATAGGATTTGGAAAAGGCTAGATAATAATGAATGACAATAAGGCAAAGGACTAGGAATCTCCAAGGATCATGTCACATGAAAACCAAATGTGTCCAATCATCAAAGTGCCATACAGATAATAGGCCAAAAATGTTTCCCAAATAGGTCTCAATATACCTTCCACTTCTGTAACAAGGTCAATATGGGAAGACTAATGGTCACAATAAGTTGGGCTAGGCTAAATAGAATTAAATGGCTAAAATGGATTGAAAGAGTAATGGAATGGTAATTGCCAAGATGTATTGAACATAAAAGTCTATAATGTAAATAGGGCTTCCCCCAAGAGTCAAAGTACTTATAGATAACAAATCATTTCTCTTTGGTATTTTTAAATGATTTTTTTTCAAGCATCTCAACTCAATGAAGGATTATGAGATGCATAATCTAGACCCATTATTGTCTAATCAATACTTACTCAAAATAGCTGCTCTATCTAAATCTTGTCATTGTTATGAACTGCATTCATGTTGTTGTGATCTTCATTAATTATTTATTCTACTTCTTTCAAACTTCTAAACAAGATGTCTTCGTAGCCTCTTTGAAAAGAGTTTTACTAGGAAGGGTAAAGAAGGGTAAGCATGCGATAAATGGTCTAATTGAATAACAAAAAATAGGCTTTAAATGAATAATAAGATCAAAATGGAATGTGAAATGGTTGAGGACAAATGAAGATTAGGATTTTCAATCACACATAATGTTTTTGATTCCATATTCAACTTGTCTTTAGTTGTGGTGGGGCCAATATTATCTTCAATAATGTCTTCATCACATGATGTAGAACTAATTTTCTCATTTATTGGCACCTCAAAGAGGCTTTTGCCAATAGATTCTTCTTGATTTTTATGATTTAAATTGTCGAATAGCACCTTGAATAAGGTTATACTAAGGGATGTTGATAGCTCATTTTTATTTTCCTTTCATTCCTTAAGCAAGGTTTCACTAAAGGCTTTTGAATTTTGATTTTGATTGTCATTTAGTGCCTCAAACAGGGTTTCAATAGAGGATGATTAGTTTAAACTTTGATTTTCCCCTAGCACCTTAAACAATGTTTCACTAGGAGATTTTTCTTTTGCTTTGATAATGTCTTGCTTCCCCAAAAATTCTTCCACTAAAATGTCACCATGGAATAAGTTCAACAATGTTGGATTTTTTCAATCTTAATCAATGTTTGTGGGAAGTGGTACGTTAATATAATAGCTAGGTGGATTAATGGTAAAAGCATGTGTAATGGAAATGGAAGGGGAAAAGGCAACATAATTCTCATAGAGGATACTAGGAGAACTTGAATTGATGTTTAAGGAAACATTCTCAAGAACTATGGAAGAATCACATATGCTTTCAATTGGATATGTTTGAATTATGGATCCAATGTTCTAATATGCATCAATAGTTTTTGATTCTAAAGCTGATTCTAACTCTAGAGGATCTAAACTCAATGTTGAGACTAATGCCAATTCTTTTATTGATGCTAAATTTGATATTGGTTCTAAATTATAACCTAACTCTAATATTTATTCTAAAATGGAACCTGATTCTAATTTAATGGTCCACAAGAACCTTTTTCACCTTTCACTTGTAAATGGAGCCTTTCGGATGAACAATGTTTGGAAATTAGGAATATTTGGCAATGGATAAATAAAGGGCTCTAGCTCAACAATAATAGGTTATTCAAATATGGGCTCATCAAAGATGGGTCCTATGTCAAATAGAGGCTCTTTGTCAAATACAGGTGGATCATCATTGGTTTGGATTTTATCAAAAATGGGTGATTCAACAAAAATGCCATCAATGTTTTGACTATCTTGATCTTGCTTTGGAAGTGGACATATCTGATTATGATTGGGAAGGGAATCATTACATATTTTGATTGAGTAGCTATCAGACTTGGACACACTCATATTTTTAATAGATATTGTCCTTTAGATGGGAAATGGCATAATAGGTCTAACATATTGGCCTTGTTGTGGTGTCTCTTTATAATCTATAATCAAATAGCATAAGTCCTTTATAGGAAAACCATTTGGAGGTTTATCACCCATTAGCCAAAAACTAATAAGATATTCATCCTTGTAAAATAGTTATCAATCAAATTATTCTTGTTCATGATCTGTACTAGATGACATATTTGGGAGGTACGGTGGATGTAGAATGGTCAGGATGTGAGATAGCATGACTCAGAGGAACCTTGGACTAATGCTCCCAAGCAAGGATACATGAAAGAGGAAATGGATTGGAATAAAACTGTCCCAAAAAAGGGTAGTCTTGGCACAAATTAGAATAGGCCAAAATAAGGGTGAATTGGCATAGAATTAAATAAGTTAAAATGGTATTGATTTGATTGGCCCCAAACATGGTGAATTAACACATGTTGGAATTGGTCAAAATGGTCTTGATTTTATTGGCCCTAAACAAGGTGAATTAGCATAGATATGATTCAAATGAAAGAAAGGATGGATGAAATGGCTTTGTCATTCCCAACTGATAGGTGAGGGAAATTGAATGGAAAGATAAGAAATGGTTTGAATTATTATGAAATTGATTCATATTTGAATTGGAATGGTACAAAATTGCATTAAAATGGTACAAAACTAGTTTGGTACATGGTTCAAGATGAACTAGCTTTGTATTTGAATGACTTGGCATATGGTTCAAGATGAACCTAATCTAGACTTTGATTAGCTTGGCATAAAACTAGTTTGTTATAGAATTTGAAGTTGAATTTGACTTTGATAGACATTGAATGTTCAAATTGGGTGTGTCAATGCAAATGTCAAATGGACTAATTATATCAATGTTAACTTTGACACAGATTTGCCTAGGAATTGGTAATTTGGTATTGGAGTTGGTATTAGAGTTTGACCTTACATTAGAACTAAAATTAGGTTTGGAACCAAATAGATGGCACATATACATGGTTTACATAAGGACTCAAATTTTTTGTCTTGATTTGGAAGGTTTGATCTTAGAAACTTGACCTTGTGAACAAAGAAAGGAATCTTGATTGATTTGATACATTTTATAGACCTTAGAAAGTGATTTAATAGTTTTAAGAATATTGGAGTCTTATTTCTAATTTAGTTAAATATCTGAGTTGACTAAATCAGTAAATAATATTGCAATAATTTAACTACTAATTTATATAATTTATTTGACTTTTTTAGCTTTCTAAAAATAGTAATGAAAGAGGATGAATGTAACTTAGCTTAAAATTGGGTTGATACGGCTGAGATAGAGGTTAATAATAGGTGTGTAGGACTAGGATAGTGTTATGAATCTAGATTTGGCTTTTTTTTTATGAAAGGATAGGAGCACTGGAAATAGGACATTTATGGGTCTAATGTTATAGTCTAGGTCATTCCACTGTTGTCCAAACTAGTCACAAAGATTTGAGTTTTTTGGGTTTCATCTGTTATCCCCATTAAGCCTACCTATGAAATTTTAAATCTTGAATGTTGATTTGATGGAGATCATTATAGATCTAATTTAATATCCAACCCTTGACCTTAATTATTCTTGAATAAAACTTTGAGAAAGAGGGGGGGTTAGTGTGTGTAAGATGCATACCTATATACTAATACTCTAAAAAAGGATCAAGCCATATGTAGTTCTCTCACTTGATGTGCTTTGTGAAATAGTGTTATGCAAATGCAAAAATGCTAAATTGGGCATGCTTGAGGTGGCTAGGGACTGGTGTGAGGATTTGGATATGCTTATAGTTGTATTGGATGGTTGTATCTAAATACTATGGAAATTTTCCTTAGTGGTTTTTCTTCTATTCTTACTTGCTTGTGTAATGTTTTCCAACCCCTTTTAAATGAACTTTAAATGGGTTTTTATAAAGATGTTTTGGTCATGGGTTAAATGTATTCACGCTAGGTTGACATAATGAAGAGGAGGAATTAGAAGGAAATAGTCATTTGGGCTTGAAATGTGACTATAAAGGAGTGCTAGAAATGGGACACCCTAAGGTCCAGTGTTATAGTCCAACCTCAGTGCTCCTATCCTACAGGCTCAAGACTTGGGGGGATAGAACTAGCATGGGAAATGAAGCCTAGCTGAGCGAGAATTGGGTCTTGAAAGTCTATGGATGATTGGGAATAAGAAAAAAGGTGTCTAAAAGGGTCATGAGATCATGAAAGAGGGACCTATGGGTTGGGTGTCACAATCCACACTCAAGCTACCAATTTTGACATTTTATATGAGTACATTTGCCCCCCATTTATTTTAGTGATGTAGAAAAGAAAAATACTAGGATAAAGGAAAAGTAGAAAGTGTACATAAACTTACCTATGAGGATGAAACTCATGAAGTTATGTGATGTTGGGTGTGCATAGAGAGATCATGTCATGAAGTGTAAATCTGCAATAGAAAAACAAAGAGTAGATCAATTCTTACTAGATATGTTATATTTAAAAATATAATGTATAAAGTTGGGTAAAAGAAATGAAGATAAAGGAAAAAATACACCTCATCAGGTATGCAGACCAATACAAAACATATTGTGATGTTGAGTGATGTTAGATGTGTGATGGGTATGTATTTCACCAAAAGTAATATCATGAATGGAGCTTAGTGCTTAATTCCCTAGGAATGGCTCAAGAATGCAAAGATTGGCCCTTTGGATCCATCATCACCCACTAAGTGAATCTAGGTGGTCATGCATGTGTTAATTTATGTTTAGACTATGTGTCCAATCCCTATGAGTAGGTGGCTCAAGAATACAAAGGCTAGTTATACCTTTGGCTCCATCATTTCCCATTAAGTGAAGCTATAAACTAATATTGATATAAATGTGTGTCATATGAGATGGCTCTTGAGGCCCATGAATGCTTTGAAATCTAACAATGTGGTGTGGCTAGCCGAATATGTACTACAAACTAGGCCAATTTTAGCCAATCTAAAAGGAAGAGATTAGGCTTCTATGAAAACCATTCTAAAACTGGAAACTAGGCTTATGTGGAAGCCACTTGGTAATGTGGAGGTTAGGCTTTAATAAAAGCCACTAGAAAATGATGCCAACCACCTATAGATGGAATAAGTCATGCAACTACTAAGAATGCTTAGGTAAATATACTAAACTCAAAAAAAAAAAGTTAAATGTGTCGTGCGCGTTGCCCTTAATCATTTTTATCTATAACATGAATTTTAATATAGAAGTTATACCAGCTGCCTTATCTAAAAATAGAAGTGATAGCCATTGTGTCATGCATGATGCCCCCTATGTCTATATTCTCTAAAACAATTGTACTAAAACTATTGAATCTAAACTAATCTATATCTAACAAAACTGTAGTTGAGCTTACCTTTCTACCTATTTCTATAAAATTTGGGTTTTTCATTATTTGGATAAGAGTGCCAAAAAAAGACACACTACTATCTTGTGTTATTGTCCATGTTTGGCACTATTATCCTTTGCTAAATATGATGACTGTTATATAATCATCACTATTTTTTTGGTCTATTCTACCTAGTTTGACCTTTAATTGTTTTTCTGAGTGTTTTAAAAATTGATTTTTTTATAGATAGGAGCTCTGATCTCCATGACAAAACCCATATTTTTTGCCCCCTCTTCTGATGGTAAGAATGAAGACCCTATAATGACTATCCTTAGAATAAAGAGCCTTACAAGTGTGTTATGATATGAAATAAATGATATAGTAATGATAATCAAAATGATGTCTCAAGATATAACATAGTTTGTAATGGAAATTGTTAGATCAATAGGGGCATGCCTAGATAGATATAACAATGTAATAGCATGTGAAGTATATTGAATTGAAACTAGAAATATTATTTGTTAGTTGTTAGTTTTTAAGGAGGGATGGAGCATGATGTTCATCATTGCATCTAAGAAAACAAAATAATACATGATGTAGATCATGGCATTGCAAATAATTGATAAGCATTCAAGTAACAAGCATATAAGGCAAGAATCAAGAAGTATACAAGAGTGGCCAAGGGGTCAAGAAAGCAAGGGATATGGTCACATGTCACTCAAACTAGAAAGCAAGCATACAAGGCATGTTCAAATGCCACATACACATATAATTGAAAATAAGCAATGTCAGCATGAGGGGAACAAGCACATAGAAGAGTACAAGCAAAGGATATTGGCAAATGTCCTAAGGCACACACAAGAATATAAGCAATAGGAATTAGAAAATGCAATCACATCTAGCTATGCAACTCAAGAAAGGAAAGCATGTAATATATTGGAAGTAAAATCACATCTAACTAATCAAAATAAGAAGTGAAAGTATGCAAGACATGGAGTATAAGACTAGGTATATGATTAGAAATAAATAAGTGTTATATACTAGTGAGTATCTATAGAGTAATTTGTGTAAGCTAGTAAGTAATGTGCATCAACATGACAACTATAGTGTATTATGTAGGAATGACATAATTTGGATGGTGCAATCATGTAGAATATGCCCCTAGTGGGTAAATATATCAATGTATGTCTCGAATGTAGAAGTAGGATACCCCCTCAATGGGTAGAGTGAAGCAATCAAGGATCTGGATGTCACTGCACACACTCAAAGTATATCAAGTGAAGCATGATAAAGTAGATAAATCAACAAACAATAGTATAGAATAGTAAAATGTAAGTCTATCATGGTAGTATAAATGTAAAGCATGGATAATGCATACAATTAAAATATTTTTGGTGTTTTTGAATTATTTGAATGTTTTTGGATTTTGACATATTTGAATGTTTTAAGATTTTTGATATTTTGAGCTATGTGAAATCAATCAAAAAGAAACTATATATAAGTAAGTCTGAAGAGAGGCAATACTAACTAATGATTCTCATTAAATGCTCCCTATCATGCTGTCCTATATCAATGAGAGGGATCATGCATTATCATGAAACTTGATGGAAGGGTTGAGACTGTGGCTCTAGAAGCAATGTATGTTGTATATTCTCTAAAATATCTATAGTGGAAACCAATTGTGGAGTCCCCCTATAACTCTAAAAAGTGGATGCAACTATAGGACTCTTAGTGACCCATCTAGTAGTAGTAGAAGCTCTCTGAATGTGTGCTCTGTGAGTAAAGGTATAAGACCTCAATGAGACTACCCTGAGTGTGAACACTATAACTAGAAACTGTCTAGAGTCTAGAAACTATGGTTTTTCTAAAAGAGGCCTCTATGAAAGTGTATGAACTCTTTGTGCTGGTGAGGAAGGACTCAACTATGTCTAAATATGAATTGGAGGAAGAACTATAACTGGTGGAGAAGTCAAAACTAATGAGTGTAAAGTAGAAGATGGATCTGAAGTGGGGAGTGGTAATTCATATGGAACTCCACCAACTATAACATAATTAGCACTAATGAATTTTATGCATCTATGAACTATAGAAGATATTTCTCAAAGTTTTTGAATCCTTGGTTGGCTAGGCAACATATCAAAAACTCCTACACTAAGAATAATAATAAATGGTTTGGCCACATGTGTTAGGCTAACCTATAGAGGAAGTATAATCTCACCCAATGAACTTTGTATGTGCCCACTAAATCCATTGATAACTATGTTCATTGGGGTAATATCCTACTCTAAATATCCCAAATGTTATAGTAATGTCCTAGTGCACATGTTCACATTAGATCCATTGTTTATGAGAACACTATGAATGGGAAGATGATTAATATAAGCTCTAATAAAGAGTACATGGTAATCCAAATCATCCTCAACTATCTCCTAATTTAAGAAGGAGATGGAAGGTCTAGGTGGAACTCTAGAATTATACACACTAATCATCTTGCTCAAAAGATGTGTCTCAACTGAAGGTGCCTGATATGTAGTCAATGGAGGATGTGCATGATATGCATGGTGGACACCTAATGTATCCCATGTCTCTTATTTAGAATGTCGTGGGAAATGATTTGAGAATATTTTTAAAGTTTTGTCCTACATTTTCTTTGCCTGAGGAGGCTCAACTGGAGTGCCAAGATCAATAACATTTCCATTTATCAAGTTATATATCTCATGTTTCAAATTTATGCATCTATTTTATGTGTGGCTTGGTTCCCTATGAAAATTACAAAATGTATTATGATCATATCCTCATGGAAGAGGCTTTATTGGGTCAACTTCCTAAATAGGAGGGAGAGATATAATATTACATTCCAATAGCTACTGTAAGACTTTGGCTGGAAAAACTAGTAGATTGGTAAAGGTTCATCGAGGAGGTGTTGATCAAACCACTCATTGAGGGGGATCTAAAGCTATATTATTTGTAAGTTGATTCTGACTTTTGTTATCATTAACCTTGAATTTATATGGGACTTTGTTATTACTTTTATTTGTTATTTTTGACATACTTATGTACTTGAGTTTGCCCATTGAAATTATTTTGACTTCCCTTTCCTTTAGTCTATGACATAACTCAGTGAAAGAAGAAAACATTTTAAACATTATTGACTCATGCAAAGCTAGTAGAAGACTCTATTTGAAGAGATCTTGTAACTCTTGATCGATCATGGGACTAGTCATTTTAGCTAGGATAGTCTTATATCGAAGAACATAATCTGTGAGATGTTCATTTGACCTTTGTTTATCTTGTACAACTTGGGCATAAGAAACCTTATCACCAATTTTAATGTTAAAATGAGCTAGGAACATGTCAGCTAAAGGATTTAATACATTAACTGACTGATTCAATAGACTATAAAACCATTATAAAGCATAATTTTTTAGACTCTATGGAAATAGCTTGGTTATTAGCTAGTCATTTGGCACATAGTCCAAGCATGTTGCATGAAAATCTCTCAAGTGTGTCTTTAGATCACCCTTGCCATCATATAAAGTGAGTTTAGGTTGAACAAAACTTTATGGCAAGGGTGTTAAAGCAATATGACATGCCAATGGTTTATCAAGTAGATCAAATGAATCCAAGGTATGTGTAGGTCTAGAGGTATCTTGCTCAAGATGTAACACCTTGGATTGAAGATATTTTATATCTTGCATAAGGGTTACCACATCAAGAGACAAAGATGTATTAGCTATAATTGGTGGTGCCTCATAGGAAGGTTGGGCTGCCTTAGAGGGTTTTTGAGACATAGTTGGCCTGTAGTGTCATTTGCAATTGGTTGCTCTGAAAGAATGGAAGACTCAACTTATTTAGCATTTTTAATTTTCATGATAGATTGTAAGATAAGGGTATGATCTTAGGGTTGTTTCCTACGTATTTATCAAAAACTTTTTAGGTTCAAGTCTTTGTTGAGGATAACTTGATTATCAATAATAGGTAAAAGTGGATCAAGAGTCTAATGTGGTGGGTTATGAACATTGGTGTTTGTATCATAATTTTTATTCTCATACTGCTCATTGTTCAAATTATCTTCATGTAAATTGGTGTAATTTGGATGTGTAGGATCTATAGCAGGAACTTGAGTTGGTTGTTTATCCATGGTATATGGTTGGGTTAAAGGAATATGGGTGAATTTAGGAGGATTTCCACTAAGTTTTGCACTTCTTCTCAAAGGAAGAGATGCAAGGAACTTAGGAGACATAAGGAAAACCACTTTAATAATGGAAGAAAATATTAAACAAATATAATCTAAACAAGGAACTAGAATATGCATAAAAAGGATATGAAGTTCATAAACATGTAAGGTGATACCTCAAAAATAATGGGACCTATTATACGAAACAAGGGTTTTGAAAAATGATGATTTTTTAAAATTAATATAGAATTTTAAAAATTGATGTGAATTTTTTATTTAAATGTGTAGGTCAAAAATGAGAAAAATATTGGAAAAAACTCTTGATTTAAAGGGACCTAGTATATGCAACTAGGGTTTAGAAAAAAATGATTTTTTTAAAATTGATATGGAATTTTAAAAATTAATATAAATTTTTTATTTAAATATGCATGTAAAAAATCAAAAAAATATTGGAAAAAATAGGAAGGAATTTTCCATAAGGTTTGTAGGGTTTTTATGTGCAAAATAAGTAAGTCAGGTTCATAAAATGATTTAATAATTTTAGGAATATTGGAGTCTTATTCCTAACTTAGTTAATGGTCTAAGTTGACTAAATTAGTAAATAATATTATAATAATTTAACTACTAATTTGTATAATTTATTTGACTTTTGTAGCTTTCTAAAAATAGTAATGAAAGAAGATAAATGTAACTTAGCTTAAAATTGGGCTGATACAGCTGAGACAGAGGTTGATATCGGTTGTGTAAGATTGGGATAGTGTCATGAATCTAGATCCATCTTTTATTTAGTGAAAGGATAGGAGCACTAGAAATAGGACACTTTGGGGTCTGATGCTATAGTCCAAGTCATGTTATTATCCAGTCTGATCATAAAGATCTAATTTTTCTAGGTTTTGTCCATTGTCCTTGTGTGATCTTGCCTATGAAATTTTGAATCTTGAAAGTCAATAGAGCTCCTTATAAATATAATTTAATCTCTAACCCTAGACCTTCATTATGCTTGAATAAAACTTTGAGAAAGAGGGGGGGTTAGTGTGTGTAAGATGAAATAAATGTGTATCCACACCCCTTATGTGGGCACGCTACCTACATAACAATACTCTAAATAAGGATCAAACCATATGTAGTTCTCCCACTTGAGGTGCTTTGTGAAATAGTGTTATGCAGATGCAAAAATGCTAAATTGGGTGTGTTTCAGGTGGCTAGGGACTAGTGTGAGGATTTGGATATGCTTGTAGCTATATTAGATGGTTGTATGCAAAGAATAAGGAAATTTACCTTAGTGGTTTTGCTTTTATTATTGCTTAATTTTTTAATATTTTCCAACCCTTTCTAAATGAACTTTGAATGGGATTTTATAGATATTTATTGGTCATGGGTTAAATGTATTCGCACTAAGCTGACATAATGAAGAGGAAGAATCAAAAGGAAATGATTTTTTAGGCTCAAAATATGATTGGATAGGAGTGTTGTGAATAGGAAACCCTAGGGTCCAATGCTATAGTCCAACCCCATTGCCCCTATCCTACAAGCTTAGAACCTAAGGGGGGTGGAACTAGCATGGGAAATACAACCTAGATGAGTTGGAATCAGGTCTCAAAAGTCTATGGATGACTAGGAATAAGCAAAAAGGTGTCTAGAAGGGTCATGAGAGAATGCAAGAGGGACCTATGGGTTGGGTGTCACAAGCCAAACTCAAGCTACCAATTTTGACATTTTATATGACTATAAAAAGCACAAATATTGGCACAAGAATTGGAAATTTCATCTTAAAATGTTGAATCAAGATTCAAAGTTGGTTTAGATCTCAATTCCTAAAAGGGGTTGATCTTGGCACAAATCAAACTAAAATTAGGAACATGTTTTTGAACTTGGAACTTAGATTTTGTAATTAGAACTAAGAGGGGAAATTGAAATGGGTAATTGTTTGTGAACTAAATCAAATGGTATAACAACACATATTTGACTAGGAGTTGGGCACTTGAACTTTTACTTAGGTTTCGACTAAATTGAACAACATAACAACACAAATTTGACAAGAAATCAAACATTGATTATGAAATTAGTTTGAAGTGGTAAATTTCATATTTGCACAAGACTTTTGGTTTAAATTAGGCAGCCTAACAATGTGGTTTGGACAAGAAATGTAGGTATTTGTACCAAGTTTAGACATGTCACTTTAGTTTGACCCAAAATTTTGTCAAAGAAATGCTTCATTGTGTGGGTATAAAAATGGTTTTGGATTTAGACTTAGTTTGCTTGATTTGGTCTCAAGTTTAAACAAGGTTTCAACATAACAATCAAGCAACAACACATAAGCATTACAAGGCACTTTAATAACTGACATGAGTTTACATCACATCCATTGAACATTTTGAAACACTTGTCTTGAAAGAGGATTATAAAGTTTAAATTTTATTAAATAAATTATTACAATTATTGGTAGGGTTTTTATCCCCCCTTCTCTCTCAAGGTTCATTTGATAAAGGTGAACTTTGGGAGCAGTTACTTTTGCACCCTTGCATCAATTTTGTTAGAGGTAAAATAACTAAGAGGGGGGGTGAATCAGTGAGCCTAGATATTTCAATTTCAATTACAATCCTTTAAAGTATTAACTAATTATCATATATTAATTTTATCAAGAAGCATTAAAAAGAGATCTCATACATTTAATGCATACACAAGATCAAACACATAACACGTAGTTCTTGTGGGAATTCCTCATGGGGAATAAACCCCACTCTCAAGCCTACAACACAAATAGAATATTATATTATAATAAACTAAAAATAAGAGACTAATCAAGTCCTTTAGATCAGCAAACCTTGATCATATCCTCTTGACCAAAGGTATTTAATAAAACACCTATTTCATAAGGAACAACTACTCTTAAGGAAGACCAAGTCCTTTAGACCCTCCTTTGAACACCTCCACCTTAGAAATGATGTCTTCAACACCTAATGATGGATCTCCATTTATATGACCCCTGCACAAACTCTCTCTATCTCAAATAGGCCTCTCACATAGGCATGCCACAATCTCTCTCCTTCACTCAAATTGTCCTCATATGCACACTTGGACCTCTTCTCATATCCTCAAATTGAAAGATCACTATCCTAGCATTAATAACATGATCTACAGGTCATAGATACATTCAAAAAACTATTCTACTCATTAACTCAACCAATATTCACACTACCTATCCTTCACTTAACAACACTCACATCCACCTTGCACGAGTCTCTCTAAAATCTCACATACAAGTCTTTTTCACAAGCCTAGAAACCAACACATTTGGTTTTACTATATAAAGAGATAACATGAATGAACAAGGTCACAATATTTCCTATCAGCCACAATACATGTCTTCACCCTTAAGGCATCTCACATGGGTTATACTTAAGCACAATCCACTTTCAAATAGGCCTAAGTCACTTTTAGGTCCTAAGGAGACCCATTCAGCTCTTTGACACTTCTTCAAGAAAATAAAGAATATAGGAACACTTTTCCAGCTCATGAACCCATGCCACATAATCTATATGTCCTCCTTAAGTTTCCATATCCATCACAATACCCTTCTACTTAAGCACAAAATGCTTAAATAATATTCTATGCACACAATCATTATGAGAGAACACATAATCACATTTTAAGCCTTTGTTCATATAAAAAATTATTGTTAAATCCTTAAAAATTCACACATAACATTCTTATGGAGTAATCAACACTCCTTAATATCCAATTCACCATAAAACATTGAAATATCATCTACATAAGCTCAAACATCCCTCTCGAGTAACTTGTAGAACATGCACAAAAACATAGGAAAATTTAGAGATAAATATATTTATCTATACACATTTACATATATTAAAATTAGTTTAATTATATGCACCATGTATTTATTTTCATTTTTTATTTTTACATCATGAGAAAATTCATCTTGGATCAAAAGTTATAGCCAAAAAACACAGACTGGTTTTTCCCCTTGTTAAAATTCAAATATTTAAATGTCAATGGTCATAGTTAAACTTTAAACACTAATATAACATCTCATGTCCTTACTACTTAGATCAAATACACACTTTATATCTTATTTTAACTTTAATGCATAGGCATTAATTCTCAAATGTTAAGCCTCGGTCACTTTGACCTCATCTCGTGCAATCTTATAAAGTTGACTCATCGCATACTGTCGATCTCTATGGATTAACCAGGTCTTTAATTATCAATATTCACCATTAAATAAATTTATATGAACACCCTCTCATCATTATATCCTTATCTTTTACCTTTTCTCAATCATTGAATAATGTGCACTTCTTGCCATCTTGTTGCTTCTTATCATCTTGGAACACACATACTCCATTAATCTTCTGTAAGATGCTCGATCTTTATCTTTGGTAAATAGCTATAACATTGACCCATTTTAATCTACACATATCATTGTATATATAATTACAAACTCATATTAACCATTGGATCTCCACAAGGTCCAAATCTTTAACCTCATTCAAATTGACTAAGTATGGGGACCAACTACAATATGCCTAGAAAGCCTACTTTGCACAGATATATCTTTTACCTCGATCAATCTCATGACTTTGAATTTGCACCATATAAACACCTTTAATATGGTAATCTAACCATGTCACAAAATTATCTTTTAACCTTTGTGCATGTGGCATATAATTTCATTAAAATGCCTTCTCAAAATCTTCTGTCACAGAGCCAACTATGCTAAAAACTTATCTAGGAGACCAAATTTAAACATGCATAACTTTTGTCATGCTTCAGTGCATGATTTAAAATTTAGAAAAAATAAATTAATATCAAAAATAAGCAAACCCATATGATCACCTTCTTCTAAAATATCCACACGTGTGACATATAACTTCATCAATATGCTTATTTGGATCTTCTTGCCATATTGTAAATTCGGCTATGGGAAAACACTATCAAAATGTTTGGGAGCCCAACTTTGCACCCACATATCTTTGACTGTACTTAATATCATGACCTATTATTTATCACATATTAACCAAGTACTAATTTTATCACAACCATATGACCAAATCCCCCTGACTCATCCATACGTGGCAATTTTAGCAAGCTGCCTACTCAAATTTTCTACCACCAGACCTAAATTATCTAGATGAAAACTATGGACTACCAAATGAATCCACTTATGCACACAAGATCTCAAATCATAAATAACATATTAGGGACTTATTTCACATTATCAAATCACTATGCTCATCCTTAAACATCTCTAACCATGTCAAAACTAAAGATCAACCAAGCCAACTTCAAGCACACTAGGACAAGCACATTTCACAATTTGTCATTATCACTTAAGCTATAAAAACACTTAATATACTCAACATGACACCTACATGACATCATTTAATAATACTCCAATAAATTTATGATCTATGACAAAAGAGGCATCTATTTTTTTTATAATGGGCTATCTAGATGGTCCATATATATAACCCATAATAGGTAGTACACAGGCACAAAAATCCATCGAAGAAGAAATCCAAATTGGGCAATCCATGGGAGGGGTCTTGTCCCCACCATGATCATGTTATCCTTTCCTTCTAAGTAGCAGTGTTTTTAAATTTGGATTCTTTAAAGATGTTGTCTAATGGCCTAGTGTAGGGCTTCCCTTACCTTCACAAGATTCTTTCTAAGGAATCACGCTTAGCCCTAATGATAATTGTGTTCCATTTGTATACCCCATCAAATGTATGGGGTTGGTATATATGCTATGGTATCAATTACTAGTCATATCAACCTATGAGACTTGTAATAAAGTGATGAAATCCTAATTATAAATCCTAAAATAAAAACATGGAAGGTATCATTTGGACTAATGAATATTTAGGATAAAATGGCTTGACACTTTGCATTTCTGAGTCACCCAAAAATGGGAGAGAATATATGCAAAATGCTTCATAAGATAATATACACTTGTAATAAACTAAAGAACATGAAAATGAACATTTTTTTTAAACCCAAATTGAAATGTGGATTCATTTATTGCCCAATTAAAATGTGAGATAGAAATTGATTTGTTTGACTCAAAATGCCATTTCTTTGGCCAAGGTCTTCCATCAAACCAATTAGTAGTTTTTTTTTTTTGTTTTTAGGTGGTCTTTGGAAATGAAAAACTTAAAAAATCCAAATATCAAAAATTTCCCAAACACCAAATACTTGCAAGTTAAGATAGATATGCGAAAAATTAACTTGCAAGTTAGAAAACAACCAAATGAGATAAAATAAAATAAACAAATAAAAATAGACAATTAGTAAAATAATTATATCTCACAAAATATGAACCAGAACATTAAGAAATTTGAAAAACTTTGACATAAATCAAATCCACATCCACTATAAAAGGTTTAGAGAAAAATCAGTTACAGATTAGAAGATATAACCTATTTAATAGTTATAAAAAAGAGATAGTGATTAAGTTAAGCATATCTCCTAAAATAATGATCAAAACAATACAAAATTTGGATAACACAAATATAAATACGCATACCAAATTTTTGATTAAATCAACAAATGAATTAAAAATTGTAGCCATGTTACTATCTTTTTTTTTTTCATTTTCTTTTTATATAATAGAAGAAAAGAGAAGAGAAATATTGGAAGAAGAAGAAGACGTGGGGTGTGAAATCTAGTCCAACTAGGTGTACCATTATGTAGATAGGGATTTGAAATACTAGAAGAAGAACCATCTTGTATGATCACAAATTAAACAAACATTAGAGTATCAAAACATCTAGTAGCCCTCTACCAAGGGTGAGCAAATATGAATTGAAAGAAGGAATGCAAACAAGAAAAGAATAAATATTACCTTATGATATATCTTCTTACCAATCGATTTAAGTAGGATTTGAGATTAGATTATGAGATAGAAGTCTTTGAAATTGTTATTTTATTGTAGGAAGCACCTCTCCTTGTTCACCTTGATTGTTGTGGCTTGGAAATTGATAGAACTTTGTTGTGGATTAGCAATTGATAGAAGATTGAATCTTCCAAGGTTATTCTGGCATAATAACCTTGTAAATATTGGATCTTACTAGAGGAATTTTAGCATAGTAATATTAGGATAAAGAAGCTTTTTCTAAATTGGAGGAATAACCTCCAATTTATAGACTTTTTAAATGAATGTGAACCATCCATCTTGAGATGAGAATCAAGGGATGAGAATAAAAGATAATTTTTAATTCAAAATGGAAATCTTGAATTAAAAATTGGATTGGAGAACATGTAGGATTCACAAATGAATTAAAATTTATTTGGGAGGAAGATATAATATAAAATTGGTAAGTGGGATTGAATGGAAAATGAGGTGGATTACTAAATTGGAAAGATGAGGAAGATAATATTATAAAATTCCAATGTTGGGGGACAGATAGGACCTAGGGCATCTTTGAAATTTGGAAAAGAGAATACAGTGGAAGATGACCTCATGAGGTGAGGATAATTAGATTTTTGGATTTATAAAAATTATGAATATTCAAAATCCATGGAATTTATGATTAAGGAAGGACTAGTTAATTAATTTGGATTAATTAACTTAATAAATATGTGAATAGTAAAACATGAATAGTGATGGTAAATAGTGATGATGAATAGTAATGATGAATAGTAATGATGAATAGTGATGATGAATAGTAATGATAAATAATAATAATGATGAATAGTGATGATGAATTAAAATTAGATAAAAATAGGGATGATTAGGCATTAGTGAAAAAAAGGTTAAAATCAACACTAAGTGTTCAATTTTAAGTGTCTACACCCATAATGCTGCCACGTATGCACACTCTCCCATGGCGACCATTATTAGAGAGACCCACATGTCAAAAATATGTTGTAGATTTTAGAGGGCCTCCCTCTACTCACTTTATTCTAAGATTGGTATTATTGAGTTCTCAGGGCTCTTAGCATAGAGCAACTATGTCAGTTATAGCATCTTCTACCAAATGGGTCCTTAAGACCCTTACAGTTCATAGGGTACCATAGTCAGTTTCACAGATTCCTAGCACCTCTTCACAGGTAGTGCCAACTATAGATCACTTGGTACAAAAGGTTATCGGACCTTGGTTACCTTTTCATAAAGCATGAATTATTATTGTTCTTTTATTTGACATAGGCCACATTGGTAGTGAGTCTCCCATGAGACTCATCAGTTAGTATGTTCTTCCCTTCTTGTGCACAGTTTCCTTAATTTTTCCTCCTTTTATATAGTTTCATTTTAATGTTACTTATACATAGCTCATATATAAAAAATACAAAAACAATATAATATGACAAAACACAAAAACATTCAAATATTTACTCAAAAAATACAAAATATTTATTGTATGCATTGACATGTTTACATTTCTTATATTTATCAGGCACTATATATGTTATCTTAGTATAGTTAGTTTTTATCATATATACATGATATAATTATTATTTTCAAGTGTTTACAGATTACTACAAGACTCAAGTCCATTATATAGATCCATATTTACTACTATCTACCCACTATGGGCATATCCACAAATACATGGGTTCCTCATTTGATACATTCATCCATTTAGGGGCATCGTATACACAGTTTTAATTGTCAGGTTATATCTTTATAAACTCTACATCACTAGCATTGTCATATCTTGATATTTATCATCTTACACCTACTTATATTTTTTGTGGACTAATATTACTCTAGACTTAGATTATGTACATCTTTGCTCTTATATATATTTATGCCACATGTTCATGCATTCCATTTCTAGCTTTCTTAGTTTAGACTTGATTGTGACTATATGCTTCTTATATTCAAGGGTATTTAAATATGCCATTGCTTTACATCTTTACGCCACTTATTTTCATTATTTGTATGCTTTGGACATGTGCCTATATCCTTGTGTGTGCCTTCTTGATTGTGTATGTGGAAATTTAAACATGTCCTATGTGGATCTAAGCCAACTTGCTTGTTGTTTATTTATGTAGACATTTAAACATGTCCTTGTATGTATTACTTTCTTAGATTTTTTGACATGTGCCATGTCTCTTTTATTGAGGCCCTTTAGCTACTTTCTATGCCTCATGTGTGTTATATGTATGTTTTCTTGTATGTGTCATAACCATGACACTTGTCTCTTACTTATTACACACTCTAATTTGAGATGCCATGAGGGACCTTGTGCATATCCCCTTCATACTTAGGTGTTTTTATGGACATCATACCCTATCCCCCTAGATAGATACTTAATTATTACTCAAATTTGTTATTACATACATTGTTATATCTATTTTGACATCCTTGTGAATGTTAGACATAACATACATTGCACATTACAAACTTATACTTATATTATCTTACATTATGATGTTATACATGCACATTATATTGGATTATTACACAAATATGATATATGATCTGCCTAACATACATCTTGTAGAGATTTTTCTTTTGAGGATAGTTCTTGCATAAGTTCAACAACTTCCCTTAAAAGAGGGTGCATTCATAGGGGTTTGTCACAAAGATCAGGCTCTCATAATGCACTCATAGTACATTTTTTATCACACAAGATCATATTATAAAAATCAAAATCAAGTAAACACAATGGAAAATAGTGACATAGAGATCAGTATAGTTGCATAAAAATTAGAAAAATTAGACATTAACACCCAAATTGAGACTACTAGTGCCATGTGGCACTACTATCTAAGATATGTGTTATTATCTAATAGCCTCATTTTTAAAAAAATAGATTGGCCAAAAAATTACATCAGGTATAGTTCAAGTTTACACAGGTTTAGTTACAAATTTACCATTTTTGGCTTAGTTTAGCTCATACTAGTTTGCTCAGATTGGGGACATCATGTGTGGTATGACCATTCCCATTTTTAGTTTAGATACTCAGATACATATTATTATAACTCATTCCATAATCCATATGTTTAGATATTAGATGTGGGGGCATGTGTGTGGCACATTATTTTTATATTCTCATTTACACACAAGTTAATCAAATGGAATGACAAACTCTATCTCATTTTCTATGTTGTATACATCAGACATCATATTCTAGGTTCCATACTAGTTTCATGCCTTACTCCATTTGTAGTAGTTGGCATTCTCAAGTAACCCAAAGTTACCTAATATACCTGAGTGGTTGCATATCCAGCATCTCCATTTAGACATTTCCAATTACATCGTGTAGTTTTAGTTTTAGATGTATTTACTACACATGGGTAGGCAATGATGGAGTCATTCTACTTGAGTTCTTGAGCCACCTAAATGAGGGGTTAGACACACCATCATTCCAATCCAAGTTATTCACAGGTCATGATCCACCAAGTAGGGGTGGGAAATAATGGAGTTAAAATAAGATTAAGTCATGAGCCACCCACACATGAGGATTGAAAAATCCATCAGCTCAGTCCAAGATATTCACTGATTGATCACTATTTACATGTAAACACACATAGGTTGTCACCAGTTTTATGTATTAGTTCATGTACCTAGTGAGGTGTATTAGTTCATTTCCTCTCTCTTATCCCTTTACTCAATTTTACTATGTTTTGCATCTTTACTCAGTTTTGTCTTTGTTTTTTACATCTCTTAAGTAAGGATATATTTATGCACATTTCACTTGGAGGAAACACATTGGAGCATGATTCACATATTCAAATCTAGACTCATGAGCTTCACCTCTTAGGTAAGTCTAGGTACACTTTTTTTTAATTTATGCTAGTCATTTCACTTTACTACGTTTCTATAATAAAGGGAGGACAAATTTAATCACCTAAAAATGACACATGAGTGTTAAGAGTGCTACTTGAGACCACTTATATCTATCTTAGCCCTAAACCTATTTTAGGGCCTATTTTCATACTTATTTAGCCTTTGTGTAAGCCACAAGCATCCCTAGTCATCCCTAAATTAGTCTCATACCCTCATTCTTACATCTTGGTCCTTTGTGCCATAGGTTCTACCGCTTGGACACTAGTTCCATAATAAGTACAAGAGCACCACATTATGCTAATGTCCTAATTTTGGCACTATTTCCCTTTCCCTCTTGTTTCCATAAATGGATATCTTTTCAAATCTTAGACCTCTTAGGGTCAGCCTAGACCTCATTTATCACTTGCACAAGTACAAAAATAGTATAAATACATGACTTTTAGTTTGTTAACCACTAGATGGAAATTAGATTTAAATCACACATACAAACTCAGAACAAGTTATGCATAATTAAGTTTATCAATCCCTATTCTACCCTACTTATGCATACGACCATCTACAACATTCCTAAGATCATATTACTTATATTTCCATTTTGAATATCATTTAAATCACTCAATTCAACTATCATACTAGATTCACTTACACCTGTATCATCACTTAGGTGGAGATAACTACATCAGGCTTGATACCTCTTCAAAGTATTGGTATGTAGGCAACTCTCATCATAGCAAGGTGTTGAGGATGTTTAGCCTACCCCATTAAAAACACACTTTACTTCTTGTATCAAATGGATTTCCTAATAACATAGAGGATTATGTTTTTCTCATAAAATTAGTCAAAATAGGTCATTTATTGGGTCTATGAACTTGTGCATTAAGGAACAAGCTTGATAGACCTATATATAGGTACACCTAGAAGCTTAAAACAATCCTATACATAGGACATAACTACCAAAATATGGAAACTAACACCACATAGATCTACTATTTGGGAGGGGTTTTGATACCTAGATCCTATTTATGACACTCAAACTAGTCTATGCCTTAGTTTTTAGCCTCCAGATCATCCACCTCAATCATTTTCCAGCTAATTTCTCATTTACATTATTTATTGTTATTTTTGAAAAGGCTAAATTTAGTAAATTATATAACAAAATAGTGGTTGTATTTATTGCATACTTGTACCCTATTTACTATACTCATACCCTTTAACAACATAGGGTTTAAACACCATAAACCCTAAAAAGATAAATCATATGTATTCTCTTGATGAATAAGATTAATCTTGATTTGGTTATATCCAAAAAAAACATCCATAAATGATAAGATCTCATATCTTCTTGTAGAATCCATAATCATATCTATATTTGGGAGTGGAAATTCATCTTTAGGACAAGCTTTTTTGAGGTCTTGATAATCTATACAACATCAAATGTCTCCATTAGGTTTTTTTATTAGAACACTATTAGAAATCCATTCAGGATCATCAACAAATTGAATCAATTCAACATCCTAAAATCATTCATCACTTATGGCTAACAAAGAAAATTTTGGATGCATTTCCTTATCTTTGCTTGACTATTTTTGTATCAGGATATAACACAATGTTATACATAGCCACCTCAAGAAATATACCAAGCATATATTTATAGGCACATGCAAATAATTTAGGATAATCATGTAAATTTTGTATAATGTATTTACCTTCATCGTTTTTTAACATGGTGGCTAGTAGTATTGGTCATGGGTCATTTTCAATGCCAAAGTGAAATTAAATTATTTTTTCATTAAGTAATGTTGATCACACACCCATAAACTGAGTATTAGGAATAATATTAGGACCATCTAATTGTGTTTATGGTATGTAATCATCACTTTCTCTAAAATAATTTATGCATTAATTTCATAAGGAAATCATTTATTATGGTGGGGAGAAGGGAGATATTCATATGCACCAAGTTATTCTAAAATAGACTCATCATTTGAAAATTCATCCCATGTGAAAATTTTAGGTGAAATGGTATCATCAATGATCTCAAGATATAGTAAGGATAAATGTGAAACATAGTTCACTTATGTATGAAGCTCACAACATTCCTTGGTAGTAACTATAAATGTGGGTGATTTCTTAGCAAAATTATGTCTATAAGAAGTAGACTCATTATTGTACCTAGGATCCACTCTTCCTTATTTAGGAATAGGAAAAATAAGATCAACTATACTATGTGCATGATTACCTAGCCCTTATCCCATAATATATTTATATTTTTTAAATATTTAATCCCAAAACCATATTGATTAGAGAGAGGAAGAGATGCAACCAAATGTGGTGCAAGGAGCCTCAACATTTGGAGTAGATTTGGTATGTCCAAAGAAGAAGGTTTCATGTATGTAAAATAAGGATTGATATGATGCACTAAATCACAATATTTGAAAGGTTCTTGATCTAAAGAGAATGTATGTATATACCATTAATAATTGTATTTAATAAATGCATGCAAGGTAGATGGGATAACATTCATGTCATCCTAATAATAATTTGTAATTTAGATCATTAGGCATAACTTGACACACCATAGCAAGGGTATATGGGCCCAAGGTGATATTCAATGAAATTTTCCCAAGTAATTCATGTGGGATGTTGTCAAAGCCACAAATATTCATGTCTAAATAGATGAGGTCATTTTTTGTCATGCCTAGTAAATTTAAGATGGATATATTACAAATGTTCAAGCTAGAACCATTATCAATAAGCACACATTTAGCTACTTTATTTTGTACAAAAAATAAAATATACAAGGGTAAATAAATATTTAATAATATGATATAGGGAAATATATTCCTTTTAAAATTAAATGTTTTTATCCATCCATCAGATGGTATTAATGATAGAAGTTATGTATGGAGGTTTGACATTATTTGGTAAAAGAGTAGTTTGTAAAGCTTCATTAAAATATCCTTGTACATCAGTGTCTTTTTCAAAAGCTCAGATAGGGAATTTTTTGCAATAGTTTTCTTTAGTTGATCTAAAATATCAAAGACTTTTGGTTAATTAACTTGCCCATGTGAAGAATTTATTTTAGGAATTACATCTAAATTATATAACACCTCAGTAATATAAACTTGGACAATACATATCATGGATGTACCTTTAGCTTTAAGACCTTCTTACTATCAAAAGGTTCACTTAAACTATCTCTCTATGGAAAATTACTTATATCTTAGTCTGGCTAGTGTCATTCTAATTACTCATGCCTTCTATCATAATCATATTATTGTAAACCTACTTATATTCTATCTTGTAATTTTGGGTCATGTGCCTATTTTCCTACTTCCCAAACACTTGTGTCACTGTCACAAACCTACGTCGATACAAGTGTCTTATTCTAATGCAAGTGTACATTGATTTAAATTCATCAAATTTTAAAATTAAATGTACACTTATGGTTGGCCTAAGTTCTTTAACATGAGATATTTCTAAAAGGGATTGGTATATATGCATGATCAATCCTCATCCATTACCCACATAGCAAAGACCTAACAACTCATAAGGCAACTTACTAAAATCATTAAATCAAGCATTCAAATGAGAAAATATTCCCTATTTTATTATATTTTTATATCAATCATAAGGACAACACATTAATAAGTTTGAATTACTGAAGGAGCACTCCATGAGACATACTTGCCAAGTTACAAGCTAGGTCACTGTTGTACTAGTTTATCACACCTTGCATCCTTATACACACATAATATAACACATAATGGGAACTACATGAGTCTAAGTCCCTCTTTAGATTAGTGTATATGCAAGTAGCACCCACTGACATAATAATATTTAGGTTTAGCTCGATATCATGAGCCCACTAACCCATTTTTCCCATAACCACTATGAAGATGAAGAATTAAGGTTTTATTATTTAATAAAGAGGGATAATCTATGATTCATATATGAGCACACTAGAGTGAAGGTGGAATGAAACACAAAATATCATAGGTGGTTGAAATTATATCTAAAATGTATTTTGTATTGGATACTTACGTCCAAGTTAGACATAAGATTCAATGTAGTTGTCTGAGGTTGATGCAAGTGTTTGAGGCTACAAAGATAAAATTTATAGAATCTAAAAACTGATCTAAGGCTTTGATCTAATCTATTTATAGGATATTCCATATTTAGATCCACATGTGCATATTTGATCCACTCAGTATTCTTGTGCTCATTTCATTACTATAACAATCAATAGTTATACTTATTATTTTTAGCATATCTCAATATTTAAATTCAAAATATTATTTATCTAAGCTTGTAATTAATTCACCTACTATAGATCTATTTATCACTCTTGTGCTTATTCATTTATATAATATTAACCCTATACTATATTGACTCATCTCAATTAAGGTTAAACATTTTGGTGAACCCAATCTATGCGAATGCAAAATCTTCTAGCATGTTGTTTCCTAGGGTTTCCTATTTTATTCTTGATTTATCTCTTTCCTTATTTTTCAAAAAATAAACTAAATAATTCCTCCATGTCCAAATATAATAAACCAAGGTATAACTTTTAAATATAATAAAGGTATATTTGTCAAGTTATAGCCCTTGACAACTAAAGATATCAAACAATACTAGATGAGGATAAGTGGGCATATGCGATGTTTGAACTTGAAAAATATATTCAAGGTGCTCCTATCTAAGATCTTGAACCCATTATACCCTCATAGTTTATAGTTAAGTCACATAATCATGCTCTTAATACACCTTCTACCACCAAAAAGGATACATATAATTAAGATGTTCCTTCATATTATGGTCAAAATTTCTTACATGTACATAAGGAAATTATGGTTGATTTACAAATTACTCATAAAAGGGATATTCCTTCAAGTAAATCAATTTAAAACTCTATAATTCCCACATTTAAAAATAAAATCCCCCTTGAAAAATGTGATTACTCCCTTATTTATTCATTTGAAGTTGAATTTTTTTTAAAGGTAAACTATTTTATGGTTTTTGGTAATTTTCATAGAAAATACACAAATTGATAAACTATTTAAAGGGAATGACAATATTCATATTTACACTAAAAGACAATCAAAAATACAGTTCTTTCTTAATTTAGCATGTATAATAAATACAAGTACAAGGAATTTAAGTGATAAGAGATATCATATCTTATTTTATATTATGTTATGAGGTATGATAGTGATTAGCAATTGTCACAAGATTGCATCATAGGTTTTGACCTTGTTCATTCTACATTTTGTCTATTTTTGCCTATTGGATGGTTGTGTTGAATAGGGATATTAGCATTGATGTAGGTGTTCACCTTCGATGCAAGTATCCAGTCAAAGATACATATAAGAATGGATCCAAATTTACACCATGCCTACATTATCACCTATATAACTTCCATGTGCCTCAAGTTATACCTACATGTGTGTCAAATATATCTAATGAGGAAAACCCTAGTTATTTTACATTAGACCTCATATAACTTGGTAAAATGGGGTTATCACATGAGTATAGCTAACTTTATCAATCCCATTTGTTTCAAAGTGTTGCCTACATAGTCAATACTCTAAAGAGGGCCTCAGACTCACATGTAGTTCTCCTTCCTAGGTATGTATGTGAAATTTTAATTATGTAACTATATGTTGTTTCTCCTAATAACCCTTGGTACAAGTGATTCAATATTATATTTTACCTTTTGAATGATTCAAATGTTTAATTTAGTATTGTAATGCAATTTGATAGGTTGAAATATATAGTACTTTCTAATTTAGTAATTGTCAAATTAAATTGCTAGGTAGGTATAAATTAAACTATAGCCTTTCCATATATGAGGACCTATTGATTTTTAAAAAGGATATAATCACACACAAAAATATGATAACATGAAGCAAAAAAAGGGTTAAATAAAATATCATAATTTGAAAGATAAGAAAAAGGATAAAAACATAATCTTTGACACTTATGTCATACTTGGTCACTAGTGTTGATGTTAGTGTCTAAAATGTACATTAAGTATTCAGGGGCTAAAAACATATAGAAATAGAAAAAAATAGGTAAGGATCCCTATAATACACTATATTAAGATTAATAAAATAACATACATGCCCAAAGGGGTAGGTAAATCAAGTGAAATAAGATGGAACTAGAGAGGTCCATAATAGGTCGCATCACTAGATATCTAATCCTCGATCAAGAGATGTATACATGCAAAGAGGTTATAAAAATATGTTACTAATTTGTGCTTATACTAAATATGAGTGTCTACATTCCCACCTCCATTTAATCTATTAATGTATCAAAATCTAAAATTACTAGTTTGAAAGAAAAGAGAATTGCATATTATGGTGTGGATGACACACCTTGTTTTTGCTTGAGCTTTCATTGAATCTTTGGCTTGAACATTACCTACAACCAAGAGTATGCCACATATTAAATCAGTGTATATAATTTTCATGTAATAAATAATAAAAATTAACATAAAGAGAGAGAATGGATAGAATACCCCTGTGTATGTGTCATGTAACAATGGTTCTAGAGTACTAAAAACTGGAGTAGTAAAGAGGGGACTTGCAACATTATCCATCTTTTGGCCAGGAAGATGAATGAACTTAAAAGTGTTCAACTAGGTTGAACCATGGTGGTGTTTTATATGGAATAGGGATATTTAGGATGTGATCATGCCCCCAACTTATAATAGGAAGAGTGGTGTTTTGGCCATTAAGAGTATCAGTTCCTGACTAGCACAACTTGAAAGAAAACATATGTAACTTGGTATAATATGAGTGATGTAATTGAGCTCACCCAAAATTTTGGGTGAGATCAAATGTTTTAATCATACCAATTTAACCAAAAGATCCAACTATTACAAATGTGTAAGGATTAATATAGTTCATAAAAGTATATCTTAGGTATCAGTGCATAAAAGTACATCCTAGTGAGTGATAACAGTACTTGAGAGTGTTTTGAAATCTAAAACTAATTTAGATTTTGAAATATTAGGTGCATATTATATAGCATATGCATCATAGATATGTCTCATTTTGAAATTGTGTATAATAATTGTATGAATCTATAGAATTTTGTTACAACTATGAATTTAAATTATATAACTATGTGCTTTGGCCAATTTTGAATTTTGTGCAAGTGTGGTTGGCCTATTACCATAACATGCCACCACTATATATGGAGAAATATGAAAGCTAATATAAGTGTGGATGTGGAGGACATGTTTTTAAAGCATGCCCCCACTATAATCTAGAGATGTTCAATACTGAATAACTGTTGAATACTAAATAACTATGGAGAATAGGCTTTTAAATCATGCCCCACTAAATCTGGAGAATGTACAAATTATAATTGACTGTGAAGAACATGTTTATAAACATGCCCCTATTATGATTCCCCCTCTTTTAGTATGAGGGGATATAGTACATGTTATTCATTTCCTCACAAAAGAAAAGGTGATAATTTGCTTGATGTAGGGACCAAGTTGTATTTTGATAGTATTGGTATCGATAATTTATAACATATTTTTAAAATACCCAAAATCTAGTATAATGTATGTGTGTAAGAAATTTTTAGAAATTCTTGGTAATGGTCAAAAAATTTCAAATTTGTTGTAATATAAAAGGGTTCATTATCTTCATCCCAATCCAACTCATGATTTTGAATTTGGACCACCAATACTCAAGATATGCATGTTTGAAGTTTGTGCAAAAGTTGTATATCAAGTACTTTGAATAGAAATTTTAAGTGATTTGTATTATAAAAAATTTGATAATTTGAGCTCTAAGTATAAGATAACCATGCCAGATGGTAGACATCCTCAACCAATGTGATTTGATGTACTCCAGATAGCTCTAGTTGGTTAGGATTTTACTGAGTTTGTATGTAGGTTTAAATGTCAATTTTCTAGGTTTTTTTTTAATTTTTCATTTTGGGCATGATTTTTACATTTAAGTTGATTGATATACACCTGCATCAATTTTTGAGACACTTGCATTGGTAATATGATGCTAGTGTCTAAGATCAGACACAAGCATCTAACATTATTATCCTATAATGATGATAGTGTATGACGTTATTGTCCTATAGTGATGCTATTTTTTGACACTACCATCATTTTATTTTATGAAAAAATTATTGTAAGCTATGTATTTTTAGAATAAAATGTGATTAATAATGAATATTCATTGTTATGTTTTTGGATAAAGAAGGATATACACATTTGGGAGTTTTTGCATGGTAGACATTATTCTACCCTAGCAAAGTTAGGTTTAGATGTGGTTAACTGGGCCATTTTAGATTAGTCATGGTTGTGTCACATGGCCCACATGGGACATATTCCATATGATATCCACCTCCTCAAAACCCTAGCCAAATGGTGGAATATGAACACATAAACTTTTTATCTCCCTATAGGGAAGATGACAGTCACATTAGAGGATGTGTATCAGATTTTTTGAATTCTTATTAGAGGTGAGATAGTTTAAGTTGTTGGAGATGGAAACCCTAGTTATATTCAATGTTATCACATATATTTTACTTTATAGAGGGCTCTAGACATATAGCTGAGTAGTATGATTCATCTAGACAATATTATTAAAGGTGATATTCTAAGGTTTTAGAAGTTTATTTGTGTTTTATTGGCATCATTCACAGTATTAGAGGGTGGAAAAATTGGTATTTCATATCATATATACCATATAGTTTGGCATATTAAGCTTGATCATCCTAGATATTCCTAGGGTCACACTATATTGGGCCACTTATATAGGGATATTTATAGGTTTGCACTAGAGAGCCATAATGGAGGGATTGGATCGGGGACTCTTTTATATGTGTGAGCATATGATCATATTATAGTGGTATAACCAGTTGGTGGGCCCCTATTTGAGTGGGCCCATCCACATATATTTGTATAGTAGTGGATATTTCCATATGATCGGCTACACATCACAATCAAGGAAAATTTTAATGGTTATTTATAGCCAAATGACTATAAGTTTTTTTATTTTGAAAATGGTTAATTTTATGAAAATATACATAGGTCAAATAGCCTCAAATTTATACAATTTCATAGTTTGGGACATAGATTCACCTTATATATTATACTCAATCCTATTTTGGGACATAGATTCATTAAAGTTATTATACATGTATGGGTCTAATTCACCATAAAATTATACAAGACATGTATAAGTTAGTCTGGAATCACTAGATGTGTGTGTGTGTGTGTGTGTAATAAGGACAACCTAAGACACAATAAACTTAAATTAATAATTATGTTTTACTATGAAAATGTTTTGAATATTCTTTGGTGCCACATGATCTTCCTTCTATATGGTTTTTAATAACTAAAAAACTTAGTAATAAATGATTTTTAAACCTAATGTTTATTTTATTTTTAGCATTGAATGTGGTGTAGGTAGAATTAAAGTTACAGGGATCGAGGTTTATAATTTTCCCTATTTTTTAATGAATTAACATTGGTATATTGAGGGTCCACAAGGAAAAATTTAATGTTAGTCTAACACGTCACCCGAGGGATTAATAAAATTTGCTTGAATACATATGTTATGGTTTCTCAATTTTTCTTGTCATTTATGCAAGCTCTTAGCAAAAAAAAAGCTCTAGTAGTCAGAATCAAAGCTCCGATAATCAGAAGATTGGGATGAGAGGTTGTAAATGAAGGTGCAGACAAATTCTAAGTTGGTTTCCTTGTGATTGAAATGTATGGACATTATTTTTTTTAGTTTTAAAGATCAAGAGCAGTTATTTGCATGCACAATCATCTATCTTGAAATGAATAAATATAATAATAGGTTTTATAAAAAATATGTGTTTAAAGATATTTGATAAAAATATTGTGCATGTTAGTTTTCTTATAAATTTCATATATATCTAAAAATCTTTTCCTTAAATTCAAAATTTGTGAAATGAGTATTTCTAGTTCAGTCAAAAATATGGTTGAAATGATCATGATGCTCTATTACATTTATTAATTTTGTTTAAAATAAGTATCTTGCATGTCATTGTTTCTCAGAGGAAATGAGTTTCTTGTTTGTTTAAAATAAGTATGTCGTAAAAACCAACTACATAATATAATTCATTTTATTCTTTGTGCATTGTTTAAAATAAATTTCTTTTATGTCATTACTTCTCAGAGAAAATCAATTTCTTGTTTTTTTAAAAGACATATGTGGTAAAGACCAACTACATAATATAATTCATTTTTTTTTTGCACATTGTTTAAAAGAAGTATCTTGCTTGCCATTATTTCTCAGAGAAAATCTTCTTATTTGTTTAGGGTTCAAGGTGGTAAAACTAAAGACCAACCAAATAATATATTAAATTGAGTAAAAAAATGTGATAAAAAATTAAGGTATAGAGTACATATATAGTCTTGTTCTATGGCCCCATAGTATAGCAAAAAATATTTCTCAAAGGATATCAATTGCTTATTTTTTTAAAAGAAGTATGTGGTAAAGACTAACCAAATATTATATTAAACTGAGTATAGCAAAAATTATGATAAAAAATTAGGGTATAGAGTATAAATAATAAACTGACTATGGAGCCATAATATATATATATAAGAATTATGTTGTAAATACTAACCAAATATTATATTAAGCTGAGTATAAAAAAAATTGTGACAAAAAAGTAGGGTATGACCAAATACTATATTAAACTGAGTATAGAAAAAATTGTGACAAAAAATCAAGCTATAGAGTATAAATAATAAACCGACTATGGGGCCATAATATAGCCATTCAACTATGGGGACATAATATAGCCATTATATAATGGCTATATTATGGCCCCATAGTCGGTTTATTATTTATACTCTATACCCTAATTTTTTGTCACAATTTTTGCTATACTCAATTTAATATAATATTTGGTTAGCCTTTAACACATACTTCTTTTAAACAAACAATCAATTGATATTCTCCGAGAAATAATGGCATGCAATATACTTTTATGAAAAACAAGGATGACATAACTAAAAAAATATAATTATTACCTTAAGTTTATTGTGTCCTAAGTGGTCCTTATATATGTGAAAATTGTACACTAGGGTTTTGAAAATTGAGAACGCTTATTGAAAATAAGAAAATCATATAAATGATCTATTTTGACATAGTGGTTTATCTTTACTAAAAATTCAATTGAAATGATTGAAGAAATTTTGTTCAAAATGAGTATTTGATTATTTGGCATAGTCAAAATTGGAAATATTGGTTTTAGTTTTTTGAAGATACAGTTGCATATATTTTTAGAAATGTATATATATATATGAAATTCAAAGGGCTAGGAATTTGCATATATTTGAGTTTCATGTATTTGATTATGGCCTATTTACCATTTTTTTGAAAGTGGCATGAGGATTGTGAAATAAAAAATTGGGCAAGATCTCAACCTTGATCCTCGTAGCTTTAATTCCACCTGCACTACACTAAATGCCAAAAATAAAATATACATTAGGTTTGAAAATTATTTATTATTAATTTTTTTATTTATTAAACCATATAGAAGAAAGAACATGTGGAGTCAAAGAATATACAAAATATTTTAATAGTTTTAAAATTACAAACTATATAATAATGTCTGCCAAAATGTTTGAAGTGTGAGTTGTGGTCTATACTCAATTTATACTAAGTAATGCACATGATCTTACTATATGTACTACACAAAAAGAGTCATGTAGCCTCGTGATCATACTATTTTTTTTTCTTTTTAAATGTTTAAAGTAATAATTATATTCTAGTTGGCATGGTTTGTTAATTGAAATAAAAAATATTTGAAAAACCAATATGGATGTGGTTAAGACATTTTGACAAACATTATTATACAGTTTATAATTTTAAAACTATGAAAATTTTGAGTGTTTTTTTAGTTATGTCATCCTTGCTTTTCATAATTGTTAAAGAGTATAAATAATAAATCGACTATGCTAAAGAATATTCAAAACATTTTTATAGTTTTAAAATTATAAAATATATAATAAGCTCTACCAAAATGTCTTAACTATATCCATATTGGCATTTCAAATATTTTTTTATTTCAATTTCAAAACCTTAAACCCTAAACCAAAATATAATTGTTACCTTAATTTGATCTCTCTCTCTCTCTCTCTCTCTCTCTCTCTCTCTCTCTCTCTCTCTCTCTCTCTCACACACACACACACACACACACACACACATGAAAATTGAACATTAGAGGTTTCATGTATTTGATTATGACCTATTTACCATTTTCTTAAAAGTGGCATGAGGATTGTGAAAGAATAATGCATGGTTTTTTTATGTTGGTAGTTATTATTTTAGTATGGTTATAAAGAGGATGGGATGATTAATTTTTATGCACAATGATGGTTACATAAATATTATTTGCATTTTGTTTTAAATTGAATAATTTAATGCATTGTATTTTTAAGATATTAAAAATTAGGAAGTATTTGAGCTCAGTTGTATAAAATGCTTATTTTAGCATATTTAATTTGATGTCAGGTTGGAATCCAAGTTTAAATAATTTAGGTAGAGATGTTTGAGGTATTGATGATGATCAATGTAGTGAGGCTAATCCTTCATGGGGTATCTCTCGAGATGGCCAATTATTTCATTTTCATAGGGCTACTAACATATTTACTAGGCCATTTAACTGGGGAACCCATTTTTCCTTGCATTTTGATGTCAATGACCCTACCTTTTCGAATGTTCTCAAATCTTTGCATGCTAACTCTTTGAATTTTCATAGAAATAGAGGATAGAGGGGAGCACATTAGATGAATCATCCTCATAGATGAGGCATTCCAAATGAACCCACTCAACACATGCATATTGTCATTTAGCTTAATGAGCATAATGTTTCATTGTTTGAGCCACCTCAACATGAAAATATTCTTGAATTAACTACATAATTGCATCTCAATAAAAAATTTCCACTTAAAATTAATATTCCACCCATTAAACCTAAAAAACTTAGTTATTTTAGCAGGAAACATGCTAGTAGCCTTATAGCACAACCTATGGTGATCAAAATATTAAAAAAGATTAAGTTGGAGGTAGATGATTCTGAAGGGGCCTCAACTCACTTGATGGAACCGCGCATTGTTTCCATGGAGTATACTAAGTACTTGACTGATAAGAGTGACCTTTAATAAATTTGGTTTCTAATACAGACTCTGATTAAAACTTAAATTTTTATGATGAATTTTTTTTTATACTTAGTATTAATTATTGTCTTGATATTTTTAAGTATGCTAATATTGTTTTTGGTTATTTTGATATATACATGGTAGTATTTTATTTCCTATAGAAAAGTATGTTTTAATGGTTTACTCTTTACTGAATAATTATGGAAACACACATGGATTTTAATGTTTTATAATAATTATTTTATGTTTTTTATACATATTAATCATGTTTTAGCCTAACAAAAATCATTAAATAAATGTATGTAACATGATCAAGATTTAAGATGAGTTTGAGGGAGAGGTTGAAATTGGTATATTTTTTTTGTTATCCTTCATGTCCCAAAATTATGATTTTCAAGGGCTTTTTTTGTAAGTATATACGGTAAGATCATATGATATACTTAGTATACATTGAGTATAGACATCTATAAGTATTTCAAAAGACTAATCTAAGATATAAAAGGGATATCAATATATTGATATATAAGAGACTAATATGTAAGTATACATTAAGTACATCGAGTCTTTTTCTCTCTTAGTTACTTTCATTTCATTTATTTTTTTCTTTTTTCAGCTATAGAAATATAAAAATGATATCAAGATATTGATAAAACACTTTGATAGAATCATAAATCTTTCCTTCAAGAGATTGTCTCTTCTATAAGCCTTAATCTATTGGTTAGGTTAGATTATATTAATTAAAATCTGATCAGATATACATATATTTGATAACTGAGATATAAACTATAAAATAAGGTCTACCAAAATTTATTAACCATATCTATAATCAATAATTGCCCTTTAATTTATTTATTTATTAATTAACAAGTCATGTCAACCAAAATATTATTATTTGTTTAAATCGGCTATGGAGCCATAGGGCAAGAGAACTTGAAAAGTGAGGATGCCAACCCAATATCGTTAAATAAATGCTTTTCAGGGAACTTATCATTGTATTTATTCATTTCAAGATACATGAATGTTCATGCAAACAAATTCTCTCAATCTTCTATTTGATTAAGAGAACATGTCTGTAACATTTGTAAACTCTATCATAGTGATACATATATATTCGAGTATAATTAAGTTGATTGAATGAATATGTGATGGTTTCTTATTTTTTATAGTCATTGATGAAAGTTATTAGCATAAGTGAAGCTTTGATAGTTTAAATATTGGGATGAGAGTTTGAAAATTAAGGTGCAGATAATTTTTAAGCAGGTTTTCTTATGATTGCAAGGTATGGATTTGTATTATTTTTTTCTAAAGACTGAGAGTAGTTGTTTGCATGTATAGTTAATTGTCTTGAAATGAATAAATATAATGATAATTTCCTTACCATATCCATAATCAATAATGATAAAGTCTATCAAAATATCTTAACCATATCCATAATCAATAATGGCCTTTCAAATATATTTTTATTTCAATTAACAAACCATGCCACCCAAAATATAATTATTACCTTAAAATTATTGTGTCCTAAGTCACAAGTGGTTTTTAACACATTTATAAAACTAAGTAAACAAACATAATCTTCCTTTTGTATGGTTTTAATGACTAAAGAACTTAATAATAAATAATTTTCAAGCCTAATATTTATTTTATTTCTATCATTGAATGCAGTGCAGGTAGAATTAAAGCTATGGGGATTGAGGTTTATATTTTGCCCCATTTTTTAGTGAATTTTTGATAGCCTATTGAGGGGCCCCAAGGAAAAATTTAATTTTGGTTCAACACATCACCTATGGTATTAATGAAAGTTTTTTGAATAGATATGTGATGGTTTTCTCAAATTTTCTAGTCATTTATGCAAGCTATTGGTGGAAGTGAAGTTGTTGGTCCAATATAGAGACTTACAGTTCATTACACTATAGATACCTCAAATAAATTTTATATAAAATAATAAGGGAGCATCATAATATACTTATGCATCTCTATAATAGCGCTTGCAATTGTTATAGACATGTTTTCTTAATTAAACATAACACAAAAAAACACCTACTTGATATAAAATAACAAGGAAACATACTACTATACTTATGCATATCTATAAAAGAGTTTACAATTATTATAGACATGTCCTTTTAATCAAACAAAAACAAAAATACATAAATTACCTCTTAATCATTTATATACTCTACATTATCTTCAACAATATTTTTCAAAACCTTGATAAAATAAATCTCAAAATCGATCATAAAATTTGTTGTCCTTATTCAATTAACCTCAAATTTCATATGCCTAAATTTGAGATTTTAACATGCATATTTTCTTTATTTTGTTCTTGATAATTGTTATTTGTATTCTCTTCAAAAAAAATTAGACTCAAATCTAGTATTGCATATCTATAGTGTCTTTGAAGAATTATTAGTCAATCCTCTTCTTTTAGATGTTGATTATCAAAGTTATAGAGCTCTAACAAATGGAAAATATAGGATATTATATCTAGTTATATAGAGTCTCAAGCAAGTCTCTAATTTTTGTCAAGCTTGTTTCTTAACTTTGACTTTAAAAATGACAATGCACTAAAAATTCTCTTATCTTTTATTGAGCCCAAAATAATTGTTTGGCATAAATTAGTAAAATTAAAATATTTTAAGATACCATATCACATTGTATTTCACTCAAAGTTAGTTTAGTTCATAGTCTAGGGATCAGGCCTTCTTCGAAATCATGGTCCAAAATTTGTTGTGGAAAATCGAATAGACCACTCCCTTAGCTTTGGAAAATATAAAATGCCTTCAGTTTGTTCACCATTCAATTTTACAATCTTGTTTGGCCAAGATTTTGATTTTATTCTAAAAATATGATGAGCTAACATTTTTCTAATATTAAGGGTACATCACAGCCATGAATTTTAATAGTTCCTCTTGAGTGAAATAATATCTAATCTCTGAAGAGAAAAAAATTTCAATTTCCTTCAAGGTGTAACTTAGAGAGGATACAACCTCAAAGAACTGATCCCTTGTAAAAGGAACTTTGTTGAATCTATTAGATCAGCCAACTATGTCAAAAGTGTGAGTTGTGGTTTATACTCAATTTATATTAAGTATTGCACATGATCTTACCATATGTACTACACAAAAAGAGTCCTAGAGCCTCAAGATCATATTGTATTCTATTTTTAAATGTTTAAGATAATAATTATATTCTAGTTGGCATGGTTTGTTAATTGAAATAAAAAAATATTTAAATGACAAATATAGATGTGGTTCAGATATTTTGGTAGACTTTATTATATAATTTATAATTTTAAAACTATGAAAATGTTTTGAATATTTTATTTAGTTATGTCATCCTCGCTTTTAATAGTTATCTTGCCTTATGACCCCATAGTTGGTTTATACTCTATACTCTAGTTTTGTCACTATTTTTGCTATACTCGGTTTATTATATTATTTGGTTAGTCTTTACCACATATCTATTTTAAACAAACAATAAATTAATTTTCTCTAAGAAATAATGACATGATGCATGATACTTCTTTTAAACAATGCACAAAGAACAAATTGAATAAACGCAACAAAACCTTGTGATTATACTGTGTTTTATTTTTAAATACTTAATATAATAATTATACTCTAATAAACATGATTTGTCAATTGAAATAAAAAAATATATTTGAAAGGCCATTATTGATTATGGATATGGTTAATACATTTTGTCAGCCCTTATCATTATTGATTATAGATATGGTTAAGACATTTGAAAGATAGTGTTTTGAGCAAATATCTTTAAAGAAATATTTTTCAAACAATTTATCATTATATTTATTCATTATATTTTGTTATACTTAGTTTATTATTTTATTTGGTTGATCTTTACCACATATTTTAAATAAACAAGAAATTGATTTTCTCTGAGAAATAATGGCATGTAATATATTTCTTTTAAACAATGCATAAATAACAAACTAAATAAATGCATCAAAACCTCATGATCATACTATATTTTGTTTTTAAATGTTTAAGGTAATAATTATATTCTGGTTGGCCTGGTTTATTAATTGAAATAAATAAATATTTGAAAGCCTAATATGTTTAATAGCTCTTTCAAATATTTCTTTATTTTAATTAACAAACCATATTAACCAGAATATAATTATTGCCTTAAACATTTAAAAACAAAATATAGTATGATCGTGAGGCTTTGGTGTGTTTATTCAATTTGTTCTTTGTGCATTGTTTAAAAGAAGTATCATGCATGTTATTATTTCTCAGAGGAAATAAATTTTTTATTTGTTTAAAATAATTATGTGGTTAAAACTAACAAGATAATATAACAAATTGAGTATAGCAAAAATATCATGAATAAATATAATTATAAGTTCCTTGAAAAACATTTCTTTAAATATGTTTGCTCAAAACATTGTCTTTAAAATGTCTTAACCATATCCATAATCAATAATGATAAGGTCTAAAAAAATGTCATAACCATATCCATAATACATAATAGCCTTTCAAATATTTTTTTATTTCAATTTACAAACCATGTCAATTAGAATATAATTATTACCTTAAATATTTAATAATAAAATACAATATGATCATGATGCTCTATTGCATTTATTCAGTTTGTTCTTTATGCATTATTTAAAAGAAGCATCATGCATGTCATTATTTGTTACATGAAATCAATTTCTTATTTTTTTAAAATAGGTATGTAGTAAATACCAATCAAATAATATAATAAACTGAGTATAGTAAAAATAATGATAAAAAATTAGAGTATAGAGTATAAACCAATTATAGGGCCATAGGGCAAGACAACTATGAATTTAGCGAGGATGACATAACTGAAAAAATATTAATAAACATTTTCATAGCTTTAAAATTATAAATTATATAATAAAGTCTGTCAAAATGTCTTAACCATATCCATGTTTTGGACTTTCAAATACTTTTTATTTTAATTAACAAACCATGCTAATCAGAATATAATTATTACCTTAAACATTTAAAAATAAAATACAGTATGATCATAAGACTCCAGGACTCTTTTTGTGCAGTATATAGGTAAGATCATGTGCAATACTTAGTATAAATTAAATATAGACCACAACTCACATTTTTAACACAATTGGTTAATCTAATATATTTAAATAAGTTCCTATTACAAGGGATTGATTTTTTGAAGCTATATCCTCTGTAAATTACACCTTGAAATAAATTACAAAATATTTCTCTTCAGATATTATATATCATTTTCCTTGAGATGAATTAATAGAATCTATGGCTGTGATGTACCCTTAATATTGGAAAAATATTAGCTCATTAGATTTTTATAATAAAATCAAAACCTTGGCTCAATACTTCTGCAAGAGTGTATAATTGAATGATGAACAAACTGAAGGTATTTTAGATTTACCAAAGCTAAAGGAGCAGTTTGTTCGATTTGTCATAACATGTTTTGAACCATGATTTTGAAGATGGATTGATCATTAGACTATGTACTACCTTAAGTTTAATTGAAATACAATGTGATCTAGTAACTAAAAATATTTTAAACTTACTAATTTATGCCAAACAATGATTTTGGACTAAATAAAGATGAGAGAATTTTTAGTGCATTGTCATTTTTAAATTCAAAGTTAAGAAACAAGATTGACAAAAATTAGAGACTTGTTTGAAGCTCTATACAACTAGATACAATGTCCTCGATTTTCCATTTAATAGAGTTCTAGCAATTTGGCAGTCAACATCTAAAAGAAAAGAATTGATTAATAATTCTTCAAACACATTACATTTCTGCAATATTAGATCTGAGTCCAACAATTTTTGAAAAGAATGCAAATAATAATTATCAAGAATAAAATGAGGAAAATTAGCACATTGAAATTTGAAATTTAGGCATCTAAAATCTAAGGTTAAACAAGGAAAGACAACAAATTTTTTTATTGGTTTTGAGATTTATTTTATCAAGGTTTTGAGAAAGCTTGTTGAAGATAATGTAGATTATATAAATTATTAAGAGGTAATTTTTGTATTTTTATTTCTGTTTGATTAAGAAAACATGTCTATAGTAGTTGTAAATATTATTATATAGATGCATAAGTATATTGTAGTGTTCCTTTGTTATTTTATACCAAGTAGGTGTATTTTTGTGTTATGTTTAATTAAGAGAACATTTATATAATAGTTGAAAACTTTATTATAGAGATGCATAAGTATATTGTGGTGTTCCCATTGTTATTTTATACCCAAATTATTTGAGATATCTATAATGTAATAAACTATAATTATCTATATTAGACCAATAGCTTCACTCCACCAATAGGTTACATAAATGACTACAAAAAATGAGAAAACCATCACATATTTATTCAAGCAACTTCCATTAATCCCATGAGTGACGAGTTGGACCAACATTAAATTTTTCCTTAGAGAGTCTCAATATTTCAACACCAACTCACTAAAAAATGGGGTGAAATCTAAACCCAAATCCCCGTAACTTTAATTCCACCTACACCACATTCAATGTTATAAATAAAATAATATTAGGTTTGAAAAAGATTTATTATTAAGTTTTTTAGTTATTAAAACCATATATAAGGAAGAACATATTGTTTTACTCAATTTTATAAATGTGTTAAGGACCACTTGTGATTTAGGACACAATAATCTTAAGGTAATAATTATATTTTGGTAAGCATGGTTTGTTAATTGAAATAAAAAATATTTGAAATGTCATTATTGATTATGGATATGGTTAAGATATTTTGGCAAACCTTATTATTATTAACTATGGATATGGTTAAGATATTATCATTATATTTATTCATTTCAAGATAGATGATTGTGCATGTAAGCAACTACTCTTAGTCTTCAGAATAAAATAAATACAAATTCATACCTTGCAATCACAAGGAAACCAACTTAAATATTATTTTCACCTTTATTTCCAACCTCCCATCCTAATATTTCAACTACTAGAGTTTTGCTTATGCCAATAGCTTGCATCAATGACTATAAAAATTAAAAAACTATCACATATGTATTCGATAAACTTACTTATGTAGACACCTAAAATTGGCCACAATTAGCCTTTGATCAGACTTTATACTAATTCCTACCAAACATTATAAATTAAGCCTAAACATCTCACATTTGGTTGTGTATCATTCATCAAAACTTAGAATCATGTTGAGGCATCCCTATTTGGGATACTATCCTATATGTAATAATAATCACCTTACAGCATCATAATTACCAATTTGACCTATAAACTATTAAGTGAGGCACTTGCACCTTAATTAAATCTTGAAAGAGTAAAAGGCTAATCAAAATAAATTAAATTAATTAAACAAGATTAAATGCCTAGTTGAATTATCTATTCGAAATTAATGAATATCTAAAAAATAAAATTTCAAAAATTAAAATATCTTAGCTTTTCATCATTATCTTTATGAGTTGTCAAAATGTCCCAAAATATCTAAATTGAGAACTATGACTAGTAACTGAAAGTCATAATTACATGACAATTTTTAACTCAATTTATTTAGTCTCAAATCAACCTTATAATTTGAGAATGATGACTCGTGACTAAAAGTCATCGTTGCATGGCATCTTTTAACTCAATTGGAGTTAGTCTCGACTCAACCTTCTAATTTGAGAACTATGACTAGTAACTAAAAATCATAATTGTATGACAACTTTTAACTCAACTCAAACTTAACTCACTTTGGGTGAGAGTTAATTCCTAAAGCTATAAATACAATTCCGTGCTCATTTATAAAATAAAAATAATTTCTCATAAGCCAAATATTTGATGTTAATTTGGAGAGACACAAGTTTTGCAATGTGTTATAATGCCAAAATCTTGAGCCAAAGTAATTACAAGCCACGTCAAAGACAATGGTTCCAAGGAGAGAAGGAGTCAACAAGTTTCATTTTATAAAGACTTCTTAATTCACAAGCTAAACAAGCCACTCAACAAAGTATTTAGAGTTCCTAAGTAAGGTAAAAGATTTGTCTTTTATGTTTTAGTTGTGTTTTCATCTAGTTTTTGTTACTTACGCTCTCTAATGTCTAGACTAGAGGTGTTATGATTAAGTGTGTTTATTTCATTTGTTTTATGAGACTAACACAATACTAACCTCCCCTCTCACATTCTTTTTTCACATAATGACACAACCTATGGGATAGATAATGAGGCGGTTATAATTATTTTGTGTGTTTTGTTAGGATTTTCTATTTTCTTACTAAAAATAGTTGATAAAGATCTAATAAAAAAATTATTCACTATTTTATATGAACTTTTTAATATAGGTGTGTCTTGGACTATATAAAAACCTTCAAAAATTTTGTGAAGAACTGGTGTATAGTTTAGAAGTTATGATCAAAACACTAACTGCCACTTTCATTTTTTGTTTTTGTGTTTAAAAATGGATATTAAAATAGATCTCATTTTTAATTAGTTTACTATTTTTTATGATTTTTTAATAAGGTTGTTCTTACTGATTTCATCTTAATTCTCTCAAAATTTCATTAAAATATGATTTGTTGTTTAGAAGTTATGACTCTTTTAATGACTATCTTTTTTCTGAATACATGGTTGTTAAAATAATCATATTTTTAAATCCATAAACTATTTTTTTTTTTTTTTTTACAAGTGATGGGAATTTGTGTTATCTACATTTTATATAAATTTTATCATAGTCTAACTTATATTTTTTGAGATATCATTATTTTACTATCACTTTTATTTGTTAATTTTTGTTTTAGTTATTTTCTAATTTTGTTTTAAGTTTGTAACTTATTTTTTCCTCAAACTTGTAGATATTTGGTATTTGGGAGCTTTCTAATATTTTAATTTTATAGGTTTTGATTTTTTAATATTATCCAAAAGTAAAAAAAATAGAAAAACCCCTCTAAAAATTGCAGGACCTAAGCTGAAAAAAGGTACAAAATTACAAGTAGTTAAGTCTTGAATACTTTATTCGATGTCTAAAAAAAATTTAGATGTTTTGTGCTTAGTTGTTTGTAAAAAAAAATTACAAGTTTTCAACTAAGGCTAAGGGGACAAATTTTATAACATTTCTCTTTGGTGCATTAAATAAACACTCACACTTAGATTACATGCTCTTAAGAGTGTTTTATTGTATGCTTCTTCTTTCAAAATTATTTATTTTTCATAAAATAATTGTTGTATGTATGCTCTCCCCCCATCCCCTTTAGAGAACTCAGATGACCAAAATCAATCTTTATTTGCATTTGTGCCTTGTCCAAAGATGTGAAAAGAACATCATAAAGGCTCTCCTCAAATCCATATGGTTTGGGTAATCCAAATACAACCTTAAATTATTTTCACTTGTATTTTATTTTCATGCATTTTCGCTTATGAATGGGAGCTCGCTTCTCCCTCACAAGTTATCTAGGGGTCAGTTGACTCGGGGTTTCTTATCTCATAATCATACCAACCCTACTTCATGATGGGGTATATAAATCAAGGCATGAATACTATGACTATTAGGGGGTTAAGTGGCTAACCTATCCGATCGTAATGAAAATAGGAGTCAGGTATGACTAATCAAGGGATTCCACTAAGAAGTACAAGGATAGAATCACTATGCAAAGGAATAGACTCTTGCATATTAATGTAGCTAGTATGAACTCAATTGATGTGATTACATATTTAATGTTAACCACACATGGGACCATCTAAAAATGTGTAAAAATTGATAGTTTAGAATAACCCCACTTGTCACAGACATACTGTTGATGCAAGGTGAGTAGCTTGAAGTTTCATATCACCATAAAAACTATTGAAAGAAGAGGGAGATTGAAAATTCAAATTTTCATGCACTTTTAATTTTTATATTAACAATGAAAATCCTCTCAAGATCTAGTATATAGACAGAATTCAACAGTACGATGAAACCTTGTTAGTTCTAGGATTTAGGATGTTATACTTAGGTGTTTGTGTCATTTTATCCTTTCTTACATGGTTTCAAGTTTGTAACTATTTTATTGTCTTCCCATGTCAAAATGAGTTACTTTTATACATCACTCATTTATTTAATGAGGTGTTACACTATCTATTTGACACTATACCTTTGCCTTAGTCTTTGGATAAACTTATTTATGTGTGTGTCACTTGGTTGACAAGGGTAATGTTATGTTGTCCAATTCTTTCCAAGTTGTGTGCCTTTGAGTCTTGAAACAAACCATTGATCACTTCTGTATAGCATGATAATGTAATTATATTACTTTAATTATTTCAAAGACTTATTTGTCTTATGTCAAATTCTCATTTTTGAAACCCAAGTTATGTGTGCCTTTTGACATCTTTGCCTAGTGGCATTTAACTGTTTATTCTTATTTAGCTTGTTGTCTATTTAAAGAAGTCTAGTTTTCCAAGTTGAGTTTAATTAGATTTGACAAGCTCAAATCCAAACATTGATTGATTTATGCCTATGTCTTATGTAATTTTTGCTTAGACATTGATATTTCTCTTTTGGGTTGTGTAACATAGGTTAATTATTTATTTAATTTAAAAACTATTGTTTTTATATAGATTTGGGGGAATATCCTATCTTTCATGTGTGTAGAGTTGCATGGTATATATTCATTGACCAAGTTGATGTTTAAATCTAAGTGCCTAGTTTATGCCAAAGTGTTTCTAATTTGTTAGATTAAATCTCACACCTTGTTTTATTTAAAGTCTAGCTTTTGTGCCTTTTATAAAAGACTTATCACATGCCTATTTTGAGCCTAGATTTTGTGCCTTCTTTGAAAGACCTAGAAAATTTTATTTTCTTTAGATTAGAGTTGTTTTTGATACGGTAAGGTGGTAAACTAGGGGCCGAACCCTTTACAATCAAAAAAGACAAGAAGGCAAACAAACAAAATATGCCTTCAGAGAGAGGATGGCACTAGCCGAGAATAACAGACAGAAACAAAACATAAGAAATGAAAAGACTAGAGTCAGAGAGGAGTCCCCTTACATAACTATTGATTTGATAAGATCATTAAGTTTCTCATTCTCCACGTTGTCAGCATGCCCAGTATTACCCACCACTTCTAGCATAGACATGTTCAGCAAAATTGTATTCTGAAGTCATTTGGTAAAAATCTTCTCCAGCTTCTGAATACAGTCCTTCAGGGCCCCAATTTCAGCTTTCCAACTAGTCTCATTCTCAGTACCCTCACCAACTTCCTTGACATAAATTTTCCCCTTATTGTTAGTAGTTCCCATAGTGTCAACACCATGCTCCTCAGTAACCTCAAAATCCCTAGTAGCTTGCTTCCCTCCAGTGTCCTCTAAAATTTCTTGGATTTTCAGCTCCTTAGACTCTTCCTCCTGGGTTCCTTCTTCTCAAGCACTTTCTGAGTAATCAATTAGTCTGGCCTTTAAGGCAGGTTTACCAGCAATTTGCCCTGACCTTCACACTCTGGAGGAGAATCCTTCCTTATTAATTTTGGAAGGCTTGTGAGATTTACCACCTTGGCCCCCCATGGCCTTGCCCAAATTCCTGTGGGTCTCCTCCGTGGTCTCTTTAATATTTTCTTCGTCTTCATCAACCTTTCTCTTCTTACCCTTCTTGCTTGCAAAGGAGCCAAGGGTATCAATAGGGGTCTTTTCAGGGGTGGAGAAGGAGACATCTTTTGTTTTGGTAGGGGCAAGGGAAACCTAGGACTCATCAATAGCATCACCAGACATTGGGTTGGAAGGAATGTCTCCACTATCAACTCTGATATTCTTGGTTGGCTCAAGGGTGTGATGAAAGTTGTATAAATAGAAAATTATCCCCTGGTGTAGGGGAATAGGGTTTATATCCAGCTTCTTAGCCGTTTTAGCTCTCACCCTCAAGAGAGAGTGTTCTAAAGAGGAGAGCAGGTAAAAATGAAAACTAAATGATTTAACAAAGGAAGGTGGTAATTGTAGAACCTGTTAAATCACCCTTCGAGTGTGAAGTACTTCATGAGAATGAAGCACACTCCATCCCATGGCTCTAGAAGTTTAGCACACTCAAACCCTCCTTGATACGGGATGAGTTCTTCTCCCTCACCCAAAAATAGTTTATGGCTAGCCATATCCATGATTTTGGTTCTCCTTTGAAGTTTTATACCCTACATGGTCATTCTTGTAGCCATAAAAATCACCTTTTCTAAGATTTCAAAACTAATTCCACCCAATGTGACCTACCTATTTAACCAAGATCTTGCAAACTGCTCAGACAAGTTTTCATCATAACCATTCAGCATTTTGATATGGGTTGATACCCCCTTCTTTGCAATAATGCCAAACCAGTGAATTATCTTTAAATTCACAACAGGAGATAGGTTTAGTACGAATACAGTCTCCCCCCATTCTATATTTGTAGACCCAAATAGTGGAGTTCCTAAGTTTTGCCTTTAGCTTAGAATTAGTTGCTAACCCTTGCTTCCATTTATGCAAAATGCAGATGTGATAGCTCATTTTATGAAATACCTTACAGAGATGACGTTGTCCACTCCCATGCTTGAAAATTATTTTCCCTTGATTATCATGATGAGACCCATGTGCCTCAACCTCATGATACAATGAATTATGAATGATTACCAAAAAAGTACTAAGGCTATTAAGTTTTGAGATCCCTGATGGCCCTCTCCATGTGGACCACCGTCGAGAGCTATCCTTGTCATCAATACACCTCATTCTTGACAAGTCATCTCCTTTTGAATGATCTCCCTAATGTTTAAGGGAATATGAACAACTTGTCGCCACACCCTCCAACCTAAAAATTGCTAACCAAGGTTGGCACAAGCATCAGTAACCCTATTTCCTTCTCTACAGGTATGAGAAATCTCAACTTTGGAAAACTTTTGCAAAAGAAATTGGATATCATTAATGATGTCTTTTAGCTTGATTCCCACATTTGATGATTCATTAATAGCGTCTGTGACCATCTTAGAGTCTCCTTGTATATTCAAGTTCCTTATTCCTAGGGATATAGCTAACTTTAATCCCCATAGTAAAGCCATTACTTCAGCATAGTTGTTGCTCTGGCATCTAATTCCACTAGCATAGCTAGCAAACATCCATCCTTTATCATTCCTTATAATTCCTCCTCCACTAGCTTTACCATCCAACTTGGATGACCCATCAAAGTTGAGTTTCATCCAGTTAGGTTTAGGGGGGATCCATTTAGTATTTAGTCTTTGTAGTATTTTGGAGTTATTATACCTAGGGATCTAGTTTAAAACCTTCCATTTGGCTACAATTTGGTTTTCAATTTGAGATAGGGGTTTCTCTACAACATGAATATGAGTTGTTGTAACACTTTCCATAATGGTCTTAGCAAAAGAGTTAAACACCTGAGAATCATTTCTAGCAGTGTCCCTAAAAATTTTGTGGTTGCACTCTTTCCATAAAATTCAGCTCAAACATGGCAGAGCTTGCTTCCATAATTCCATAAGCTAGGGATGTGTGAAGGTTGGATTCTAGCTAAGAATTACTTTTTTAAGGTCAAAATTGTAGACCCATTCAATACTAATGTTGTAAAGTATTGTGCCCCATAATTCTCGGGCAAAATCACAGTGGATAAAGAGGTGTGAAACTAATTCCTCTTTTGAACCACACAGGAAACATCTGTTAACTAGAGTAAATCCTCTATTTTGAAGGTTATCTTGAGTAAGGATTTTGTTGAGTAATAGCCCACCAAAACATGTTAGTTTTTGGAATAAGTTTATGATTCCAAACCTGTTTCCATACATCTTTATTCTGAGCTTTAGGAATGAGCAAATGGTAAGCAAATTTGACAGAGAACAATCCATTCTTATCTAGCCACCAGTATTGTTTATCCTCTTAGAGGAAGAGAGGGATTCTGATCTCTTGAACACACTACTAGATCTCTCGAACTCTAGGGAAAATCTCAGGCTAGTGATCACAGCAATCCAACATATTTTTCCAGCTCCTCATCCCATTGATATTTTCCATATAATCATTAACCCTATCTCCCAAAAATTGGGTAGCCAAGTCAGAAATCTCTCCATAGTTTCCCTGTGTGATGAGAGCCTTGTCCTTTAACCAGATATCATCCTAGAATTTAATATGCCAGCCATTTCCAAGTTTCCATCTAATTCCCTGTTTAAGCAGGCTTCTACTTTTTAGCATTTTATTCCATATCACAGATCCCTAGGGTAATCCTGTCTATTGAAGAAAGTTGGAATCATCAATGTTATGCATGTATTTGGCATACATTATTTCCCCTCAATCATTTTTTATGGATTAGGTTCCAACTAACTTTTGAGAGAAGGGCTTTGTTCATGTTCTTGATAGACCTAATATTGAGTCCACCATGAGATTTTGGAAGACACACTTTTTCCCATCTGACTAAAGACATTCTCTATTTGTCTTCCACTCCTGTCCATAAAAATTTTCTTTGGATCTATTCTATTTTATTAGCAATATACACAAGAATTTTAAAAAGATACAAGAAGTATGTAGGAATACCTTGCAGCGAAGCCCAAAGAAGTTGCAGTTTACCAGCACTGCTAAGTAGTTTCCCCTTCCAATCAAGAAGTTTCCTCTACATTCTTTCCACAATTCCATTCCAAAAAAAAGGAGATACCTCTTTGACCAAGAGTGGGAGACCCAAGTAGGTAGCTGGTAGGGCAACTTCAGCACATTCTAATATATCAATAATTATATGTCTAAGTTCATTGGGAGTGTTAAATAAATACACATTACTTTTCTAGAAATTTATCCTTTGTCCTAACTCTCTGGCATAATCATTTAAGATATCCTTCCATCTTCTAGCTTCAATCACCGATGAGATGCCAAAGAAGATGGCATCATCCACAAACTGTTGTACCACCATAGGATGAAGGGAGGAGGTAGGTTTGATGCCCACTAGCTTTTTTGAGGCTATATCTGCTTGTATGTATCTTCCTAGTGCTTCTGCCATAATGATAAATAAGTATGGGGAGAGAGGGTCTCCCTAATGAATTCCTCTCGAAGAAGAGAAAAACCCTCTAGGAACACCATTAACTAGCACTGAGAATTTTGCAAAAGAGATCACATTCCATATCAAGCGAGACATTTTATCACTAAACCCAAAAATTTTGATCACTTGGAATAGAAAAATCCATGAGACTCTATCATAAGCTTTAGAAATATCTAGCTTGAGATCCATACCAGGGATTCTGCTCTTATCCATGAAGTGAATAGTCTCATGTGTGGTGATCACAGCATCAAGAATTTGCTTGCCTGGGATGAAACCTTTTTGAGCATGAGAAATAATTTTGTCTAGCAAAGGTTGAATCCTCATAACTAGTATTTTAGTACATAACTTATAAACAGTGTTGCATAGACTAATGGGCCTAAAATTAGTAAGGTTTGAAGGTTGTGATTTTTTAGGAACAAGTACTATGAAGGTATTATTAACTTGTTTCAAAAGTTTACCTGATCTAAAAAAATCATGAACCGCAGTCATGAGATCTGCTCCTACTATCTCCCAATATTCCTGAAAGAATATAAGAGGAAAGCCATCAGGACTCAGGGCTTTGAAAGCACCCATGGAGAGTAAAATAGCATGGACTTCTTCCTCAGATATAGGCTTTAACATCTCTAGATTATCTTCTTTCGTTATCAGACAGGGGATTTTATCAATGAATTGATTCATAGGTCTATCAATTCTATCATTATTATTTTCTTTCGTGAGTAGATTCTTAAAAAAATCCCTGGCTTGTTCCCCTATTTCATTATTCTCAGTAATAATGTCACCATTATCCAAGACAAGCTTAGTTATTGAGTTGGCTTTCCTATGTTTCATAGCTGAGAGATGAAAAAAGGTAGTGTTCCTAGCCCCCTCTTTAAGCCACTGAACATGGGATTTCTGTTTCCAAAAAAACTCTTCTCTTTCCATAAGATTCTTCCAATTAGAAGATAGGGCATTCTCTTATTCTAAAGTGTCTTCAGAGTCATCCCCTTGATCTATCAATTGATGTATATCATTGAGTTTTCTCACTATATTTTTCTTCTGTTCGAAGACCTGCCCAAAGCTGTATCTATTCCATCCATAAACTTTTTATTTAATGTGCTAAATTTTCTTGACTATTCAGAACATAAGAGTACCTTGAATAGGAATTTTCCACCATTGGGCCACCATTAGACTTGTTTAAAATGCTTTATATCTAGAGTTTAGTATTCTAGTTTTATTTCATTTTACTAACCTTTTTATGTAAGACATTTGATGTTAGACATTTGAGGTTAGATTATTTCATACCAAGTTTTAGCACTGACCATTTTAGATATGCATCCCCACCCTTCAACCAAGTTAGATTATGTTTGGACCATTTGTCCTTTAGAACCTTGTTTTTTTACAGTTTGTAGAACTCTAGGCCTTTTATGAAACATTCATCATTAATTTGGATATTTCTCATTACACTCATAATAGATCCATTTACAATCTAAATTATGATGTCATGGTCACACAAATTGACTTTAATCAAGACCTTTATGGTGAAGAAGTGGTTTATGAGATGGATCCTTATCCTCCTTACAATACCCACTATGGGGAACAAAGCCAAGATCCTCAAGAGTAGTGTCTATATATGCTTTCCCTCTCACCACTCATGGTGCCTGATCTCCCACCTATACCATTAACCCTCCTTTATATTATGCGAGTCACCAAGCTCCACAACATCCAAAGATTACCATTTTAAGAACTCATCATTTGGCGTGTGTGAGCAACCAAGCTTTGTAACACCCCACCATTATTATCCCAAGACCTCATTTTTTGGCTCATGATAGCAACTAAGCTTTGCCATGCCCTACCATTACCATTCCTAGACCTAATCCTTTAGTTTGTGGGAGTAACTAAATTTTGTAATGCCCTACCATTACTATCCTAAGACTTCATCCTTTGGCTCATGCTATAAACCAAGCTTTTCCATGCCCTAACATTACCATTCTTGGACCTCATCCTTTGTCTTATGCAAGAAACCAAGCTTTGCAATTCCCTACCATTACCATTCTAGGCCTTTCCAAGTATGGTAGCTTGTTCTCCCAATAAGGTTGTGGAATCACAACTCAATGGGTCAAAATTATTATCTTAGGCTAGCAACCAGCCTTTATTAAGCCCATCATAGATAATCCTATCATTATCTAACCATTGGTCATCCTTCTTTCACTTCTAACTATAGAGAGGATTACAAAGCAAGTTAGTCAAGCATTAGTCCATAAACCATGAAACATGCATAAAGAACTAACTAACCAAGCCTATATATTCCTATGGGAATTACAAAGAATAACAAGAAACAAATAAAAGAAAGCAACACTATATTACCTTCCCAAATAGATTCACCATACCCATGTGGCTCAAAAATATGTTCTCCATTGATCAATCACCCTTGTCTTTGTAAACAATGGTGGTAAGCTCCTCAAATGCCTTAAGAACACTCCATAAAACCTAGGCTCTTGATTGTAAACCACTAAACTAGCCTATCAATAAAGCTTTGTGAAAATAATTTAGCATTATAACTTTACAATGTTCAAGCTTTGGAGATATTTTAGCATAATAACCTTACACCAAGATAACTTAGAAATGATGTCCATGGCCTCTCTATTTATAGATTTTTGAGATTGGTCAGGATCAACCTAAACCACCCATCTCAAGATTGAGATGTTTGGTTGAGGATAATCCTAATATTTAGAATTAAATCCATAATTATCCTCAAGATGACCTTGGAATAAGGGGCATTGAAGAGGCATGGGAGGAATTAACTAGGCATGGATGACCCATAATCTTGATATTTTATGCACTTGTGGCTTGATGGATGCCACCCCATAGATGATGTCACTAGGTGATGCAAATAATAGGAATCAATTTTCAAAAAGAAATATTCAAAAACTCTCATGAAAAATCCACTTAAGCTCTTGATTTGGATTAATTATCCTTCAACAAATTTAATCAACATTTTTACAATTATTTGAAAATTGGCCCTCAATTAATCAAAATGGTTAGAAAGTCATATTACTGGGTCATAATTTAACTCGAGAGGAATTAGAAGGTGATGTTAGATGCATTGGAACTATACTTCTATTTATAATGTTTTCAATAGAAAATAACAAAGGTACATGTCTTGTACCAATGAATGAGAAGAAAAGAGTGATCCAGAGCACTAAATGGTGAAATTGTCATTTTGACTCAAAATGATCTCATCAAAGTTAGTTGGCCCATAAAATGCATTGCCCTATTTAGGGATACTTTGACATAAACTGGAACTTGTAAGTGACAATTTTGAACCATTTAGGGCATTTTATGGATTTTGACCTAAAGTGTGCATTTGAGTGTAATTCGAGTAAGATTGACAATTTCAACATAAATGGTGTTCAAAATTGGATGTCTACATTTTACCCCTATTTGAGAAGGCATAGTGAGACATTCAGGTGAAGTGACATATTTTCAAAAAAAAATTGTTGAGAAGAAATTCGAATAGACCCATGATGCCCCCTCGAGAGGACATACTAAGATGAAAAAGGATGGACTCTCAAAAAGAGAGGGAAAGTGAGACGTTAACCCATGGAATAGATCACATCGAGATGAGCTAATGCTTACACACCTAATTACCATCAATGATCAAAATATAATTAGAGGTATAATAGGCCCCAGAGATGGGGGTAATGGGAGAGATACAATCCATAAATGTAAGTGACACACTATAAATATACCCAATTTAAGAGTATAAGATATGAGCTTATAACATTGATCAATCCTGAGATAAGTTATACACTAAAATATTATCATCATGGGCTTTAATGTGGAGAGCTTGGAATTAGAGGAAAAGAGAGAACATTCTACTTCAAGAAGGGAAGCACCACTAGAATGGGGTCTCCAAAGAGAAGATAATAAGTCCTCTACTAGTGCAGATTTGATTGTGATAAAATAGTTTTACCCTAGTAGGGTGAATCTTGATCATTGATAAATAATAAATAATGATTTGCCCCTGTAGAGCTGATTTAATTTGAACATTGTTCAGATGGTGGGCCCAAACATGGGTAATTGATAAGTAAAATACCTTAAGGATATAACCCAAAAGATAGGTTAAAGTGAGTAAGCATAAACATACATGCAATGGGGTAATGGCTTACAAAGCCATATAAATCCAAGCATATTAGAATGCAAAAAGTGATGAGAGAGATGAAAATAAGAATGGAGATAGTTGAGCTAACCTCAATAGAAATTGAGTGTTGCCTACATAGTTCCATGTACTCATGTTCTATCATGAACTTCAGGCCAATGTAGTTCACCCAATTTTGGGAGAGAATGGAGTGAGGAATGATAAAAAATGACAAAGAATTGATTAGTCTTATAATGTATGCAAATATATGCAGTTTAAGCATAGACAAATAAGCCTAAAATGCATGCTACCTAAAAGCCTAATTATAGATCATGAGCCTAGGTTTTGTAAAGTGTTCTTGAGAATCATTCATCAGAGTTGATGTTGATGTTTAAGACGTTGAGACCTGAGCACAAAGTGTTTGCTATAGAAAAATAAACTAGGCATCATAAGTATGAATAACTTAAAATGACATAAGATTCCAATTGTACTGAGCTAGTTCAAATGTGAATATCTATAACTAAGAATAATGGTAGAATGATGACCAAAACCAAAGTTACAATGATTTACATTTTAACAAAAAATCAAAGATAAAGAAAAAGATAAACATAAATGAACCTAGCTTGAAATCAAGATATGATCTGAAGTAGGAACAAAAATGTTTAAAAATAAAAGGCAAGAATGTCTTAATGGCATGAGACCAAGTTATGAATAATCAAGATTCATGTGGACCATCAAGGCATTATTGAACATAAAAGAGAAAAGCAAAATCAAATATAAAAATAAGACACCATTGAAAATCAAATAAACAAAAGAGAAAAGGAGAAAAGGAGAGGTGTGAAAGTATAACAAAACACTAAGAAAACTCAAAACACACACAAACAAAAAACTAAGTTAGTGTAGTTTAAAGATAAATGTTCATGCATGTGCAGTAGAGGCGTTACATTCTACCACATCATAACAAAGAAAAATGACATGACAATTGTTCCCTAATTAAAGAGGAATAATGATAGAATAAATGGGGAAAGAAAAGAAAAGGAAGGAGGTGGTTGAGCTAACTCTAGATGTATAAGACAAGTGGATGTTGCCTACATAGTTCCATGGATGCATGTTCCAATATGAACTTCAGGTTAATTGTAGTTCTCCCAAGAAATGGGATAGAAGAAAAATGATGAATAGACCATCCAGATTTATAGAAAAAATGGAAGATATGACAAACAAATGATAATGGTTTGACAAATAAGAAGCTGATGAGATGAGAAAGAATGATCTTGTAAAATGGCAAGTGCATGGGATAAGATGAAATGAACTAGTGTTTTTGTGCTTACAAAATGGCAAGAGCATTCAAACTTAAGAGTTGTTCACAAAATGGTGAGAGCATTCAAACTTAACAGTTGATTGTAAAATGGTGAGGGCATTTAAACTTAATAGTTGCTCACAAAATAGTGAGAGCATTTTAACTTAATAGTTGCTCACAAAATGGTGAGAGCATTTAAGATTAATAGTTTCTCATAAAATGGTGAGAGTGTTTAAAATTAACAATTTCTTATAAAATGGTGAGAGCATTTACACTTAATAGTTGCTCATAAAATGGTGAGAGCATTTAAACTTAATAGTTGCTCATAAAATGGTGAGAGCATTTAAACTTAACAATTACTCAGAAAATGGTGAGAGTGTTTAAACTTAACAGTTGCTCACAAAATGGTGAGAATGTGGGATGGTGGAATGGGAATGTACAAATGTACAAAATCATGAGATCATGTTTTTGTTCTTTTGTGGATCATGTTTTGATATTTTTGGTATTTTCAAAGTATTTCCAATGTTTTTGGTGTTTTTGGGATAAAATATGCACAAGGTGGGACCACCTAGTCAAGGAGATGCATGTCTTGAGAGTAGAGGTTGCAATAAGATATTTAATCCAACTATAACGGCCCATGCTTACAAATTAGTGAGATCGAAGTTCTTGATAAAATAAGAAAGCAGCAAAATACTTGTACTTAAAAGATGCAGTTGTTCACCTGTCAGAAGTTACACAAGATTATCCTGACTGAACTACTTTGTAAAACCACTGATGAAGATGTTTGTAATTCTTATGAGACATAATCGAGATCATAATTGATCAAGGAATAAAAAGTGTTCAAGTTTAAAACATGTCCTAGACATAACAAATAATATGCATCTTGAAGAGAGCAATCTAGAATGGGATGAAGAATGTGTTCAAAGTGCCAAGAGTTCAAAGTCTTTACCATCAAGATTCATGAAAAGTGGACCAGGGTAGTATAAAATGCATTCAAGGTAAGATAAAAGGGTGGGATAAAACTATGATAGTATAAATTGCCCCCAAGTCAGGGGTCTTATAGATAATGGCTCAAATTTATTCATGCATAAAACCTCTTAAGGTGTATGATGTTCATGGGCTCTAAAAGTTCTTCACCATTAGGTTTAGCTAATTGATATTCTCCTGATCTATAGTTTTCCATGACAATCTATGGTCCTAACCAATTAGGCTGAAACTTGCCTTTCTTTTTAGGTTCAGCATTCATGTTTTTTTGGTTCTCTTTCAAAACTAAGTCACTAATCTCAAATTTTCAAGGGAGAATGCATTTGTTGTAGCTTTTTTACAATCTATTATGATATGCTTGCAAGTTTTCTAGGGTAGCCAAACATTTATAATCAAGAATTTCAAGTTCTTACAGTCATGAGGCTCTATAGTCTTCATCATCTTCAATGTGCTCCAGTGATATTCTTAATGTTGGGATCTCAATCTTGACTGGGATGATAGCTTCAGTGCCAAAAATAAGGGAGTATGGAGTAGCTCCAATTGGGGTGCGATGATTGGTTTTATAATCCCACAGGATAGGAAATAGTTGTAAGTGCCAATTATAGCCAGCATCATTGACAATCTTTTTTAAGATAGCTAGAATGGTTTTATTTGATGCATCAGTTTGTTCATTGCCTTATGGGTTATATGGAGTGGATTTCTTATGTTTGATCTTGAATTTTTCACAAAGAGATTGCACATATTTATTTACAAAGGATCCACCATTATCAGATATAATATGGGCTAGGATGCCATATTGATAGATGATATGGTGATGAATGAATTTGGCTATTTGTTTCTTGGTAACATAAGAGAGAGGAATGGCCTAAATCCTTTTGGCAAAGTACTCAATTGCAGTCAAAATGTGCTTATGGCCATCTGAATATATTGGGTTAATTTTCCCAATGAGATCAAGACCCCATGTGGAGAATGGCCATGGTAGTTGTAATTGGCTACAATGGTAAGGAAGTTGCATGTATCAAGTTGCCATGATGTTGACAATGAACATACTTCTTTACATAATTACAAGCATCTATCTCCATTTTAGGCCAATAATATCATGTTCTAAGAAGTTTATTTACTAAGACTACACCATTGGTATGGACCCCACACATTCCTTCATGAACCTCTTTTAGTGCCAGCTTGGATTCTCCCAAAGATAAACCACAAGAAGCATTCCATCATAGCCTTTTTGATAAATCATGTTTCCAAGGAGGATATAACATATTAGGTGATGAAGGAAAAGATTTTATTGGTTATTGTAAAGGTTGGCAGGAAAGACATGGATATGGAAATAGTTATAAAAATTTTGGTACCATGGTAGCTCAGGTGAGAGATTATGATTAGCAATGGTCCATATCCTCTCTAAATTTGATAAAATATGTGCTAGTTGAAGAATATTTTCAATCAAGAACTAATACTCTTTATCACTATCATGCATTTGAATCATGGAACCAATTATTTTCATGGCATCAACAGACCTATTGTTGACTCATGAAACTTACTCAAACTATAGAGATTTAAAATGTCTTTTAAGGTTATCAATAATTTACTTGTAAGGGACAAGCTTATCATCTCTTGTTTGATACTACTAATTTTTTTATTTATGATTAGCTATGAATCTCCATAGACCTTTAAGCTTTGAATATCCCACTGTATGGCAAGATGGAGCCCTGCAACCAATGCCTCATATTTGGCCATATTGTTTGTGCACTAAAATTATATACGAAAGGCTTTGGGGATCATATCCCCTTATGGCATTATCAACAATATGCTAGCTCTAAATCCTTGAGATGTGAAGGATCCATCAAAATAGAGTGTCCACTATTCATGGTCTTGTGATGCTTGTTCTATCGTCATGATAGAATCATCTAGAAGATCAAAGTTGAGAGGTTGAGTGGCTATAATAGGACCTTCCATAAGTTGGTATGCAAGAATTTGCCATTTTATTGCCTTCTAATTCTAGTATTCAATATCAAACTCACTAAGGAGCATGATCCATTTAGCCATGCATCCTAAGAGAGCTACTTTAGATAAGAGGAACTTGAGAGAATCTACCTTGGTGATAACAATAGTTTTGTTACTTAGCATATAATGTCATAATTTATAAGTGGCAAACACCATAGCTAAATATGCCTTCTCAATATGCATATAATTTTGTTCATAGGCTACTAATGTGTGGCTTAAATAATAAACCACGTGTTCCTTACCATGATCATCATGCTGAGCCAAAAGTGGCCCCAGTGCATATTTATGGCTGATATGTAAAGAAGCAGTGGCTTTCCTTGTGTTAGAGGTCGTAAGGCCAATGGATTGGCAAAGTATGTTTTAAGCTTCACAAATGCTATCTGACAATCTTCATCCCACTAAAATGTCACCCCTTTCTTTAAGAGATGGGTAAATGGGTGGCACTTATCTGCCAATTGAGAAATGAATCTACGTATAGATTAGATCTTGCCTTGTGAACCTCACAACTATTTAAGATTTCTAGGTGGAGGCATTTCCATAATAGTGGTGACCTTTATAGGGTTGACCTCAATCCCTCATTGTGATATAATGAACCCTAGAAATTTTCTTAATGTGACTCCAAAGATACATTTCTTAGGATTCAATTAGACTTTATATGCATGAAACCTCTCAAATATTCTTCATAGAATATCAAAGTATCTAGCTCTTGTTCTTGATTTTTCTAGTATACCATCAACATAGTCCTTGACAATGTCATGCATCATGTCATGAAAGATGATAGTCATTGCATGTTGATATGTGGCTCCAGCATTTTTAAAACTAAATGGCATGACTTGGTAATAGAATATCCCCCACAAAGTGGTGAACGTGGTTTTATGTTGATTTTCAAGGGCTATCTTGATCTTATTGTAACTATAAAATCCATCTATTAAAGATAGCATCTCGTACCCAGCAATTGATTTGAAAATCATGTCGATGTTGGGTAGAGTAAAATCATCTTTAGGACATGCCTTGTTGATATCACAAAAACTAATACAAACACATATGCCTGGGGTCTTTTTACTTACTGGCATTATGTTAGAAATCCATTTAGAATAGTCTAGTGGTCTGATAAAGTTGGCTCCTAATAACTTTTCAAACTCAGCCTTAACCAAAAGGGTGATGCGTGGATACATATTTCTTAACTTTTGTTTGACTGGTTTAGCATCAGGGTGAACAACTAAATGATGCACAACTAAATCTAGATATAGGCCTGGTATGTCAGAATATGCCCATGCAAATATGTCTATATAATCCTTAATAATTGATATAATGTGTTCACATTCTACTTCAGTAAGGGAAGCTCCAAGATAAACATTCTTGGGATCCTCATGGGTTCCCAAATTCACTTCTATTATGCTCTCCATAAGGAGTGTGGATCCATCTGTTAGAATTGTAGGTAATGTATGGTCATGATCATCTTCTTTTGCTATATCTTCTTTTTGTTCCTCTCAAAGATCTAGATAATATGAAGAATTAGAATCAACCTTCTTAGGTAAAGGCCAATTGGAAAAGACCTTTGGAAACTCAAGAGTAAGACACTCAAATATTTGATGTTGTTCTGAAGAGATGCTTGTACTAGTTATGGAACTTGGGCTAGATGGACTTTCTACGTCCTGAGGGGATGAGCAAACTTTCTCGCCTGGGAGTGCCTAAAATAGGTTTTCACTCAAAGGCTTGTCTTTTTATTTACTTTTTCCCTAATCAATAAGTGCCTCAAAGAGGTTTTCCCCTAAATATTTTGATGTTTATTCTTTATTATGACCAAGAAAGTTTGGCTTCTCTCTAAAGTAGGTATAAAAATTCAATGAAAAATCAAAACCCTATTTATGATCACCAATGGGTAATGCATCTCATAGGCCCATGTATTATGCCATTGATTCTTCATTTTAAAACTCAATAAGGCATATGACTAAATTTTGTTGATCCTAATCTTTGAGTTTAAGATGGCAAAGGCATAGGTTATAGTGAGGGTTTGATTTAGGATGGGAAGCACCAATGGTAAAGATATAATGTCCTACTTCAGGAAGGGAAACACCACTAGGATGGGTTTTTGCTTTAGGATAGGAAGCTCTAATAGGATGGATTTTTGCTTTAGGATGGGAAGATCCAATAGGTGTTATGTTCAATATGGTATTTGAATCAAATAAATATGAATCAGCAAGCTCATTAAAAAGGCTATAATGGGATGTTGCATCACTTTTAGGAGTCTCGTTACCAGTCACTTTATAAGAATCACTACCAAATGTTATGAGGTCATCCTCTAGTGGTTTAAATCCAAGACCATAATTCCCATTAACAACTCCAACTGATAAGGGCTCTAAAATTCCTTGTGCCTGGGGACCAAGGCCTTTCCCTATATAGTCAAGATGATCTATTATCCTATTAAGGATAGGATACTTTAGATTCTGAAAATAATCTGTAAGGCCCTTAGAATATAACCAATCTCCCTTAGTAAAATCCTCTTGATCTTTCTTTGGTGTAATTATAGGTATAAAAACCACAAGAGGTTTTGGTTGCCTCTTCTTTGGTTTTCAAATCTAATCAGGTCTGTTAGGAGTCTGGGAATTTTGAGGCTTACCAAATGTTTTAGGGGATTTTAGTAATTTTTTAATACAGAGGACATATTTGAGATGATACATGGAAATGCCTATGTCCTTAATAATCACTTGCTTGGCTAGAGTTAGAGGAAATGGATCAGTTGAAGTGGAGGATAGATCACTAGGGTCTATATAATTAGATAGAGATGGATGAGAAATAATGGCTTTATTTTTCTTTGCAATGAATTCAAAACTTGGGCAATAGTTATAATTATGAAATTCTACTTCAAGATGTTTGTAGTATTGGTATGGTTGTTGATCAACAAGAATAGTAACCTCGATCCCATCATGGGGAAACTTAATGCATTGGTGAAGAGCAGATGGAACTGCCTATACTTCATAGATCTAAGGACAACCAAGAAGTAACAAGCTCAATATCCCTAATATATAATAACGTGTGATGATAAATAGGCCCAACCATGACTGGTAACCAAATTGTACCAGATGACTCCCTCTCAGCATTGTCATAAGCCTTGATTGTAATAGTCTCTAGTTGAATATCCTTGTCCATGTAACCCAATCATTACACTAATTTAAGAGATATCATGTTCAGCCCTGAACCATTATCTATAAGAACCTACTTGATCTTGTGATCCATAATTATTATCTCAATGTATAGTGGGTTATTGTGTTTTTGGCCAAGGGTGGACATGTCCTTTTGATCAAATGTGATTTGTTGAAATGAAGATAAATGTCCAATTAGGTTCTAGAACTGATCAAGGATTATATCATTAGGCACAATAGACTCTTGTAAAAGTTTGTTGAAGATGGTTCTATGGACATCAAATGTCTGCAAGAGTTCTAATATAGAAATTTGTGCAAAGGTTTTATCCAATTGGTCCATTATATTATAAGGCCTTTGAATTGTGGTTTGAACTAGTTTAGCCTTTGTTGGGATAGTATTTGACTTTGGAACTATTAGCACAATGTTCTCATTGGGTTTATGGAAAGAAGTGGGTGAAGGGCCCTAGATGGTAACTCATGGGCATCTAGTCGTAATTGCACAACCTAGAGGTAGCAAGGAGTCATTATAATTAAAAGGGTGAGGCAAAGGGCCTCAGATGGTGATTCATTGTTGATTAATGACATTGTTATAATTTTAGGTTGGCAAGGAACCTTTAAAAGAATGGTATTATTATTTAGGATTAGTAACCCATGCAAATGGAGGAGCAACATGATGATGCAAACTCAACATGGTATTACTACGGGGAGAGGGTGTTAACCCTATAATGATGGGTCTCATGTTTCAAGGAACATGAGATTGGCCACATGGTATCATAGTAATAGTGGTAATATGGGTTGCAAAAATGCATCCCATAGTGTTATTGTAGTTGTAAGGTACATTGTTATAAGCCACATTGTTAGTGTGGGGATCATAATCTTGATTATGCTCATTATGATTCTAACCTTGTTGTTGCTTTTGATTCTTCCTATGTCCTTGATTGTGACCATTTTGATTATTTTTTGGTGGTGGTGGATCATGTTAAGGAAAGGGGTCTTTATAGATTCCAATATCCTAATTTATGTCTTGATTAGGGGATAACTTAATTTCTATCTCACCATTTTCAATAAAGTCCTCAATAATATGTCATAATTGAATGCAATGATATGCACTGTGACCAGCAACATGATGAAAGTTACACCATTCATTCTCTTTGTACCAATTTGGTTTTGGCTGATCTTGACGAAATGGCCTTGATACTGGCCATATAATAAAGTTAGCGGCAATGAACTTTTGTAATACTACTCAACTGATTCAACTAACTTTCTAAAGACTCAAATTATTATGAAACATCCTTCATGGAGGTTGTCTTTACAAAATATCTAGCAAATTTGAGGGAGTTAATTGTATATTTGCAAGAGGCATAGTCTATACCATTTGTACATGTCTTATATATGTCACCCCATTTCCAACAATGTTCTTATTTTTGTGAAAGCCCTTAGACTTATCCTGCATAACTATTAATGGAGCCAGTGATTTAGTCTGATTAGACACTTGTCTTTGTGCAAAGATCTTAACAAGGCCCCTAGTAATAAGAGCCTTCTCAATCTACACTCATTTGTTAATAATTTAATCAAATGAGTTATCACAAGCTAACCATAGATTATGTGTAACTTTGGGATGTAATTTTTGTGTAAAGATATCAGCCAACTATTTGTCTAGTAAATTATGTTGAAAGTGGCCTACCAATGCTTTCCACCTTTGTAGATATGTAGCAAAACTTTCACCATCATGTTGTTTAGCTTGGCATAAATTAAAAATGGTCAATTCATGTTCTATGTTTTATGAGAAATGGTTAACAAACTTTTCTGATAAGTCATTCCAATTTGCAACTAATCCCTTGGGTAGTTTAAGTAGCCAATCAAGAGCTTGTCCTGCTAAACTTAATAAAAATAGTCATAGTAAGTACTCACTACTATAAGTAACCTCTTGACACAAGATGAAGAATGCTTGTATTCATTTGCACATATCTCCTTTCCCTTTATATTTGTCAAATTTGGGTGCTTCAAAGTGAGGTAGAAAGGGGTTTTAGAGAATAGATAAGTCAAATGGATATGGTCATATCTCATTGAATTTGTACTTTTTGACTCTATTGTTCATCTCCAATCTTTAGATAATCTCCTTCATAGAATTCCATTCTTGCATGTTTGGTGCATTTGTGGATTGGATAATATGTTATTGGGGTGGAATGTGCCCTTGATTTTATTGCTATTGGGGTGGAATGTGCCCCTAGTTTTGTTTCTTTTGGGGTGGAATGTGCCCCTAGTTTTGTTGTTGTTGGGGTGGAATGTGCGCCTAGTTTTGTTGTTATTGGGGTGGAATGTGCCCCTGATTTTGTATGTATCCATAGGGAGTGTATAACTTTCAATCCATGATTTGGTTATGATTTGCTACTTGAGTTGAGAACATAGGTCATTGATTCTTAGATTATAAAACATTCCCAAAATTTGGTTGTTTTGCATTTTGTTGATTTTGGAAATGTATATGTTTATTTACCAACATTTGGCTTGTTTGAGGGATTTCCTCAATTTGAACTGAATGTTTAGGTTTCTAAGTTTGTAAAGTAACAAAAGGTTCTTGATGATTGAAGAATGTATGTTCTGTGTTAAGTGGAACATCTTGTAAGGTCTCTTGTGAATTTAAATATTCATTTAGATTACCTTGATCTACTATGGTAATGTTCTCATCCAATATTTGTTGTGTACTATCCCCCATATCTTCATGTTCTTTCAAAGCCTTATTGTGAATTGAAGTGGCAACTAGGAAGTTAGTTAAGTCTGTGATAAGTTGATCTGCATATCATTGACTTATTATCTTAATCTTAGCTAGAAGATCCAAATTTGTGGGTTTTGACTCTTTTGTATTTTGTTTCCTTTGTTAGAAGAAGAAGGTATGTCTATTTGTGTAAAATATTGCTTTTGTCATCATTGTTCTCCTTCTCTAACCAAGGTATGCAATCATTCTATAGGAAAGTCAGAAGGTAGTCTAGCACCTAATTATATCAACTAAGAAGGGCTTCATCTTAATCTTCATCTTCAAATCCTACTATTGTGGGGATATCATCAAAAATAATGGGGTTATCTTGACCATCATAAAATTTCTCATCCTCATAACTAAGGCCATAAGAGGCCCCACTACGAGTGAACCTTTGAGTCGTGTCTAAAAAGAGTTACCCTATATGTTTGACTAACTTTGGATCAATGTTAAACAACCAATCAAAGTATGCTTTGGCTCTCTTTCAAAAAAATAACCAAAGTACCAATGAGACTATAAGGGAGGGTGGTTTGAAACCATTCACAATTTAGAAGATTTGATTCATGAAATTACTCAATCTTTGGTAAAGTTAAAATCATATAGCTTGGAAAAGATTAAGGTAACTCAAAGACCTAAGTTGAAAAATAATACACCAAAGCCTAAATCTTTGTGATACACCCACACTACAAAATCTAGCTCTAACTTTGACAAGTTGACCCTAGAAGTTTAGAAGAAATCTCTCTGGATTACGAAGAAGACAAAATGAACTAAGCAACTCAAGATGTAAAAACATACATGAATCACTAAGTATAAAGCTAGGACTAAATAGGTAACACAAAGTCACCACATGATTCTAGTAGGATAAAACATATTCTAGGACCCAAAGCATGAGTGATACACAAGATAAATTGAGTCCACTAAGATGATAATGTGATTTTGAGTCTTAATAAATGACCTTCAATCCAAATAGAAAATTAAACCCAAGTTATAACAAGCTTAGTGCACAAATGTCAAACCCACTTTGATGCACCAACCCTTAGAACTTAGAAAGGTTCAATTTTGAAAGTGGATTATAAATGAAGGATTTAAACAAATTGGGTAAAATTTCTAGACTCAATTGGACAGCATGACTGTGCCAAACTGGATGTCATGACACAAAGCTTTTTATAACAAATTTGAACAAAGAAAAGATGAATTTTCCATTTGGATAGCGTAATGCCTCCCTTGCTCAAGAAAATTGAGGACAATGTGTTTTGGTTAAGTTCATGGAGTTAACAATCAATTTTAGACACAAATCAAGACCGAGTAAACTAATAACAAAAAATGAACATGTTATGTCTAAACTGACAAGGTATGGCAAAGTGGGGTCTACTAAACTATCAAGTTTCAAACATTCTATAGGAATCAATTACATAATGACTTTCACACCAAACAATGCAAATAAAAGCATAGATTTTAGATCCATATCACTTGGCTTGTTGTGAAAAGGTCTAGTCCTTTTTATAACCACCACATCCTGTTATTCACTCAATGTAGTGCGATGTCCAAAGTGCCACTACATCCCGTGTGCAACTCCAAATGAGTCAAATGAATTCAATGCCAGGAGGTGAAACCCCAAGTCAAATCTTCCCTAAAGAACTTGTGAGAGGTGATGAAGTCCCCCTCGCAAGCCAAGTTTGCATGAAAATAAAGAAAGCATAAAATAGAAAGACTTTAGGGTCATTTTCAAGATCACCCAAACTTTAGCAAGTTTTTGGGGAGTTCTTTAGGAGACATTCTTTCTAAGCCTTGGACTAGGTTATTTACAATAGTAATGGCACTTTTTATTCCAAGGTTTCCCTATAGGAGACAAATGGAAGAGCATACATTCAACATTCCTCTTTTTTCCAAATAAAAGTAATCTAATCAACTATTATGAAAAAAAATTGACAAGTGTGTTCTTTTTTAAACCCAAATGAAATGTTTGGTGGTGTTCATTTGACCCCTTGGTCTTAGTTGTAAACTTTGAAAACATTCACCAAAAACACTTAAATTCTTTGTTAAACACCAAAAAAAGGTTCCTAATCAATTTTTTTAAGCATGTAAAGGTGATTTAAATATGTTTTATGAAAATTTTAAACTTGATCCTACATCAAAATTGTTAGCATGTCCTTTAGCTTTGAAGCTCTTTTGAGTTTGAAATAATGGACTTTGGAAAATTAGGTCTAAAGTCTATTTTTTTTGGGAAACATAGTGACCAACATCCGTTACACCTAACTGAGATTTGATCGATGTTAGTTCGGCTAATCAGCGTTGGTTAAGTTAGTAAGTTATGTTGATGTCGGTTATTGTGTAAAAATTGTGGCAACCAAAAATGGTAAAATAAAGTTAGAAAATCAATTTACAAGAGTTTTAAGAGCTCAAATGAATTTTTTAATGTTGTAAAATGATCTTCTTTAGGTGTAGGATGCATCTTTTCCTACTGGGTATGCCAAGATGTAGAGAGTATTACAAAGTAAGTTAGTCAAGCATTAGTCCATAAACCATGAAACATGCATAAATAACTATCTAACCAAGCCTATTTATTCCTATGGGAATTAAAAAAGATAGCAAGAAATAAATAAAAGAAAGAAACACCATATTACCTTCCCAAATGGATTCACCATACCCATGTGGCACAAAAACATGTTCTCCCTTGCTCAAAATCCTTGTCTTTGTCAACAATGGTGGTAAGCTCCTCCAATGCCTCAAGAACACTCCATAAAAGCTAGGCTCTTGACTGTAAACTACTAAACTAACCTATTAATGAAGCTTTGTGAAAACAATTTAGCATTATAACTTTGAAATCTTCAAGCTTTGGAGATATTTGAGCATAATAACCTTGCACCAAAATAGCTTAGAAATGATGTCCATGGCCTCTCTATTTATGAATTTTTGAGATTGGTCAGGATCAACCTAAACCACCCATCTCAAGATTGAGATGTGTGGTTGAGGATAATCCTAATATTTGGAATTAAATCCATAATTATCCTCAAGATGACCTTAGAAGAAGGGGCATTGAAGAGGCATGGAAGGCATTAACTAGGCATGGGTGGCCCATAATCTTGATATTTTATGCACTTATGGCTTGATGGATGCCACCCCATAAAAGGTGTCACTAGGTGATGTAGATAATAGGAATAAATTTTCAAAAATAAATACTCAACAACTCTCATGGAAAATCCACTTAAGCTCTTGATTTGGATTAATTAGCCTTAAACAAGGTTAATCAACATTTATGCAATTATTTGAAAATTGGCCCTCAATTAATCAAAATGGTCAGAAAGTCATATTACTGGGTCATAATTTGACTGGAGAGGAATTATAAGGTGACATTAGATGTGTTGGAACTGTACTCCCATTTAGGATGTTGCCATGATCCGGACAACAATTCAGATGACAATTCGGGTGATGGGTCCACCCCATTTGATGGCGGAACTTCTAGGAGCCATAACTTTTGCACCGTAAATCCAATTGACTCGCCGTTTGAACCGTTGGAAAGATAATAATGAGGGAAACATCGTGAGATGGCATGAGATTTTCTCAATGAAGTTTGGCCCCCTAAAATCCAATGTAAGTGTCCTAAATTTTAATTTTAGTAGTGCAGTCTAAAAATAGTAAGTTTTTAAAAATAGTAATTCCTCGAATTTTGTATTGTTGTAAATCGTGGAAATCAAACCAATTCATCTCCCTCGAGATTTTTGACCTTCCATATCCTCCCCACATCTTCAAAACATGTATAAATTAAGATGTAACTTGAAATGGAAATGAGACATCTCTTCTCAAAGATAAGCATATGTTTGGGTCTGCAATTTTGATAAATAAAACATCTCTTTTCAGAGATAGCATTATTTGAATTGTGTTGTTCCTATTTTTCAATTATATTTCAACCAAAGCTTTTGAGTTTTAGATTAGTGGTGGGAGAGTGGTTTGTCTTTAGAGTGTATGATCCTGAGGGTGAGGTCAGATTATAAGAAGCTTGGGTGGAAAATAAAACCAACAGAATATCCACCTATTCACTCCAAACGACTTCAAATGGCAGACAACACTGAGGCATCTGATCCTTTCAAGGAAATGGTGAATGAAGCCCTCCAACAATAACAAGCGTAGATGCTACAAAAATTCACTCAAACTATCCAACAAATCTCAATGGGAAATTCTAGCTCCTCATCTGCACCTACACATCCTTTCAGTGCCCCAACACCCTTCAAGGTTCAGGTGAATTTTGATATCCCTACATTTGAAGGCAAAATCAATGTTGATGCAGTATAAAATTGGTTAGATCAACTGTCATCTTATTTTTCTATAAATAAATTCACTGATAAAGAGAAGATTACTTTTTTTCTTCTGAAAGCATCATTGCTTGTCAAAAATTGGCGGGAAGTGTACAAAAAGAGATTCAGTGCAGATGATATTGGCCTTGAGATAGAACCTACATGGGATGATTTCATAGATGCTGTAAAGGAAGAATACTACCCCATTGGAGCATATGACGATCTATATATAGAGTGGCAACAACTTTTCCAAGGTAAGGAACAATCTATTTAAGATTACACTAACATTTTTCATTCTCTATTTGTGAGATTGGGCATCCAAGAAAGTGAGAAACATAAGGTTCTCAAATATCATGGCAGACTACAATGGTACATACAGGGAGAAATGGAACTCTTCAAATTGGAAACCATCAGTGAGGCATACAAGTTCATAGTGAAGATTGAGCAAAAGCATGGAAGAATGAATATAAAGAATCAGTCTTCAAAATGGAAAAGTGACAAAGAAGGTCAAACACGAGGCCAAAATTGGAAGCAAAAGGAAGGAAAGACTGGGAAGTGGTGTGATTATCACAAATCTAGAACTCACTCCAAAGAAGAATGTCAAGCTATCAAATCACTAATTTTTGAGTCATAATCCTTTGCTCTACCTCATATAGACCCTACAGTCAAAGAGGTTGAAGAAGAAATTATAGATGTTGATCCTGAAGCCATTGTTGCTTCATCACAGACACATGACAAGATGCTAGATGACAAGGAAAGGTTTTTTCACTCTAAGTTATGGGTGAAAGGTAAGCCTCTAAATTTCATTCTTGATATTGGAAGTCAAAAGAATTTAATCTCTGCTGATGTTGTGAAAATCCTAAATCTGTCTATAAAGCCTCACCCAAAACCATACAGTATTGGATGGTTGAGTCCAGGGAGAAACCTCTGTGTCACCCACCAATGTCTTCTCTCATATGTAATACAACCTTTCCAAGATGAGGTATTATGTGATGTGGTCAATCTAGATGTTTGTTATGTACTCTTTGGTTAGCCATTCATTTATGATCGACATGGTATATATGAATCAAGAACTAGAAGGATCACTCTCACTCTTGGAACACGATGCTACAGGGTACCAGAAGTACCACCTTCTACATTTGTCTCTCTGAATAGTGCCAAGAAATTTTTTCTCATGGTGGTCAAGCCACAGGAATCTAAAAGGGCTGATGTTATATCCCTAACTACATAAACAACACAACAATAGAAGTAAATAGATATCGAGCTGAAGAAGTTCATAACCTTCCATCCATAGACTGATGGTCAGACAGAAATGGTGAACAATTAGGTATGCAACAAGAATCAAATCGAAGTAAAACTACCACACTTGATGAAAAATATTGATGTAATGGAGACCATTGCTTCTTAAGGAGGAAGGAATGATCCAGATAACAATTTAGATGACAATTCGGGTGATGGGTCCACCCCATTTGATGGCAAAACTTTTGAGAGCCATAACTTTTGCACCGTAGCTCTAATTGACACGTCGTTTGAACCGTTGGAAAGCTAATAATGAGGGGAACATCATGAGATGGCATGAGCTCTACTTGATGAATTTTGACCCCCTAAAATCCAATGGAAGTGTCCTAAATTTCAATTCTAGTAGTGCAGTCTAAAAATAGTAAGTTTCTAAAAATAGTAATTCCTCAAATTTTGTATTGTTGTAAATCGTGGAAGTCAAACAAATTCATCTCCCTCGAGATTGGTGACCTTCCATACCCTCCCCACACCTTCAAAAAATGTATAAATGAAGATGTAACCCAAAATGGAAATGAGACATCTCTTCTCAGAGATAAGCATATGTTTGGGTCTGTAATTTTGATAAATAAAACATCTCTTTTCAGAGATAGCATTATTTGAATTGTGTTGTTCCTATTTCTCAATTATATTTCAACCAAAGCTTTTGAGTTTTGGATCATGCCAATATCAAATAACAAAGGAATGTGTCGTGTACTAATGAATTAGAAGAAAAGAGTGATCTAGAGCACTAAATGGTGAAATTATCATTTTGACTTGAAATGATCTGATCAAAGTTAGCTGGCCCATAAAATGCATTACCATATTTAGGGATAATTTGACCTAAACTAGCACTTGTAAGTGACAAGTTTGAACCATTTAGGGCATTTTATGTATTTTGACCTAAAATGTGCATTTGAGTGTAATTTGAGTAAGATTGATAATTTCAATACAAATGATGTTCGAAATTGGATGTCTACGGTAACTATTGTCCACTTTAGAAAACCCATATCAATTTTTGAGCCACAACTAAGTTAATCAATACCTCTCCAATAAAGTCAATCATTCAAAGACCAAGAAGTGTTCAAAACTGGTATTTTATAACTACTTATAAATTAAGGCCAAGAAAACCAACTAATCCATGATGTTTTTATTGAAACACCTATTTGTGATGAGTTAACTTGTGATGAATCACCTTTATATACTATATGATCCTGGTGGATCTCTTCATTTGTTAAAAAATTAAGTCTCCATATTTTGATCAAAATGATTTCACAATGTAGATCTCATTGAGAGCTTTTTGGCACTTTTCACGGTTTACAAAATGGACACTGTATGCAAAAGTTATAGGCCGCTAAAGTTCTGGTTTGATAGGGAAAAATGTGGTGTCGTAAGATGGCGTGGCACAATGTGGACATGCCAGGTGGTTCAATCAGGTGGTGACACATGGCAATCAATGGGAGTCTAAAAATTTAGAGTTTGGTTGATTTTTGTCTTTGACAATGTGTATAGATTATGTAATTGTATTTAAATCCTTATTAAGCCTTATATTTCTCACATGTGGGACTAATGTCTAAGCCACATAATACCACGTGGAAGACCGAAGACCAAACCATCAACCAAATATATCACACCAACCACCTTGGCACATAAAGACCATGTCCTACCCAAGGAAATCTCCAATGGTGGTCTAAATTAGGCATCATGCTAAGCCTTGTGCCTAAGTCTCCCCCAAAATGGGTGTTGGCAATGAAAAAGGTGGATGCCTATCTTTAAAAAGACTTGAAACCCGTTCCAATTTCCCAATGTGGGACAAAAGGATAAGCAAAGTGCCTAAATAGAAGGGATAAGTATTTGACTAACCTCTCGTGTAAAAATGATAGGCTTTGACCACTTGAACCATGGGTTTTCAAGTAATTTGAAAGGAGTGAACATCTATTTGAAGGCAAGCTTCTGGCCGACTGTGTATTGGTGAATTATAGACTAGTTTGTTGTATTTGGTCATTTTGGAGCCCTTAGAGGCCAAACCAGAGCTCGGAGTAAACTAAAAACTTGTTTAGAATTCTAATATGCTCTGTGTAGTATATTCATTTTCCCATTTTAGAGAATTAGTGACATCATTTAAGCTACGTAAGTTGTCGATTTTGATTTGGAGAAGCCTTTGCTTGTGATTCAGGGAGGTGAAGGACATTTTGATTCAGCCAAGGTCTTTCAAAGTTCTGATCACTATTATTTTAGAGAGATATGATATTTTATTGTTTTTAAGTATTATTTTAGCTTGTAAATTTAGCAACATTAATGGATCAGTTCAATAAGAACCCAGGGACATAGGAATTCTGAACCCCGTAAATAATTTGTGTTTTGATCTTTGAATTCATTTTTGCATTTCATTTTCAGTTAATTTATAGATTTTAATTTAGATTTTAATTAGAATGTAAAATTTAATCATCTGATCATTTACAAGAAATTGGATAAAATCAAGAATTTGGAAAATCTAATGGTTTCAATGGATAACTAAAGTGATCTTTCAATTCACCTTTATTTCAGTTTTGAAATATGATTTTTGGATTAGATATTAATCAATTTCTAAATACTCCAATGTTATAAAGTTGAGAATTTTCTACTTCTAATTCAATTTAATTTTTAGAATTGAGAATTTAAAAGATCCGTTTGAATTATTTAAAAAGTAGTGTTCCTACTGGTGTTTAAAGATCACTATACTTATTGTTGAAGAGTCTCACTCTAACAAGCTAATTTTTATTGATTCGCTTTTAAATATTATAACTATCTTTGGGGAAATCATTATCTTGATGATTGTCTTATTTTTAAAGAGCCTCCCTTTGATAAGTCAGTTTTTAAGGAGTTATCTCTTGACCTTTTTCCTATGGTTGAGGAGTCTCACTTTGACAAACCAATCTCTGTGGTGCCCATTATGCCATCACACATTGTTATTTATCCAATACCAAACATTTAATAATACATCATTGTAGCAACATCTACAATTTAAGAATAATCAAAATTAAAGTTAGGTTTTATTCTTAAATCGAAATCAAATTTAACATCAGAAGTGGACTCAATGTCAATCTCAACATTGGATTCAAAGTCCTTTGAGTCAGACTCAACTTTAAAATCAAAATACATTATTGGTTATTATAACATTAATTACATGTGCCTTATAGATCAATTTGAGTACATTTATGATCCTTCTATAGTTTTTAAGGATGATTACTTTAGTTTCAACACACAAGTTCTCCTAGTATCTTCTATGAAGATTGTGTTGCCTCTTCCCATTCCATTACCATTCCACATGCCATTAACACTAACTAGTCTAGATATTATATTTACACTCCACCTCCCACAAGTGTCGATTGGGATTAATAGAACCATACCTTATTAAACTGCATCCATGGTGACATATCAGTTGTAAAATATCATGGAGGCCAAGACCACATTCATGTTGAAGAGAATAATCTCCTAATGAAACCTTTCTGGAGACGTTAGGAGGCAATCAAATTTCACACTTAGCATCTTCTAATGAAACCTTTTTTTAGGTGCTAAAAGGCAATCAAAGTCAAAATTCAATGTTCTTTAGTGAAACCTTCTCAGAGGTGTTATGGGACAATCAAGATAACTATTTTGGTGATAACCTCATCAAGGTGCCAATAGCTGAGCATAATAGTTATTCACTAGTTGATGAGGACATTATCAAAGAAAAAATAAATATAGCTTAAAATATATATCATAATCAGATGGCATCTACTCTCAATCCCAAACAACATAAAGATCTAGTGGTCCTATCGAGAGCATATTCAAAAGTTTTCAGCCTCACCACAATGTTGAATATAGAATCAATAACATTGTGTGTGCCTGAAACCATGATCTTCATTTATTTTCCAGCCATTATACATTCCATTATCATCCACTATTATATAGCCAAAATAGACCTTTCAACCAATATTTATCCATATATACCATCCCTAGTCATACTTTCCTTTACAGAAGATATAAAGACATCTTATCTTGACATCTGAAGGAAATAAAATCAATGACCAATTAAGATCACAATAACATTCTTGGAATTCAAATCTATAATATATTATTGATATAATAGCTATTCAGAAGAGGCATGGGATAGAAATTTCCATGATTGAGTATTCTAGTTGTATCATATGTTGATTAGGACATGCATCTCCACATTAGTAATAACAACATAATTATATACCTTGCCATTTACCTTGTCATTTTCATTTTGTCATTTCTCTTGCCATTATTTCATACCCTACCATATACCTTATCATTTTCATTTACCTTTTACCTTGCCTTTTCATTTTTCCATTCCTCTTGTTGTTGTTTCATACCTTACCATTTACCTTGCCTTATCACTTGTGGGTAACCTTATTACCATTGTATCCAATTATCACAACTACCATCATCCTTGAATAATGCCATATCATATACCATTTTACCATACCATCCATATTAAACCAAATCTTATTTTTAGCTGCCTCATCCAACCCTTTTAATCTTGGTTCCTTTGGTTGTTGCCATATCTTCCATGAGGGGATTCTGGTCTAATTTCAATAGTTTCAAAATTATATGTTTAAATGATAGTCTATGAAAGTAGTGTGATAATGTATCTAGTAAGTTATCTTTCACTTACATTTGAGTGGTGTCACTAGTTATAACCACCTATGGGAAAATTAGTATCCCACCTTGTGTTACTAATTATAACCACCTATGGGTAAATTAGTATCACTAACATATGTTGTTATTTCTTAATTATAACTACATATAAGTAAATTAGGAACAACACCTTTACTATACATTATCACATCCCTTTGACATTATTATTCTTGTTTTCCTTGCCATTTGACTAAATTTTCAAATTTGTTGTTACCTAGTTAGATCTCTTCTCCTTTTATGTGGGTAGAAACTACTGTGACTTGAGTTCCTAATGGGACTACATAGGTCATACTTTTACATTGAGGTTAGCTCAATCCCTCTTTTCCATACACTTTCATTATTTTTAGAGAAACCTAATCCACACTCTCACCATTTTTTGAATTCCAAAAACATTCAGAACATTTTCAAAATTATAAAAACATTAAAAATTTTCAAAAGTCAAAAACATTTATCCTATTTAAACCTAGTCAGTCATCCTCAATCTGCTCGACTAGGGTAAACAAATTGTTAGTTCCAATCCATTCCACTACCATTGGGGGTGTAAGCTTCCCTTTGCATGTATTCTTGCTTGGGGGCACCACCTGTTATCATTCCATTGAGCTGTCATGTGTAGATATTGATTTGGTTAAATGACATGATGGTTTTTGTTATTTTTTCTTTCAAGATTTTTGTGTGTTTGTTTGCTTAGTTATTTGTTTGTTTATTTGCATATTTGTTTACTTTGATTATTGTGCCTTGACTCAGTCTATATGCATTCATTGGGTGATTCCTTATGTATTATTCTTAAGTCTATCCATATTCATACATTAGCATTGTCATAATGGTTTTTATCATTAATGCATTATTTTTAATTATATATTAGATCAAGAGTCAGTCTTTATGCATACTACGAGCAAGTTATCATGGCCATTTATATCATGATGCATAACATCATGTGCTACAACAAAAATCAGCTCAAAAAATCTTACAAGCAATGTAGTCATAGAAGTTTCTCCTTGGTAACCTTGGTAAATCCTCCCACCCTTGATCAAATTAACCCCTTGACCATTATAGTTGTATCAATGCTAATAAGGATGAGCATATCCACATTATCAGGTATAACCAAATCATTTAAATTGATCTTATTATTCTCCTAATCATATTTTCCATCACTTTCCACATCCTTATGTGTCGGTTGTTTGTGGCTTCTTAAGTCATTAGACCATTGCATCTATGTTTGCACCCATTTATATTTAATCTATGTAACAGATCATATCCTTGAGTCATGTTTTCCAATTTACCCTACTGGGGCATAATCAAATATCATTATGTAAACTAGATCATCTTAATGATTATAACCATCTATGGGCAAATCATCATTTCAACTTATCAGCCCTAACTAGGGCATATGTCATTTCCACCAATTATAACCATCTTTAATAAAATCAATGTCCTAACCTTTATTACTAATTATAATGTCATGTGGGTAAATCAATACTTATTTTTAAATCATTGCATGCAAGTATTACCTCAATTAGATTAATCTCACTCATGGGTTAATTTCATTCTTCTTCTTGCTTCTTATTTAGGGATCAATCATATGTGTTGGCCACTCCCTCGAGGGGGAATCATTATAGGCTTCCCAAACATCATGTGGAGATTCTTATTCAATCATTATCTTATTTCATTCTTAACGATCTATTTCATTATTTGAAAAGATGTTATTATGACTATAGTTTGTAACATCTTCCCAAACAGGGGCCAATTATAAACACCTAAAACTGGGCTTCAATCAGACTTCATATTGATTCTTACCAAATATTATAAATTAAGCCTAGGAATCACTAAATATTCTAAATTTGGTCATGTATCATTTATCAAAACTTATAATCATGTTAAGGCATCCCTATTTGGGATATTATCTTATATGCAATAATAACCTCTCATGAATTCATCCCCAATCACCTTGCAGCATCACAACTATCAATTTGGCCTATGGACCTATTAAGTGAGGCACTTGCACACTTAATTAAATCTTAAAATATCTAAAAGGCTAATCAAAATCAATTAAATTAATTAAATAATATTAAATTCTTAGTTGAATTATCTATTTGAAATTAATGAATATCTAAAAAATAAAATTCCAAAAATCAAAATATTCTAGCCTTTCATCATTATCTTTATGATTTGTCAAGATATCTGTTTCTAACTATTTTCACTTTTCTACATTCAAAAGAAATAAGAAACTAAGATAATGGTCAGGGGTTAGATGATACCCAGATGAAGTTTGTGCACCGTATCCAAATGATTGAAGGGACTCCTCTTTGGCTGTGGAGGATGACACCTGTAGAAGAAAGAGACTCAAACACAGAGATTGTTAGATAGAGATAAGGTGGACTGCCAAGCGATATGCTCAGTCCCAAAAGTGCAAAGACTTCCTTGAGGGATGACAGTCCATTATTTATAAGTAAGAGTGTTAGAAATAAAAAATGACAAATGACTAGCAAAGAGGAAATTAGATAATGCATACCTGTTTCTTTGTAGTCGGTCTGCCACAGTCGCCGATGTCAATTATTCTGTCGGAGTCAATTTGTCAAGTTGCCAATGTCGGTTATTCTATCGATGTCAATAGAGGAAATGGTCAATGTTGGTCAGGGCAATGGTCTTGGATGAGTTCTGGGTGAGGTTGTGGTTGATAGAGGGGTCTGAAAGGTTTGTCTAGGAGTTTGGAGGTCTGTGCAAGATTGCAAGGAAGTCAATAGAGTCTTAAAAGGGACAAAGGGTAGAGGATAGGGTGTTAAAAAGGGGTAAGAATATGGGGAAGGCCTCTCAGCCTCTTTGAGAAGAAATTCAGGCTTGGTCTGGTCTACAGTGCTTAGAACTAGTAAAAAGAGAACTCATTATTGATGCTTTCTAAACTACTAAAATGAAAGGGCAGAAGGAATACTTAGCTCTGGTTTGCTGAAGAAAGAGTGTAGAAGACTTGTTGTTGATGCAGCTAATGTAGAAGACTTCTTGCAATGTTTTTAACCCAAAGTCTAGAGCTATTTTTGTAGAGTGCATGTAGCCTGTGATGCTTGGTGTGTGTCTGGGAGAGAGAGAGAAGTTAGATTCAAAATGAGAGAATTAGCATTCGGGTCCATGATTGATTGATTCAGAGCTGTGATTTTAGCATCCCAAGGGGAAGAGAATTTGCCTTTGGGTTGTTTTAAGCAACTGACATTGGTGATTTTGTTGGTGTCAACTGACATGTAATCGATGCTAACGGCCCGAAGATGGGAAAAAGGCTATTTTTAGCCTTCTGCTCATTCCTCCGTCTACCAAGTTTAATTTTCATTGGAAAACGGTCGAAGGTGGGTTTAATAGGCATGGGGATTAGTGAGAGAGTTGGAATGATTAGTCATAGGGTAATGAATGAGGGTATCTAAGGGTGAGGTATCCAAGGGTGAGGTGTCAAGGGTGATGTGTCATGGGTGAGGTATTATTAATTTAAAATAAGTTATTATTTTAAATTAATAAGTGTGTGGGTTAGGAATGTGTTAGAAGTGGACCAAGGGGACCAAGGGGGAGGATGACCAAGGGGTAGACATAATTTTGGTGTCTACATTTGCCCCTTTTTGTCTTGTTGGTTGTTCTTGATGAACTGCAAGACAAAAATAGGAGTAAGCTACCCCAGGTATGGGATAAAATTGTTTTTGTCCTATTGGTTATTCTAATGAACTACAAGACAAAATGAATGTAGGTTTCCCTAATTATGGGATGAGGTATTCCCGCTCAAAGCGGGAATCAAGGTAAGGGAACCTGATATTGGGTGTCGATTTGATAGATAGTGGATGGATATGGTGAAGTTTGAGTGTGAACATTGTAAAGGGTGGGATTACGTGTATACCACTTCACGTGATGGTCAGGTCAAATTATTGCAGGTCAAGGGTCGAGGAGTGCTAAAATTGAAATAATCGGTCCCCAGCATTTAGTCATAGTTGATTGGGTTAAACGATCCAAGTTGTAACTCCAATGGTCGTCGTGTTCCAAGTATCTCGGGCTCCAGGAAGTGCTCTTGGAAAACACAAAAATGTCACAAGTAATGGGGATCAACTTGCTCATGATCCAATACTTGTGAGGGTCGAAATGGGTTGTGGACAATTTTGCTAACCATTCGTGAGGTAGCATATATGCAATCAAAACAACCAAGGCAAAGTTGTCTCGAAAATGGTCATGATTTGAGGAGATAGTCATGATCTCCAAAGTTGTTGGTCGCGTCGAGTTGGGATAGTTGGTCCATTACATGGACGGATGAAGGAATGGCCGAGCTAACCCCAGAAGATGCCATATCAACTGAGTGCTACCTACATAGCCCTTGTTGGAAGGGCCTCAGACCAATGTAGTTCAGACTAAGAGTCAAAGTTGGTTGATGATTGGTTTGGACTAGGTTAAGTCATGGTTAAAGGTTGAATGGTTTGTCCATCAGGTAGACGAACAAATGAATGTGGCTGAGCTAACCCCAGAAGACATCATGTGATCTGAGTGCTGCCTACATAGCCCTTGTTGGAAGGGCCTCAGACCAATGTAGTTTAGGTGAGGAGTCAAAGTTAGTTGATGATTGGTTTGGTCAGGTTAAGTCATGGTTAAAGGTGAAATGGTTTGTCCATCAAGTAGACGAACAAACGGATATGGCCGAGCTAACCCCAAAAGATGTCATGTCATTTGAGTGTTGCCTACATAAGCCCTGTTTGAAGGGCCTCAGACCAATGTAGTTCAGGCTGGTTGATAGGTTGGTTTAGTCAGGTTATAAATGATGAGGGTATGATGATGTTACAGCCTTTTCCATATTGTGTGATGGTGTATTCTGTAACATTGGTTGAGTGGTCTTTCATCCCTATCAATTTTCCATATTAGTGATGGATGTATGCTAAAAATGAAATGAGTCGATTGATGCTTTAGCAAGTAATAGTTTATGCTTGACATAAATTGTGTGGTCGATAGTTTCCATGTGAATTGGTTTCCATAGAAACTAGTGTGAAATGGACTATGTCATGTGAGTGGTCTGAAAAAGGTTTGGTTGGTTTTGGTTAGCAAATGATTGGGTTGTATGTGACCAAGATGTGTAAGAATTGAAAGGCGCATTGCTCTTTCATTGACAAGGACCATAGTGATAACATAGGTAGGGGGTTTTTAGAAATAAAAGCCCCATTCATGCATTACGTCATTGACCATTGGTTGTGTTAGAGAAGTAATCAAATCACTTTGACATTAAAATGAGCTCAAAATCTCTTGAGTAGGTGATGTGATATGTTAGGATAGGGTAACCCTTTTTAGTAGGGATAACTTTGCCCCTTTTTATAGGAGACCCTGAGAATGACTATAAGTCCAATCCATGACCCCTTTTTTTTTTTTGGTAGACTAATCAATGCGGGAAGTCTACATGGGGATGTCATTTTGTGTTCATATGTGAAGCTGATCAATGCGGGAAGCTTCTAAGAGAGTGGTGTTTGTAGCAAGATTTTAAGGCATAGCCATCCTTCGAGGGAGTGGTCTATATTTTGCTTTATATATTTTTGAGGGCTTGTGAATAGTTGTCCTTCAAGGGAGTAGTCTATTAGCTACAGTAATGATGATACAGCTGTCCTTTGAGGGAGCAGTTTGCATTTAGAGTTTATGACCTTTTGATATTTTGTTTGACATCTCCATTTATTTTTGATAGAATTTTTAGTCATGGACAAGACTAGAGAAGTTTGAGGGCTCCCTTTTATAAGGACAAAGCATTCATACTTTATAAAAGGGTTACACAGTGTTTGTTTAGGGGAACAGGGTTAAAAGAAATGAAGATTAAAATGACAGGGATTGCTCAAGGGATGAGCTCAAGTTAAATATCAAGTGAATGAGTACTTGATTAATAGTAGAATGGTCATAGATGCAAGGCATTAAGGGGCTCAATTTTTGGTCGGCCTTCAAGAGAAGACAGACGATAAGTCCCTAATCCATACTTGTGCAATATAATGTAAGGTTCGAGCCAATTAGGAGAAAACTTGCCTCGTTTGCTTCTTTCCATGAAGTTGGTTGATATGTTGCTGGCATGTTTGGTTGGTTGATGTTTGGGCGATGTTGGTTAATGTTTGGTCAATGTTTGGTTGATGCTTGGTCGAGGCTTGGTCGATGCTTGGTCGAGGCTTGGTCGAGGCTTAGTTGGTTGATATTTGGTCATTGTTTGGTTGGTTAATGTTTGGTCGATGTTTGGTCAAGGCTCGGTTGATGCTTGGTTGAGGCTTAGTCGGTTGATGTTTGGTTGAGGTTGATAGTCAGGATAAAGTCAAATTCCCCCAGTTGCTTATGTGACAGGGAGAATGTCTAACAGACTTAGTTTGAGAGGGCAAGATCCTGATCTTCCATGTTGGAGGTTAGAATCTCAGAATGACTAAAAGTGATGGAGGTAATGGTAGGTAATGATGTGACCAAAGCAGCCAGTGGTTGGGGGTCTTTGGGTTGGACCTTCACTACCTGTAAGGCTTTGATCAAAGTTAGACAATGTTGCAGAGAGTTTTGTATGAGGTCATATAAAGATGTCTTCACAGAGGTTTGGCGATGTTGTTTCACCATGGGGTCATTAATTGGGTTTGAATAAGTGGGTCGAGATGTGCCCAAGATTAAAATCTTGGGTTTTGGTGGTTGAGGAGACTTGACAAATGGGTAGGTCCAAGGAATAGTAGCTTTCTCTTTTGCTTTATCCTTTAAAGTTTGTGACCTAGTGGTCACATTGATGGTGTTAATTTTGAATAATGGGGTTGAAGGTGGTAGAGAGACCATAGTCTTGTATGGGGATCCCAATTTAGGTGAAGATGTTTGAGAGGTATGTGATGGTGTCGATGGCTTGTTGAAAGGGTGGTCAAGAGGATCCTTAGTGAGAAGGGTGTCCTTTTTGAAGTGTTGATGAATGGCAGCTTTAAGAGCACAGCAACACTCAGTGTCATGTCCAAGTGTGTGATGATATGCACAAAATTTAGTGTCATCAAACCAAGATGGTTTTGATTCGAGAGTTGATGAGTGTGATGGTGAAGAGTTCTGGGAGAAATGAGATGGTGTTGGAGATTTGTTGATAGTATCCTTAACAAGAGGGATGTCTTTATTAATGAATTGGCAGATGACAACCTTAAGGGCACAATAATTTTTAGTGTCATGCCCAAGTGTGCAATGATATTGGCAAATTTTAGTGTCATCGAACCAAGATGGTTTTGGTCTTAGAGGTTGAAATGGTTTGATAGGCGGAAGAGTGATGTTAGAGGATTGTAACAATTAGCGTAACAACAAGTTATAAGAACCTGCTAATGGGTCTGCATGTTGTATTGCAGTAAAAGTTGACAACTTCTATTTAGAAGCTGTTGAGGGAGTGTTTCATACCATCCTTTTATTTGGTAGTGTGGCCAGACGCGTAGATGACACTTTCGTGGTAAGAGGCGTTGGATGTTTTGAAGGAGGTATGTTTTTGTTAGGTGTTGGTAGTAATGGAGGTGATTTGTTTTTGTTGGGTGTCAGAGTAAGAAGCACTCCTATTAAGGTGGATGGGTGTGGGCCCAAAATAGATGGCAATGATGATGGTGGAGGAGGAGTTCTCTAACGTGGTTTAGTAGCCTTCTTTGGTTTAGTGCGAGGACCACTATTGGGCAAGGCAAGGTTTAAGTCTACCTTTACTTGCGGGTGAGTGAGGTTAGGTATGGGGTGAACACCGAAGGATTTAATCAATTTTGATATGGTGGATGTTTGTGAGGGTTTAGGTTTAGATGTGGATGGTTGTGAGACCAAAAATGTGTTAGATGTAGCGATCTCAGACCCAAGGTGTGAGATAGTCATAACAGGATCGTCTTCAGTCGAAGTAGGTGAAGAGACAGGTTCTTCTCTTAGTGGAGAAGGAATCAAAGAATGTGGCTCCTCAAGAGGATAGAGGGCAAGGATGATTGTGCCTTCTACTTGTGGTTGAGGAGTAGGAAGGGTAGGGTCCTCCATTAGTAGCAGGAAGGATGAAGGTGGGGCTAGCGGTGCTAGTATGGTCAAGGCATCCTCCAATATAAGAGAGGTTGATGGAGAACTAATAAGAGTAGAAAGTTCGTCTACCTGTGGAGGAGAAATGGGAGAAGAAGGCTCTTCTACCTGTGAAGGACTAATGGGTGGGCTAACCTCTTCAGACTGTGAGAGAGGTTGGTTAGGCATAAGAGGCGAGACCGTGTTGACTGTGTGTATATTACGCTCTTGGGAGTCATCGGTCATGGTCTGCACATTGTTTTGGTTAGGGGGATGGTTAGGAAAAGGTTGTCTAAAGATGTCTATGTTTTGATTGGGTGGCATTTTTGGGTTATCCAAGACAAGATCACCTTTATCTATCATGTCTTGGATAATGTTTTTGAAGGTCTTATAGTTGTTTATGTCATAGCCTTTGACACGGTGATAATGACAAAAGTCATTTTCCCTATACCATGTAGGGATGGCTTTTGAGGGGTCAAATTGAGGTGGTGGTCAAATTTAAGGGAGATTAAGGACCCCCTATTTGATGAGTTTATCCAACACAGACGCGTATGACTCTCCTATTGGAGTGTATTGATGTTGTACGTATCGTTGTTGGAATTATTTTGTGATGCTCTGAGATGTGGAAGGTTCGGGTTGGTTGGTTGTTGTTGAAGATGATGGTCTAATGACTATAGCATTTGCTGATCCCTTAGATTTGGAATTAGAAGAAGAAGATTTGGAGGAAAAGTCATTTGACTTGGCGTTGGGGTTTTTACTCCACAATTTGACTTTATTTTCCTCAACGGCACGTAGTTCAAGCTTCCTAGCCATAGTGAAAGCTTCATCAAATGTGCAGAATGTTTAGACCCACAAAGTAGATGAAATATGTTTGGCACATGCTTGTGAAAAGAGCTCAATGAGCTCAGGTTGAGGTAAAGAAAATGAGAGTTGGTTGATTAGGCCTCTCCAACGGGCAACAAAATTGGCTATGGATTCATCGTCAAATTGTCTGATAGAGTAAAGTTTTGTGATGGAGACCTTTTTGGTGATGTTGATAGAAAAGTGGTCAAGGAAAATTTGAGCTAGTTGGGTGAAAGAAAAGATAGAATGACTAGTAAGGGAGCTATACCAGTCGAGGGCAGCACCAGAAAGTGACATGGGAAATGTGCATAGCAGTAACGCATCATTATGGGCTATAAGGTAACAAGCATGTTTGAACGCTTGTAAATGTTGTTGTGGGTCTTCTTTACTCTGAAAGTGAGTAAACTTGGGAAGTTCCCACTGACTGGGATATGGTCGGATTGGGACTGAAGGATGAATGGGTTCATTACAAATTTGTTCATACGAGAGAACATTTCTTGAACCTGAAATGGAGGTCTCAAGATTAGACATTTTGTCCATCAACAATTTGATTAGATCAGTTGATATATTTGTGGGTGGGGCACCCCCTAGATTGTAAGGCACTTGGAAGGTGCTAGGAAGGGCATAAGACGTAGTTGGTTGCGCTTGTATAGGTGCAACATGTTGGTAACTAGTCATAGGGATAAATGTTGAAGCCAGGGATGGTTGTGTCATGAAGCTAGGAGGCACAACTTGGCTTGATGTCACCAGAGGTGGTTGGATGGTGGCAACACTAGCCAAAGGATGAGTAGCCACCCTGGTGTTAATGGGTGTGAGAGTAGGCGGGATGGAGACAACTAGGTTTTGGAATAGTGTAAAACTTTATTAAATATTTTGTGGTTGAGGGGGTACAAAAAACCCAATGCAGGCAGGTCCAAAAATAGAAGGAGAAGCCATGCTTTGAAGATTAGTCATGGTCAAGTTATTAGTTGAGGTGATGGCCTGGGTGTCTATGGGTTGAATTACAGACGTTGTTGATATGACTGTCGTCTCAACTAAGGAAGTTGGCATCCCATAAATCAGGTTGCCTAAAGAGCCTCACGTTTAACTTCTCACGAGATAGTGCTGAAGGGCCTTGACATTGAGGTCAAGGAACCTTTCAAAGTCTTGGTCCCCTTTGAGAACAATTAAGGGTTGAGTCGGGGTTGGTTGGGTAGGAGTTCGTTCAGTCTCTGAATGATACTCCATTAGAGGACTTGTTATGGAGGGCAAAGACGGAAGTGGTTGTTGCCTTGCATGGTCAACAAGAGTTTTGGTTTGACTGCGTGTCAAAACTATTCAAGGCAAAAAGGGTCAGGTTCCATAAATTGTGTTTTTTTAGTTTCAAAAACTTAGAATGTGTTTTTGATAGCAAAAGAGTCAGGTTTTTAGCTTGATGTTTGAGAAGAAAGATTTTTGACAATGACCGATGTCAATATAAAAAACTGATGTCGGTGAAGAAAGTTGTTGATGTCGATCAGATAACCTATGTCGGTGAAGATAAGTTACCGACATTGGTGGAAAATCTAATGTCGGTTACTGTGTGTTTCCAGCAACTTCAGAAGACTAAAAGTTTTTGGAAGGAAGAACGAAAGTCTGAGTTGTTCTTAGAGCTCAGAATGTGACCTCACCAGCTCAAAAAACTAGATAAAGACATAAAAATAGATGAAGACAAGCAAACTCTAAATGTTTAATTCCTAAGAATAAGTTTTAGAGTCTTGTTGGCTTATGTCCTTAGAAGAGTGTGTTTGGGAAGTTGGCTTTTAGAACGGGTCCTAAAAGAAGCAGTCTAAGGTTGGTTTTGGGTTAGTTTTGGTGCTCAAAAGTCTATATTAGATTCCATACGTGGCTTGGTGCTAAGGAGCAAGCTCCCCTCACTTCACGAGCCCATAGACACGCTGGGTTGCTTAGCCAGTATATACTTCCCCTAGAGTTTATACTCTGCCAGAGAATAGAGTGGGCTCTCCCCTTGGTAGTGAAGTCCAAGTGGGATTACCAGGGAGGGTACGGTATTTGCTAGGTGATGAAATCCTAGTCAAACCTTGTCTCAAGTATGTTTAGATGTTTGAGTTGTGAAAGTGGTCTGAATCATGTAACATAAGTGTACTATAATTTATTCATAATGCGGTTCTAATTACTAGATGTGAGAGCTAAGTATGCATTCAGGTAGGAATGAAATGCAATAAGATTTTTAGCCCAAATTGAAATGTTGTGTTTGGATGCAGACAAGTGGAGAAAAGGTTGAAGAATATGAATTTCACTACTCTAAGATGTAGAAAAGAAAGAAAAAGAAGGATTATTTTTAACTTTGTTAATGGTGTCTTTTCGAGAAGAGCTAGAAGAAAAGGATGCAAGAAGAGACCTAATGCACCTATATGAAAAGTTTGCTTTTAGATGAAAAATTATGAACCCAAAGAAAATTCTAGGGGTCCCACCGGGTGTGCCAGAATGTTTCTAACTGTTTTTGCTTTTTTACATTCAAAAGAAGATAAGAAACTAAGATAATGGTCAAGGGTTTGTATGATACCCAGATGAAGTTTGCGCACCGTTATCCAGATGATTGAAGGGACCCCTCTTTGACTGTGGAAGATGACACCTGTAGAAGAAAGAGACTCAAACACAAAGATTATTAGATAGAGATAAGGTGGACTGCCAAGCAAAAGCCCAGTCCCAGAAGCGCAAAGACTTCCTTGAGGGATGACAGTCCACTGTTAATAAGTAAAAGTGTCAGAAATAAAGAAATGACAAATGACTAGCAAAGAGGAAATTAGATAATGTGTACCTGTTTCTTTGCAGTCAATTTGCCATAATCACCGACGTCGATTATTCTACTAGTGTTAATTTGTCAAGTTACCGACATTGATTATTCCACCAAAATCAGTAGGGGAAATGGTCAATGTCAGTTAAGCAATAGCCTTGGATGAGTTTTTGGTCTACTTGTGATCAATAGAATGGACTGGGATGTCTGAGTGAGCTTGTGCAGGTTTGCAGAGTAATAGATAGGGTCTTAGGAGGGACAAGGGGTAGAGGATAGGTTGTCAAAAGGGAGTAGGGATATGAGGAAGGCCTCTCAGCCTCTCCAAGAAGAAAGTCAGGTATAGTCTAGTTGATAGCTGAGTCTGGTTGATAATGTTTAGAAATAATGAAAAGAAACTAGTTGCTTATACATTCTAAATCCCTGAAATAGTAAAGAGGGGAGAATAATACTTAGCTCTTGCTTGGTGCAAAGTGAGAGGTGTTTGAAGTTCTTGTACCTATTGTGTCTGTACCCAGAAGAGTGTTGGTTGAAGTTTGATGAGCTGATTTCAGAGAGTTCCTGTTGATGTCCAGGTCTGAGAGCTGAGAGAGGAAGAGAGGTCAAATTTTGGGTCTGTGATTTAGTGTCCAGTGCTGTGATTTTAGAATCCCAAGGGGGAAGAGAATTTGCCTTCGAGTTGTTTTAAGCGACTCGATGTCGGCTATCCCACCGGTGTTGGCCGACTGGTAACTGACGTCAATGGCTAGAAGATGGGGAAAAGGCTATTTTTAGCCTTTTGCCCGTTCCTCCATCTACCAAGTTTAATTGTCATTGGAAAATGGTTGAAGGTGGGTTTAATAGGCATGGGGATTAGTGAGAGAGTTGGAATGATTAGTCATAGGGTAATGAATGAGGGTATCCAAGGGTGAGGAATCCAAGGGTGAGGTGTCAAGGGTGATGTGTCATGGGTGAGGTGTTATTAATTTAAAATAAGTTATTATTTTAAATTAATAAGTGTGTGGGTTAGGAATGTGTTAGAAGTGGACCAAGGGGACCAAGGGGGAGGATGACCAAGGGGTAG